>RDEW01000016.1:183348-421515 GCA_011109175.1 Dicyema japonicum
ATGGTGCTACACGTCAGATGTTAGTACTGTGGTCTCTAAATGTGTTTATTGTCAGGTATCAAATATAGTAATTTTAGTCAAAACGACTGCTTGCAACTAAACCTGAAATTACGCCAATCATTGCTTATGCTCCAAGAGATCGATACATTGTAGATCTTGTTGATTTACGTCGATATTCTTCTCAAAATGAAAACTATTCTTAGGTAATTAGTTTACAACATATTTATCAGATTATGGTTCTTATAGACTCATTTTCTACATTTGCTGTTGTTGAAAGTGCTTTCACGAAATCTGGAATTGAGATATCCAGAATTCTAAAAAATATTTTTTTTCTTATTGGACGCCAATTATCCTACATACGGATAATGTCAAGGAATTCAAAAATTAGCACATGCAAGAGTTATGCGATAAATTTGCCATNTGTAGATCTTGTTGATTTACGTCGATGTTCTTCTCAAAATGAAAACTATTCTTGGGTAATTAGTTTACAACATATTTATCAGATTATGGTTCTTATAGACTCATTTTCTACATTTGCTGTTGTTGAAAGTGCTTTCACGAAATCTGGAATTGAGATATCTAGAATTCTAAAAAATAGTTTTTTTCTTATTGGACCGCCTATAATCCTACATACGATGGCAAAGAATTCAGAAATCAGCACATGCAAGAGTTATGCGATAAATTTGCCATTTCGCATGTTACAGGACGTACACGAGCTCCTTGGATTCAAGGACAGTAGAGCGGTTTTTGTTTTTTTATCTCATTAGATTTAACCAATAAATTAAAAAATGGGTTTCTTCCACGAGTTCATCCAAGGGAAATTTCGGAAGTTATATTGACTTCATAAAAGACATTGTATGGGATTATAATAGATCAAACCATCATATAACAAGACAGCGGCCTTTAGAGATTTTCTACAGCGTCAATCTGGAGAAAAAATACGATCAGGAAAAAATGGAAAAAATAGAAGAAAAACGAAAAATTGCTCTTGAAAATCTAATAAAGTCAGGTGAAAAGATGAAAAACGCCGAAGATGGAAATAGGATGAATTTAGGAGACGAAATTCAATTACGTCATGATGGGGATGCCAATGAAGGTAATTCGCACCACCCATTATATGACGAAGGTTCTACAAAAAAGTACCAAGTTGTCAGTAAGAAAGGAGAACTGTCAACTATTGTTGACCAAAACGAAGAAAATAATGAATATAACACAGTTCGCATTAGTCGATCTAAAAAATTGTGACCTTTGAAATTTTTCAAGATGTGTGTTTTTTTTAAATTGGATCACTTTTATGATTACTAACATTACCTGGGTTAGGGTTAGAGTTAGGGTTAAAGAATAGGGTTAGCGTTTAGGGTTAGAGTTAGGGTTTAGTGTTAGAGTAAAGGTTAGGGTTGATTTATAATAGTTTAGCTTGACAGATTGTAATTTTAAATATTTATTTTAAAAATTTAAACAAATTGAATAAGTTTTAGAGCTAACTTAGTATGGCTAACCATTTTTACGTAATTTTATAATAAAATATTAAATCGATACATAATTGTTTAGAAAGTCATGTCATGTTGGTTTTCAAGTAATTCCTATAATCACAACTAGTGGTATAAAACTTATAAATATTAGATATTTAATGAATATTTAATTAAAATAATTCCAAAAATGTGATTTTTATTAAAAATTAGTCATGTTGGTTTTCAAGTAATTCCTATAATCACAACTAGTGGTATAAAACTTATAAATTTTAGATATTTAATGAATATTTAATTAAAAGAATTCCAAAAATGTGATTTTTATTAAAAATTATGAATCTCCCATGTACGGCGTCTCGCATGTATGGACTGTGACAAATAATTTACTAAAATTCACCCAATTTACATGGTTTTCTGATCAAAATGGGGAAAAATCAATTTTAAGTGAATTCAGAAGAGGGACTAAAATCGTTGCTAGACGAGGACACATTAAATATGTTAAGTGTTCGATTTTCAAAGTCTGGGTTTGCCCAGTGCACTCTCGAATATTTATAACTCACATTGGCACTCCAGAAGGTAACTCACTATAACCAAATCTCTTGTTGTTCATCTGGAACCTGAGAGCTAACAATTGTCTAACTTCTATCTAGGAATTAATATATGTGGATGACCTGGATTTTGTTTTTGAAGACATCATTGATATAAGAATTGCTTATATGTTCCTGAAGTGTTTGGAAAGTGGTTCCTTAAAATGAACGAACAAAAAACTGAGCTTATTACAATCAAACGGGAAGCAAATTTACCGATGAGATTAGGAGGTGAGCAAAAAAAGTCGGGCGTTTGCTGAACTTGGAAGACGTTTAACGAAGAAAGATATTGTCGACAATATCACTGAAGAGACTAAAATCGACATGAGAGATATGTGCATGTAACAAAAAGAGGAAAAGTAGGACTTTCGTACAAACCATACTGCACTACAACTCGGGAACGTGGGGACTAACTAAGACATGATGTTTTCAAATACACAGCTTGCACATCGCAGTAACTGGATGTGATTATTACAAAGATCCGATGGGGATTATTGGGGCACATATTACGGATAAATCATACCGTACGTGCTTACGATATTATTGAATCGAAACTCGGTTCTTTTTCAATACATGCTTCACGAAATAAGGCTCTAAATGAATTAATGAATTTTTTTTGCATATTAGATCAAAAAATAAAAAAATGAACAATGCCGAATTTGTAAATATCATTATAAATTTTTTTAAATAAAATTTTGAATTTTTTACCGACTTGTGGGGATGAGTGATATAGTTGTTGTGCGAAAATATTCAAAACTGAAGGACTACGANTTTTTTTAAATAAAATTTTGAATTTTTACCGGCTTGTGGGGATGTGTGATACAGTTGTTATGCGAAAATGTTCAAAACTGAAGGACTAGAACTACCACATTCTGAAATGGAGTCAGTTGCCTCCCTTCAGGAGGTTGGAATCTTTCCGAAAGAAAAGAAATGCCTTAAAAGACATTTGATGACCCTTCTCCATGTATTGCAAAAGAACCTTACTTTTTTTAATTTTGACGTTTTTCTAATAGGTGATGTATATGGCTACTCTATTATGAACCCATGGTTCCTCAAAAACCACAAGAAAATATCCCCTGGGAAGTCGAGCACTGCGATTATCTCCTCCTACAGGAAACATACATCCTTCGATCCTAAATTAACTTGGAATGGAGAGCTTATCCCAGTTAATAAGAACCCATCAATCCTTGGAGTTACATATGACCCGTTGATGACGTTCACACATCATGTGGACACAATAATTTCAAAAGTTCAAAAAAAGATGGGGATCCTCAAGACCTTTGCTAGATCGCCAATATCTTCACTTTCTCATCTCAAATTATTATACAAACAGTATATTCTACCTACAATGGAACATGCATGTACTGCGTGGATTACACCCCTGTCAATATCCACGCAGAACAAGTTAGAGGTCATACAAAATCAATGCCTCCGGATCCATCCTAAATGTGACAGAATGACGCCTACGTCAGAAATGAGGAACAGGCTAGATCTCAAAAAAGTTATGGAACATCTCGGTGACGAACAACAAAAATTTTTGAAAATGGTGCAATCTTCTGGTAGCCCCCTTGAAGATGAGTTTCTTGCCTACCAGAAGGATGCTCGCAAATTTGAAATTAAACCTTCCCCTTTTGAACGATCATAAAAAATTGCAGACAAAGTCGAAACAAAAGAGGACGCACTGACACCGGGATCACTTAATTAGACGATAACTTTTTCCTCTTTCCTGTGTCCAGGGGATTATAATAATAATATGGCTACCCTATGATTTTCGAGGACGGACTGACACCGGGATCACTTAATTAGACGATAACTTTTTCCTCTTTCCTGTGTCCAGGGGATTATAATAATAATATGGCTACCCTATGATTTTCTTATAGTGGTTGAGTGGTCTCTAATAATATCTATGTCTTATCGTACTCCCAGTCTGTCTATTCTACTTCCTCTACAATAGCAACTTTCGACGTCAGGAGACTGCGGAAGACCTCGATGAACAGCGGAGACGTGAGGTAGAAAAATACATAGAGAAAACTGGTAGAACTGATAGTGAAAAGCAAGGCATAAACAGAACCCTAAGTATTCATATACTTATGGGTAACGCGGGAGTGCAGTTAACTAATTAATTAACTAACTATGATCTTGTTAATTTGCCACGTGGTGTCATGTGGCTACATGATTGAAGATTTCCATTTCTTCTTTCTGATGACGTCATAGCATACCTTAATTATGAGACCCTTAATGCCTAGCCGACATTCAAAATGATCCATTTCTTCGGTTCATCGGGAGACGATTTTATTCTCTGGCGACGAGTTCTGGCATCGGCCTCAGCTTCCGGACAATTTCCTCTGGTTCACTATGCTTGGATGAGGTTCTACTAAATAGCGTCAGGATCACGGGATTAGATAGTTTTGATTTACCCTTGGTTAGTTTCTCTCTAAGACAAAAAGCTCTCATCCAGGTTCCTTCAATATGGTGGGAGAGATTTTGAACAAACTCCTTCTTTATTTTAGAGAGTTTAGTTTATAATGTCTTTTTAGTCCATTAAGAAGGGGTCGAGAGGCTAGAGCCACTTTGAGCAAATGAGAGCTATACCATTGTGTGGAAAAGTTGCGTCACCAGTTTAAGAGTTAACCACTAGGCTAACTGGTCAAGGATTAACACTAAAAAATCCAAAAATAACAATTAAAATATGAGACTCACTCCTCCGTCAATTTAAAAAAATCAGAGTTGTATAGTCATAGCGATCGTTAATAGGACGAATAGATTTTTTTCTAGCAAACCGTTCGATTCTTTTCTATATAAACTAGAAATTATGCTTAAATTAGTAGAAAATTAGCATAAAGTCAAGATAATTCAAAACTTTCTACAATTTACGATTATAAATAGCGAGACTAGACTCGTTTCACAGGATCATCTAAGAAACATAACTGGATTGTCCTATCCATCCTAGATCTCGCGGAAAAGACTGTACAATAACTGTGACTGTGTACCATTAAGTCTCGAGATCTCTTGTTGGAGACTTTTTGCTCTCGTTGGAGACTTTTTGGACACGTCCTGAAGTTGGACCCGATATCCCCCCCCGAATATCGCAATGGAAGATTACTACTCCTCCTCTAATGTAAAACGCTTTCGTGGAAGACCGAGAACAACCCTCCTGGTTACAAAACGAACTGAAAGCCGTGAAGAAAACATTGGTCATCTGGTGATTATCTGGACTCACTGAGGGACCTAGCTAAAAACAGAAGAGCTTAAAGCAAGCTAACTAGTTCTCTATATTTTTTTCTGC
This sequence comes from Dicyema japonicum, assembly GCA_011109175.1. Lineage (NCBI taxonomy): Eukaryota > Metazoa > Dicyemida > Rhombozoa > Dicyemidae > Dicyema > Dicyema japonicum. Next base: position 188,691 of record RDEW01000016.1, read on the forward strand.
ACACGTGGAGCGATAAATATTATGGCTCTCGTGAAAGTGCTAATAATAAATAGCGAGAATCATAAAATCATGACAACTTGTAGTTACTACAACGTCCTCAAGACTGAACATGGTCCGTTTTTCAATAGGCAAGGTACTTTATTTCACTCATTGAAATGGACATCCACCTTGTTGTTGGGGAATATAAGTTATCACAAAAAACGATTTTTCACCACTCGGGAGCAATTGAGTTTTATGTGACAGGAATGGAGTTTGGCGTTAAGAGCTGCAGAAAGGATTGATCGATGTTCTCAATTTGATGTTTTCAAAGGACCCGAGCATAAAATGGAGATTAGAACATCATGAGATCCACGTTGACCAACATACCATCTTAGGGCAGTCGACCAATTAACCAACCGGCCTCTCCCGTTAATTAAGAGGACATTTAAGGATTAATGACTAATATCACTTCTTCCATCTGAAGGCAGACGATCTTTCGCATGTTCGTCAAGGTTTTTGGACCGACGAAATTTGAAACTACAACGTTAATGTATCCGGAGCTGAAAGAATTTGTGCATTCAATGGCTCAAAGTTCTCACTTGTTCCACAGGTATTGATTAACGGGATGAGGAGTGAAAAATATGTCATTTGTGAGACAATAAGTTTTGACGTGGTCAAGGATCATTATGACGTTGACTTTTCTATGATAAAGCTGGGACTTTGCTATTCAAGAACACTGACCAAACTATCTTAAGAAACTGCATACTCAAAACTCTCCCGTGTTCCCAAAAACGGATAGACAAATATATCTGAGACTTAAAATACAAAATTGAAAAAAAGTCATTGACATAATCTCCGATATTCTCATAAATTGCAACCGCTTCCATGTTCTTTACAAAAATAATATAGTCCTTATCCTCTTGTGGCTTATAGATTGACTCAATTTTTTATTTAATCTCAAGAATTCAGACAACGATAAAGTTAGGAAACTCCGACGTTCCGACAATTTATTTAAGAAACTCCATTATCACCGAGAAAGTGTCAAAACCAACTACAGAAAAACCTCTCGAATCCGCGAAAATTGGGACCTGGTAAATTACGGCGGACTCGAGGGGCAAATTTGAATTTTTTTATAAATTAATAAAATGCATTTTTTTAATTTTAAAGACTAATTAAAAATGAAAACATTAATTTCCTTAAAAATAATCAGTTATTCTTGTTTTAATGGCTCCGGCTTCATCGGTCTGTGTGGCCAAGAAACAAGTCGTTTCTTCCATTCATGGCTAGAGCCTCAAATACACGAAATTTGGGGAAAAAACCCACCCCTCTTCAAACTCTAATGAAAGATGATCGTCGTCTATTCAGGAAAGCCGTGGGTACTCTGGAGGAACATAGGAAAAACCTTTCGATCCTGTTGAGGCGTACCTGGATCACTTAATTAGTTAGTTTGCTCCTTCTTTCTTGGTGTTCCCTTTCGGGGTTATTAAATAAATAAAATAAATATTCTTGTTTTAATGTTTGTCTTGATGTTTCTACTAACATCATCGAGGACATTGAAGACATCAAAGTTAATTTCATTCTTTTGTTTAAAGTACTTATTCAATGTACAGACAGCATTCGTTGCATCATAGTCTACAAACGACTTGTTCATTCTTTTGTTCTCCATCATTAATGCATTCTTTGTCTTCATTATTTTTATCCAAATTTTTTAAGATCTCTTCATTCTCTGTATACTCATAGAGAAGAAACTCATCTTCTGGAATTGGATATTTATTTGCAGTCTAGACACGAATTCTTGATAAGTTTCAGGCTAAAACTCGTCATTAATTTCTTCAATAAAATCTTGGGTCCATTTAGCACGTCAAAAACAGTTTATTATTTTTGTACTATTTCCATGCTTGATAGGTATAAATTATAGCATCCTTAAGGCTTTTTTCTTTACATGCCTCGGTTTATGATTTTCCAAGTTTAATTTTTTTTCAGTTTTTTTAATTAAAAAAATAAAAATAATAAAATGAAAAAATATTTTCAAAAATGCGGCGGATTCGAGAGGTTTTACTGTAATTTAAATTTGGACTCGAATTTAGACTCGGTCTACGTGCAGTATATTCAATTGTCTCTAACTTACAAGTGTGCTGCATGGGGAACCAAACTATCAAATGCGAATATGGAAAAAATTAATACATTCCAAAAAATGGGTAGTAAGGCACTGCAAAAGTTTTCTCAGACACCTCTAAACCCTACACTGATCCTAGCTTCAAGTATTTTCCGGACACTTCTCGAGTAATCTAACAGCGATCCCATTGTCTTCCTGTAATGTCCTCAAATTTCTGAATAAAAAGTCGACATGAGAATCTTGCTTCATGACTGATCGGAATTCCTCTGCATGGATAACCCTTTCCCAAGTGAGTTTCCTGGTTTTTTGCAGAAACGAGAAAACCTCGGCCATTGTTTTAGGTCAAATCCTTTAAAAGAAGAGTAACAAGGATTCACTTTCATGTAAAGAAAGAAGACTTAGGATTTCCCGCTTAAATGAGATAATATACTCCTCTTATGTTAAGGATTTATCAAAAAATTAATTTAAAAAAATTCATTCATCAGATTCACTATTAAAGACATCAATACCAAGGAGGAGATTCCGATTCGTGAAATGAAGAGAATACAAAATTGAATCCTTAGTCAAATACTTCGACAGCATATACTCGCTTTCATTACAATCACTAAATTCATCATTTAAGCTACAAAGTTAAAAAGGGCGATTCATTCTCCATTCTGGCTAAATGCCGTAAAATTGAGCGAAAATCCCAGATAAAAATCTTGCTTTTGTAAGTTCCTAGAACAAAGTCCACCTTCAGACATACCACAAGCAAGAATCTCCCCTTCTCGTGAAAAAGTCATGGTGGTGATGTTTTCGTCATCACACAACAGCCGAACCGCCAACTCCCCGGTGGCCAAACTCCAAACCATTATGCAACCGTCGACTCCTCCGCTGAGCAAATATCGTCCATCATTCGAGAAAACCAAACAAGAGACAGTTTCCTTATGTCCAGTAAACAGGAAGACACAACGACCGTCATAAATATCAAAGATGCGAGTCATTCCATCATGGGAACCTGTAGCAACGTAGTTTCCGTTAGGATGGTGAGCCAAACACTAGAGATTACGGATAAAGCGACGGTTAAGTCGGCCAAGTGGCCAGTGAACAATCTCAATGGAACAGGACTATCACAAGACCACAGCTTGGCTGTGCAATCCTTCCCTCCCGTCAGAAAATAATGTCCGTAAGGCCTAAAGTCATGGAAAATGCGGAAACCCGAATTTAACATCCCAAATCGGTCCCCCAAAGTCTTTGAAGACAGCCAAAGTGCTGTACGTCATCAAACTCCACAACCGAACTAAACTTGACCACAAATTGCCAAACTGGTAGAGTCCTGAGAACATGAGACGATTTTGTCCCCGATTGGGTTAAACGAACTGCCATAAACGGGGCCTGAGTGTCCGTAAAGAATCCTCAGATTCGACGCAGTATTCCTTTCGTCACAGAGGAGTTCTGAAATGTCACCAACTGAGGAGTCAAATATCATAAAACCGTTATCAAAATCAATCTGCTCCAGGTCATGCATGGACTTGATTCTCAGCAGAGAAGACGACGTCAGACCATAAATGGCGAGTCGATTGTCCGCGAAAGTCGCTGACATGAGGGCAGAGTCTTCACTGATACTGGTCGAGGTCACGTTATATTTGAAATTGAGGAGAGAGTATATATAAATCGAAGGGGGAGTGTCTGAGCTGATTACAAGGCGTTTTTTGCTCGGTTTTCGCATATTCAGCCGATTCACCATTTTTTGAGGCAAAGGGACACGTGACAGATTCGGGGACTGGAAGAAATCCTGAGTATTCTTAGAGCGGGCAGCCACCTTTTTTCGGTCGTCGTCAACAGCGGAGTCAGTCAATAAGCCGAAAAAAAGTCTTTGAGGAAAGTTGACTGGGATGACGTAAAAATCAACCCTGATTGGAAAACTGACCGATAAAATGATTGGTGAGGGAAGGATAAGAGTGGAGAGTGAAGAAAAGCTGAATCAGAGTCTTGAGGTTTGGGTTAAGGGAAAGGAACCGTTTGAAGATCTGAAGAACTGGACTTGACAGGGAAACATTGAATTTTACGCGTCTACGGTAAATTCGCGGAAAACCTGAAAATTCTGACGATTTTATTTTCCGTAAAATTGTACGGCTCCACGTCTACCAACTCCCCTATGATTTGGGAGTATAGGGAGTTGTCACGGAAAATGTTTGCGTTTTTTCCGTAAAAGGAATGAGCCCCTGAAGATAAAATTCCATAAAAATACCGGAAATGTCATTTTCGGCGACAAAAAGCAAATAAACGTGCACAAAAATCGGAAATAGACAATTGAATAACTCAGCCTGAAATATCACATTTTTACTACTTTTGTATCTCGAGGGAAGATTCGTAGAGTTGAATCAGGTTGGAACATTCAGCCGCAGATTGGGAGGCTGAGATGGACGTGTTGTACTCTGATGGCGTCATGAATTCATTTTGAAGAGCATTTGCAGCCTCCTAGTTGATAAAAGATGTTATTTTTACATGGAAGTTATTTTGTAAGAGATATTCAACTACAGAAGATATTTGGAATGAAGAAGGCTTAGTACTTGACATTCTAATCAATTTAAGTATTAATAATATTATGAAAACTGAAATATCAGCAAGAACAACAACGAATTTTAAATATTTAAAATTTTTATTTATTACTTTTAAAATTGTCAATTATTATTTGAACTAATATAATAAAATAATATTATTATTTTGTAACAGTATAGCATATATCTGTTAAAATTGGAAATAATTCATACAGATGGGCGCCTCTTGTCAATCAGCATTTTCCACAGAAAAATTACATTTCTTGCAGACTCAGAGAATCATTACTTATTAAAATAACACATTTATGTCCTGAGTAACAATATAAGGCTTCATACTGTGGATACTTTTCCTTTTAAAAGCTAACGTAAAGACGTTAAATATTCACTTATCCCCCAAAATTATAAGACGGAGACTCATCTCATTCTATGTATCAAGTTATCGTTTTATTTGATCTAAAAGTAGCTCTATTTGTAGTTCATTAAAAAATTACAATTTTACGCACAGCCATATTAGCTATAACTCCTCCCATGCAGGACACTCACTTTATTTAAGTAAAGAACAGTTATGATAACTATTTGTAGGGGAGAATCAAGAAATGTTGTTCATTTCTTTTTTTTGTTGGGTGTGAGTCCTCTATAGACGATCCGGTTCCGCAGTAAAATATTCACTGATGACGGCCTCACTCGTCAAGCCAAAGCATCGTATATGGGTGGAACTTTCAACCGGTATGTACAACAACGAGATGAGAACTAGGGACCATCAGGCCTCTTACCCGTCACTCTTTACACTAGTCAATTTAGTCAATAATATCAATTCAACTGTGGGACAGTATTTATATTCTTCAATTGTTGCCAAATGAGATGTCTGTAAAATTTGTCTGAAAAATTGCTAAACTCCTGTTACATGGAGTTACTCAGGAAAAAAGAAAATACAAAAAAGACCTCGTTTTGGAACACTTACAATTATTTTAATTTAAAATTAAATTTTACAATTTCTATATTTTACTACAATTAATTTTTAAATCACGTGCAGATTTTTGTTCATTTTTGGTTGTCTTGAAATTATCTACACCTTTTATGCGCTTAAACTACGATACAAAAGTTGAAATTGCTAAACTTCTTTCAAAAAAGGAGCATTCAATTCGAAAACTCGCGAGAATGTTTGACACAAGTGTCGGAACAATCTCTAGAATCAAGAGAAACATTGTTCCATTCACAAAAAATGGACAGATTTATTCAAATGCAGAGACTTCAGAGTCAATCACTAGTGAAAAGCATAAATTTTTGGATTCAAAAATGTTGGATGTATTTCAACACTAAGAAAACAAAACGTTCCCATTTCCGGACCTTTAATCCAAAAAATCGGTATTATTGTAATTCTTAAAATCGTTTTATTAGGACTGAAAGTCGCATCTAGAATCTTTCTCCAAAATTTTAAAGCTTCAAACGGATGGTTAAAAAAATTTAAATCTGGGACGCTACTTGTGTCGACACGCTTTGCCCGTCCAACATTGTCGGGAGCGCGGTAGACACACTGTATTCCGCGGAAAAAACGATGAGGGCAAAGGAGAAGAAATACGAAGCGCTACGCGACCGATTCGCGTTTTATCCGATAGTGGTCGAGACAACTGGAGGAATAAGTGGAAAATCGCTTCGCTTCCTCAAGAAACTTGGACGCTTAGCTACACTAAAAAGCCACGACGCACGTGAGACCCGGTGGCTACTCCAGTTGATCTCTGTTGCAATCTTGAAATACTGTAAATATGGTTTTCTGATTTGAAAGTAAAATGATTTTTAAATGTTAGACTAAAAATCTAGTCACGTGATCCACGACACCTGGTCACCCTTGAAAGCCAATTTTAAACTACGACTGTTCAATAAAATAACGCTTTTATGTTTACAGGTTCCAATATGAATACATCATTCCGTCCATTTACTCAGAAGGCGAGAGATCTCGTATTTCTCCAAGTAAGGATACATAAACCCAATGAACCATTTGGGTAATCAGACTTCCTAATCTGACCTCTTGTTCGTCAGTCCATAAAAGAACAACTCAATCAAAAAATAACAAGAATATCATGAAACAGTTAGAATTTCATGGCATGTGGTCGATCCCCACGTTGAAGGAAAAACTCAGTTCGCAGATATCCCTTAAGAGTCTTTGCATCCTCCCTTTTCTTGATGGCTTCCAACACCTGACCATCAATCAGCTTCTGCACCTTCATCCATTTGTCTTTCCACACCTCCTTGGCTTCTTCATTCAGCTACACATTACCACCACAGCCTACTCGCTTTCCAGCATGCAGAAAATTGTCAGTGACGGTCTCGGGGAGTTTGAAGTTACCCAGATCGACTTTTGTAGAAGTGGCGATCACATGAGAGGCACACATCGTCTTAGTGGGACTCCGTTGGTCTTGTAGGGACCGTTAACACAAAGAAATCCGGATGGAAGCTGTCCCAAGAATACAGAGCGCTATTTGTAAAAGAAAAACACCACTTTGCCACGATGAGTGCCAGTCAATTGAATGACAACAGTGCCAGGAGTTAATGAACTTCTGAGTTTGTGTTTATGTTGTGAGTAGCATTTTTTGTTGGTCTTTTTTGGAGTTTTAGCAACGTTAGGGTTGATCTTTTTCCTCTATTATATATTTAAGTTTTAAATACCATTGTAAGCTTCTTTTTGTCTTTATTCTCATTCGCAACAACCTCCATTAAACACTACAACAGTAATCGTGAGTAACACGTGAAATTAAATTCAAAATTTTATTAATTTTATTTATTAATAATTTTTTAATTAATTCCAATATAACGTAAGTCTTTGATTCTTGCAAGCAGCAAACGGATGCTTATATTTAAAAAAATCATATTATAGCTGATGATTCTTTAAATCGTTGTTAACCTGCGCACGTTTAACGATCATGACAATCAAATTAAATTACGATCAAGTTTTAAAACATAAAATAAATTTAATTTAAAATGAATTGTTTGAAATAAGTGAGCTTTTAATTAAAACGACAAGGAACAATTCTCAATCATTCCACTGCCTACCTTCAGAAATTCAAACAAGCGGGAAAACAGATTCAACCTAAATCTGGACGAATCGAAAATATTAGAGATATTTATAGAACTTCATCTTACAATTCTTATTGTTAGTTGGGAAATAGGATGCAAATACGATTTGAAAAAATATCTTCAAAGACATTTACAAAGAACTGTCGACTATTTAGCAATCGACTGTCTAACACTTATTAATATGGCGATTTTTTGACTTTATAAATCCGAAATTTTGACCATTTTTACTCATGAAAATTTTATCTAGAAAATTTTTTTTAATTTAACAACACCAAATCAATAACTTAATTAAAATAAAGAATAATGTAATTCAAAATTTCGGTCTTAGATAATAGTCGTGGTAAAAATAAAAATCTTCATCTTTTGCTTAAATTCCATTTTTATTAAAACTCTTGGTTATTTTTTACTTCACAACCATCCAGAGGAGTTCCCCCCTGGACGGCACCTCCTTTAAGTCCGAGCATGCGAAGACTTATAAGGAATGGGATCACCTGAATTTTTTCATCTGGCTATGTCGGTGTTTTTTAGTTCAATAAATCTAAATTTAAAAAATTTAAACACTGAATTAATAAATTATTAATTGATCAAAGTCAAGAACATTTTCAATGCCTTGATTAGTTAGCATGACTGTTCTTAATTCTCAAATAAGGTGTGAGTTCTACCTGAGGTTTAGCAAATGGAAACATTACCACTCCTTGGCGGCCGTACTGTTGTAGTTGATCGAGCACTTTAGATGTTCAGATTTGTTGATTTATTAAATGAATTTCAGAATATGTTAAATATTATTTAATTACAAAGCCGATGAAGAAATTGCGGGAAAGTTGGATGACTGATCTGAAAAACACCAGAGATCACGAGTCTACGAGATCGGATACCGATAGCCAATGTGCGTAGAAACAGCTTGGTTATTCAGACGACTACACTAATAAATACTTTTCTCCTACTGAACCTAGAAATTTATTTGTGCTTCACATCTATTTTGACTTTGTAGATAAAACAAAATTTTCCAACCCTATGATAAATCCATTTAAAAAACTCAAAAATAGCTTCGGTCAAATATTTTGGCATGAATTTTCTGCACTTTTCCACATAAGGAAGTAACACGATATCCAATACCCTCAAGGATTTTGTAAACTTTAGTGTTAGCTTATGCAAAGTAATCATATTCAAGTAAGCATTAGTGACCTCAGTGATCCTAGAGTGGGTGGATGGAATGAGAAAATCAGATATTTTTACAGTGATACCTGTGAAATACTAATAAAATGATAAACCTGTTAGTTTGAAATGATTTTAATCGATTCAATAAAAAGCTGTTGTTAGAAAATTCGCCAGGATATTTTTAATAACCTTTTCAATCACCTTCTTTCTTCGGACACGTGCTGAGGATGGAATTAACATCCCCACCGAACATATCTATGGAAACATACTATGTCAGTCAAGAAAGCTGCTATCGTGGAAGACCTAGAACAACACTGCCAATAGGTTTACAAAAAGACCTGGTTAATTTTAAAAAAAATTTAAAACTGCCGACAACCTTGACACTATGAGAGCCTTTGCTAGGAACAGGGGAGCATGTAAAGGATGACATTTAACATTGTTTCTTTAGCTTCACATGCGGGGCTAAGTAGTATGGTTCTCGTGAAGTGTTTAAATAATAATCACCTTCTTGATTGAACGAGGCATAACAGTTGTTAACACGTTAGTATTTTACTCAAAAACTCTACAAATTAAAAAATCAAAAAGCTGGGAGATTCTCGGGAGCTGTGTTGGTTCAATGACCGCCTCGGAATTGCCATCGTTAGTGGCAATGGTAATTGTCTTTTGGCAGCTGGTGACTGATTTGCTTTTTTGTTAATAAATTAAATTACAGCAAACTAGTTGCCAAAATAAAAAAACCTTTTATCACCAAAAACATAAAAGTGAGATGATCTGTAAAAATTATGACATTTTTCAATGAAACGAGGAAATCAGTAATTTTCCCCAATGAAGCATGTTTTGAGGTGTTAAATATCAAAAGGAGACGAATTTTTTATCTCGAAAATGGTACTGGTTTTATCGACAGAATCTGGTGTCAATGCCAAGTACTGTGGGGGTAAATTTATTTCTTCTCCCTCACCAAATCCACTTGTGAAGATTACCTTAGGAAAATTTTCCCGCCTAAAAATGAAGTTATATCCGCGACAGTAGGACGTGTGATGATAATGGAAGAGGGCGGACCTACTTCTCCATCTCTCTTCTGAAGTGGAAGCCTTCAATGGACTATTTGGAGGATGTATTCGGTCGGCATACAGTCATTCTGCCTTAGAGCACCTCCATAGATTAAACAGGATGTTTGTCTCGAAAGGAGAAAAAAGTAAGTCCAATTTTAACGGTCCTCGGCATTCCATCTAAATCTATCGGAAGTCGAGGGTATATTGATTTATCCGATTGTACTTAGTTTGATCGACAGAATCTGATGCCAACAATCAAGCACGGTGGAGGCAAACTTATGGTAAACGGATGTTTCTCGTGTGACGGAGGAGGAAGAAAATAGCAACCAATATACTGAGTTCGATTTTCACAATCCTAAACACCGCCAGTCATCCAAGTAAAACACTAAACCCATAAAGAGCCGAACATATATTGATCCAAAGAAACCGCCATTTGTGAAACCACCCCGCAGAATAATCTAACAACGTGCCAATGTCGTGGCAATGGTGATTGTGAAGTAGGAAGCTAGTTTTCAGCGACAACTCCAATAAAACCATTTTTTATTTTAATCATCACACAGTGAAAACCAGGGCAGAATAAATAACCGTGAAATTAGCGGAGCAATACAGATAGAGTAATCTGGTCCACAAGTGGGGGTACCTCATTGGAGTTGGAAGTTGCAATAAATCACACAAAAGTAGTCCAACAGCAACCGGCATCTAGAAAATTAATATTTACGCTTACCGACGATTTGTACAGCGCATAGTGGCTAAACTGAAATTTTCCCTTCCCGACTCTTCGTTTTCGGCATCCTCGACCTTTGATCGTACAAAAAACGTGGAACAGCATTAAGCTGACAATAAATTGAAGTGTTTGTCCATCTTTGCGTAAAAGTGGGAAAAGACTAGTAAAAAAACACAAAAACCTTATAGTAGAAAGTTCTAGAAACCACAAGACAAGCCAGTATGAGGAGGTCGACAAACTCAGAGCCCTAAAGTCACTGAAAAAATTACAAAGCTGGGTAAATTATGGATTTTTCATGCACGTGGAATGAAAAAAGATAAAACGCAAGCGACGAAGCGGCCTATCGAATAATATTAAAGCTACCAAAGTCTCTGTAAAGGCGCGATTACTTTTAAAGCGGACCAAACACGGTAAAACGGAAAAAACCAGAGTAAATCCGGTGCTAATAACGGTTAAACAGGGGAGAACCAAACACGCAAAATATGATCCCCCAGTAGTTTTTCCGGTTTAATCAAAACAGATAACGAACACCAGAAGTTAGCCACTTTGTCCTAAATTATTAAAAATCTACGACTTCGTATAACCCCCTCCAAAAAGGAAAAACTCTTTTATAGATATTCAAGAGACATTCCAATGAAGGATCCCCCAAAATGAAAGGAAACAATATCACTGAGACCACCAGTAAGCAGCAAATTCCAACCTTGATGATTCTCACAGTACTCAAGTAAGAAAAAGTTTAAAACCTGCGAAAGAACCCGCCTTCGACTGAAAGGGCGAGTACTCTAATGAACATAGCCACGGAGTAATAAAGCGAAGTCTGCTTGAAAAAGACCGCCAAAACGTAGAAAACAGAGCCCAAATAAATATTGCGTTTCTCAAGAAAGAAAATGCTCCAAACAAGGAATCCAAGGGCAACACAGTTGTACTGGAAGTGGCCGTGGTCGATTAGCAAAAGTCCAGGGTACAGCAAAGGGAAGAGAACCGAAACCTACGTTAGAATATAAAATACATCATTTTTTAGTGAAAAATACAAAATTCCAGAGACAAGAACCAAAAAGTCTGCAAATATCACTATTGACTCAAAAGAGACGAATACCTGAGTACCTCATGAACATCTTGAGCTCAGAGCTTTCGAATCCCCTTGAGGAATGGAGAGCCGTCCAGTTTGGGTTATAACGATTAGCTCTGAAACTAAGTGAGTAAACAACATTTTCCCCATCAAATAACTGTGATAGGCCGATAAAGGAGGGTAATCCGATTCCCCAGTAGCTCAAGTCATTATCAGTAGAGTTCACGTACCTTTGAATGATATATTTAAGGAATTTGAGCCATTTTAACTCTCAATATTAATTTTTTTAAAAATAAAAAAAATTTAAATGTAAACAATTTTAAATAAAAATTATTATTTTATAGAATATTTTAAATAAAAAATGATATATACTGAGTGCCACATTTCTTATGTTTGGGAGAATTTTTGCAATAATACTGCTAATAATAAAATTAAAATAAAAAATAACATTTAAAATATTAAATAAAATTTGAAAAATAATAAGGGGCACACAAAAACCATTGAGAAATATTCAAATTGGTAGTAATCTCCATCCAATGCCTGTGAGCTTCAAAGTCTCCGTAATTCGGGGGAACAGAAAACCCTAGTTTTCAGAATTTATATTTTACCAGAATATCCTCCTGAACCGACGAGAAGTTTTAATAATAAAAGGGACAGCACTCCAACTAATAACGTTGATTTCATTATAATTTAAAATAATTAATTAAATTTAATTTTTTTTAAATTCAAATTTATTTTATTTCTTGTGTGGTCTTCTTCCTTCAGATGTCTACTCGTTATGCCAAAAAAATGAAAGCCCTGTCCGCCAAAATTTTTGGAGACTATCCAACGAATCCACGTGACCAAAAAATATTTAAGTTATTTTCGTCACTTCCGCCATATAAAGACGAGAAATATGTCAATTATTATCCCCCATACCGCACGTGGGACCATTTAATAAGGACACTAAGAAATTACGGGCTTTACAGGTAGAATTGTGTTTAATAATCTCAGAGATTCACATTTGGATTTCATGGAGATGATCAGCAAAATGAAGGAGACTTCTAATAGAGTGAATGAATTTACTCAGGAGATGAATAAAAAACGGCAGGAGATTGCTAATAAAACGAGGACACAACGTAAATTGGAAAGTCAAGGCGTAAAGAAGAAATATCGTGTTTTTTAGATTTAATAATAATTTTAACATAAAAATTTAAATTTGATTGAAAATTAATTTTATTAAAACAAGAGCATTTATTAAGCTTCGATGTTCGCAAAGAAGCCGTTTTCTTGGAATGCCAAGAGTAACTCTGTAGGTCGACCTACAAATTGAACTGAAAAAAGATAAAACCGATTGTAAGGTAGACTCATTTAGACCTCTGTTATCAATCGATCTCTTATTTTCTAACGAGGCTTAGACCCAACCATGAGTTATTTCTATTCTAGTTTACAGCCATTCTTACAGGAGACTAAAAATCATTGACCTTATTGGGGTTCGGTGGATTCCCATCCATGTGCAGCGATTGTGAGAGATAAGTGTTTCTTATTTTAATGACCTGCAAAAAGCAGTACTGAATCTTTCGACACGTGTGAAAGGTATATAAGATAAAAATACACATTTAAAATGAATTATCAATATTAAACTATTGATTACATTTTTATAAGCTTTGAACAATTTTAAATTTTTGATTTTATTGTCAAAAATTCGCTATACTTTGAATGTATCCAGACATCCCAGTCACCTAAGAAAAAACAAACATTTTCTGCTTTACTTACATTTGTTTACAAACAATCGCATGGAGCGTGAACCGGTTCTGGAGCACTTTGTATCTCTGTCCTTCGTATTTCATCCCTCCCTAACATAAAACAGTGGAAGTATAAGTGTTAATTTTCGACAGAAACTTCAAATTTTAAGTAAACTAAAAGTCCTGAAGAACTAATTAATGAAGCCAAACAAAAAAATGTTAATCAAAATTGTTTCCTTGGATTCCTAGAAATGTGCATTGATTTGGAGAGATACGTCCAATTTTTATCAAAAATTATTATGTGTATGCTATTTAAAGAATTTATGTTCACAAGATATAATTAACAGTCTTGAAAGTGCTTCACTTTTTACTTACAAAAGAAAACAGTTGATTTTCATTTTCTCCTAAACATTTAAATTATCTAAGGAAACCATGAACTTCCAAATAAAGCAATCAAATAAGTTGGAAACTCATTCTTTATTGCCGCTAATTAGGTTATTTGACTAAAATAAAGGCTCACAATGATAAGTCGCGAGAGGTGGATAGAACAAAAATATTGTTCATCATACCGGATGTTTTATGGGAAGTGGTTTCAATCTTGGTCGACCGCCCCCAAACACTATCCTTTTGTATTTTATTGACGACCTTGTAGATTCATGAGACATCAATATCGACATGAGCCATGCAAGCGACATTGAACGGTGAGTCCGATTTTCTAGGAACTGCCTATTTTCATTAAAATCGAATGTAACAATGTTCACCATTTAAAGTGAAAAGAAACTAAAATAACGCAAATTTTAATTTGAACGAGGAGAGAAAGATATAAAATATGTAAAGTTCGACCCCTGCCCCAGTAGAAAACGTGGCTTTCGAACAGAGTTCTTTGATAAGGAAATCTTTGCTTCAAGGCACAATAATGCTTTTTGGTAAGGTTTAAAATGGACGTTATAATTTAGAATATAAATAACATTTTATTTAATAAAAATGCTTTAATAATGATTTTTATTTATTCTATTGGTCGAAAATTAAATAACTTATCATAAATGAACTTTATAAAAAAAGTGCCCCATATATAAAGGGTGCCCCAAACCGGGGTTTTATTGGGGCGGGGTTGTACTGTGTTTTGTTTAATGTATTGCTCCAAAAGCATTAGATTTTACTGTTTTAATAAGTCCTCGTTTATTTTTTTATATTCTTGTCTATGTCATTCATTAACTCAGTTAAATGACAAAATATTTTGTAGCGTTTTGTTAGTACAATTGCTTGCTTTTTGATTAATTTATAAAAAAAAAGTAAAGAATCGAAATAAAAGATATAAATCTACACGGAAGATTGCTACAATAATTCGTAAAAAATTTCAGCGTTAACGTCAAATTCGGATAAGCAGTTCACAAGCACTGATAAAATGTGTCTTTTACGAACAACAATTTTTGAATTAAAGTTTTTTTTTAATTATGATATATTAATAATTAAATATATTTTAAATAATATAGCGTCCAAATTTTTGATGGGACCTGTTAAAAATTAATAAACATCATGGAACGCCAGCAAGACTTCCTTAAAAGTTTCATGAACATTCTTTCGGGCCTTGAGTCAATTTCGGTCTGGAAGCTTGCTCAAGATACGAACAGAAATCTTCACCTTATCGACAATACTATTAATCTGTACGAACCGTGGAACGTTCCAGTGCGACAAGACCATCCAGTCATGTGCCGATACGGACTGAGGTGGGTTCGAGGGAGAAGTGCGCCAAGTTGAAGTCAGTGTTACCGATTCCGTGATCGCTGGATCGGTTGTTTGGTATTACTGCTGTCTATGGAATTTTTCAGTTCATAGGTAATTTGTGTAAAATAGTATGTTGTACTTCTTTGAGTGTTGCACTTTCCTGTGTAGAATTATATATAAAACATATTCTGGTAGGGAATCTTCCGAATGACACCCATCACTTAAGAAGTTGTACTTCCAACCTCCTTATTATTCCTTCCCTCACACATCACTGCCCTCTCTATTAGGATCCTTTCCTTATCACTTCTCTCCTCCATCAATTATCGATTTGTTCTTTTTGTGTGTTATTTCTAAACAACATGTGCATACCCCCGTTCAAAGATCAAATCCCTCCTTTATATGTTGTCCCTCCCATCCACTAACCAAACGAATGATCAACACTCCATACGAATGAATGATATCCTTTATCCCTTAGACACAAAAATTCAAGGGTAGCGTGCAGAAAAGAGAGTCACCTCCCCCTAAAAAGTATATACCCCAACATGAATATATCAACACTTTCATTGCATGTTATCGTTTAATCTAAGAAAATACGCGTCTGGGGGACCTCAGGAATTGGATATCAATCCATCTCGGGATCGACCTATTGTAGATATGTTGTTGACTGCAAAGGAATTTACTCGCTCTTTTGTTAGTTTCAGCAGAGGCCGGGTCCCAGGCATGTAGTCACCAAGGGGGTTGAGAAGCGCTCCCTTGAGGAGGCTGGATTGCTGTCGTCTCTGGAACCGGTAAGTCTGGATCGTGGAGATGGAAATCCCCAGACGGGGTAACTGTCTTCCCTTTTCTCGGGGGAAATGCTTGATTTGATGGGGCCTGTTGAAAGCTGGGGAGGCTGCTAGGACTTTCGAGAATTTCAAGGTAAAAAAATACGACAGCCTCTCCACAAAATTACATGTACAGCCCGTTGTTGTCAAGACAAAAGGAATCTTCGGGCCCGAGACGGTCTTTTTTCTAAGATCGTTGGGTCAATGATTTCGAAAGTGAGTTATGAGCGTCAGGAAACCGAATGGTTGTTCCAAAGGATTTCCCTGGCCGTTGTCTGGGCAAACAGCCATTCCATCCAATCAGTTGGATTATTTTGTTTCCCCTTTGGACAACTATGCAGACAGACTGGATGAGTCATCGCGTTTCACTGTCATCGTGGCTTCTGAAAGTTTGAGGAAGATCAGGAACCTGCTTCTTATTTCTCGGCTGTCTTGAATGCAATCACGCGAAAGGTATATCGGCCGAGGAGTACTCTGTTTTTTATTTAGCTCTTTTAGCTTTCTCTGCTGCAGAAAGTGCCTTTACCGCACTCCCGATGAGTTAAAAATGAGAAACTTTCCCATAAAAATTGACCAAATCAAATTACCCATGCAAATGTAGAAATGTTTAATCTACTTAATGAATATCTATCCAGAAAGTCAGTCAAAATTTAAATCGTGACAAATTATTTGGCAGAATTGTTAACTTGTGCAAACAATCATATCAAGTGGATTTCAAGTGCCTATTATACTTGTTTTTCATTCAAATTTTATGTTCGAATTTTACCGCTGATTTAACTGAGGCCATAAAAATAAGGAAACTAAAGTCAAAAAGTCTACTCAGCTTCATTGTCCATGAAAGCTCATGTCTTCCTTCTTGTGACTATGGGCGAGGAGGCAAACTTGGAATAGGTTTTCTAATAGGAGAAGCGAGGAGGCGAACTTAAGAGTAATGTTCTAATAGGAGAAGGGATGATGTGAACTGTTCTAATAGGAGAAGTGTTCTAAAGAGGTGTTCTAATAGGAGAGGCGAGGAGGCGTGTTCTAACTTCTAACAAATAATTGAAAAACTCGTTGGAGCATTTTTCAGTAGGTGCACGTGAGAGTGAATGAATCACATGTTTAGAGAGATCGATTTCAATTATTTTGGTGTTTGTTCACATTTTGTGCAATAAATGGCTGAAAAAGTAATTTTTATTCAAATAAAATTGACAGGCAATATTCATTTTGTCATTAATTCAACTTAATGTTACAAACGTTAAAATTTCTATACCACACTAAAAAATTGATTTGCAATAAAATAAGCATTTTAATGTTCTAAGGCAGATAAAATATAAATTTATTTGTTCAAAAAAGTCAACGACACACAATTTTATCAATTCCAAGTTGTGACTTCTAGACAGCCTAGAATCGATAATTTTAATTAAGAACCTTCTTGAAGCATTATTCCCTGTTTTACCTAAGGACAGGCATATCAAGGTCCCCCAATATGCTCCAGACGGGATTCGGATGTAGACACAATGGCATCCGATGCTTCCTTGTATGCGAAAGTTCGCATATCCGAAATCTTTAGGTATTTACAACCATATTGAGGAGATCAGGTAGAAGAGAATTTACAACCATATTGAGGAGATCAAGTCACTAGGTGTACAAGACCTAAACCACACTCCACCAGTGGCACCAACTCAACCATCAATATCTCTAGGACTAGACTAAAAACTCTCGAAGTACTAATCAATCTCAAGGGGTGAGATTAAATGTCTCAGATTAGAAAGAAATGAGGGATCAAACCCTGGCCGACCATATTGGAAAACTTGATGATCTTTTTGAAATCACATGTATGTAACCATGGTGATTTACTTGAATAATATCTGGACTTGGGAGTTTTGAATTTTATATTATTTTGACGCCTTCACTAGAAATGCGAATTTTTTTCAGATTTACATATTTTTAGAGTACCTCGACTAGGAAGAGGTCTGCGAGAGAAAAAATTTTAGTCAGAGGATATAATTTTTTCCTCATGTGATTGCTTTTTTAAAATTAATAAGTTATGTAAGAGTTACACCTGAGAAGATTATGTAAGACAAGTTATAAGGAGTAACAGACTCAGAATCAAACAGATCTTTAGTCCTACGCCTATATATACGGGACATGGGGATTGGAGGAGCGAAACTGATAAAATGTCTTCTTAGGTCCATGAACATCTGTAAAACTTAATCAGATAAATTTTCCAAATAAGTTAAGTAAAATAATCACCTGAATTGTGAATACAAAACACAGATACGCTCATTTTGAAAATAAACTCTCTCGAAAGGGCCGAATCTTCACAGTACATGAGAATATCTATCACCATGGAGTACAAAATCATGAGAATTTATTAGTTTTAAGGAAGTAATAAATACATGTACGTCATTTTTTTAATTAAAGCGGAAATTTAACATGTTAAATATGCCACAAAGAGTAAGTTTGCGAATGAAATTAACAAATAACGCGTTATCAGATTGCGCGATTGAATGCCTGCTTGTTTCACTTCTCAGAACATGATGAAAAGATATCGTTTCTCCATTTGGTATTCGACGTCAACTCTGCACCTGTAAATCAAGTTCATCCCTGGGAAATGATCATCTTAATAATCTGGAGAACTTTGAAGCCAATCCGTCCGAGTGCGCCCCAATTTCAAACATGAAGATGCCTCGATGTAATTATTGCCGACTTAAGGCACTACAGAGAGCAAACACAAGGATGAAGATATTTGGGGATCCTGATGATTGAATTCTTGTTGACCCAATATTTTTTTATAATCCTGTAAATAAATTCTCTTTTTTATTCAATTCTTGTTATTTTGTCCTGGAATATGTTTGAGCAGTGTTTACTACCAATGAAATGGTGGTCTTCAAATTTTCTCTCAAAAGTTTATTTGGATTAGTATTTCCCCGCTGTCGAGGGGGAGTAGTATGCAATGCGAGCTCTATACTTCTAATTTTTCTTACGTAATTGATTACTCTTCTCAAATAAAGTCGATAAAACTTCATGTTAACTCTAATGTGTTAACTCCATCTGGTCAAAACGATATTGATTAAATTTGTGAATTAGGTATTTGGTGGGACTTTGACAGCAAATAGTCAAAATGTGTTTGAATTTGAATGTAGTCGAGTATTAGTTTTCAGAAATAGCGTATCCTAGTGTTTCCATGTTTTGAATTTTTGTAAGTCGAATGGATTTTTGTTTTTAATCGATGAATAAATCCCAAGATAGCTGTTTAGTTTTTTTTCCCACAGATTATCAACAATAGGATTTAATGACGTAAATATTTTAATAGAATTAATTATTTTATAATAAATTATATTCAATGATAATTTATATAAATAAATTTAATCATTTTCATCGTGCCAAGGTGAGTATAGTGCCTGGATAACGTGAGTAGTTAGTTTGGTGTTACCGTTGAATTTTTCATCGATTCATTGATACCTAAAGCCATAAAAAGTAACAGCTTAATGTTCCATTGCTGCATGGTCAGCCACGGACTTCTCAAGACCCTATCCGTTCCCTCTGAGACAATGCAGATCTAAGTTAAGTATTCTCACCTAAAGCAGTTAGAAACGCTATTGGATGTCGCTCAATATTTTTAAGGAAAACTCGTTTTTGTGCCTCTGATCGTGTTTGCATAATTCTCTTAAAGCACATCGACAATGTTTCCATTGACGTCATTACTCGCCATTACTTATCAATCCATAAACACTAACTGGATTCAGAACAAGTGGAAGAGCTCCATCATTCCACCTGTTTCGAAATGGTAATCCAGACAGCTTCCTACCTCCTTATATACGTGACGTGCTGTCTCTCTTGAAATTAGTTTTGTGGAAGATATTTCCTGGTCTACCATATCTAAGGTTCAAAAGTGGGCTCGAAGATGACTTGATCATTAGATGTCGTAGTAGTTCAATAAATGAGTCGCGATAAAACTGCGGATTTTTTTGGGAATATGACTCTTGCTTGGTGTTGAACCGACTGTCAGTCTCTTTCGCGTAATCTTTTATATGATTTTCCTTACCGATGGAAGAATGATTGGATGTATACTAAATGGAAAGTTTATCCCACAAAAACGGAACTCTAAAATATTAAGGGTCGATCCATTGTAATCGTTATCTCACAATGTTAGAAGAATTCTGTCTAGTGGGCCTCGTTAACTGAAATACACAAAAGAGTTATTTTCGGTCCAGTACCGACCGTCCCAGTAATGCTTCGTTCTACCAGCTTCTCAACCCACTTTCGAGTATGCAAGTTCGCCCAGGACTTTTAACTTTTCACCTTCAAATGAAAAGCTTTCTCTAATCGGATTTGTCACTTTTGACACTTTTTCCTTTGCGGAATATATCAGAAATTTAAAAGACTGAAACATGTTTATTTTAAAGTCTAACAAATATTATTGGTCAGCTCTGAAATCTGCGAATCCCGCACGTTTTGCTAGAGATGTGCGAAAATCTTTAGAAAGAGAATCAGCGAAGGAGACATTGAAGGAAAACTAGGAATACATTGCTTTCGTTTTAAAGAATAATATTCAAACTTCCTTTTTTTTGGGGTTGAATAAATTTAATCCTTTAGATGGGGGTAGCCACTTTTTAATTTTGCAAAAAGAGAAGATATTCGACTCCCTTATGGCGTTCTCTAGTCACACAGAGGAAGTGTTAACCAAGGGTCTTTGAAAATGGAACGTCGCAAAAGCTATCATAAAGAAGAGCCCCTTCTCACCTACTGCTTGTATCAGCAAACTATATCTTCATGTTATTGTGCCGAAGATTGAATATGCCTGTTCTGTTTGGAGATTCGCTATTCCCTCTACGAGGGTCGAGCGTATGAACTCTCTCAGACGGAAGATCATGCGGCATATATAATCAGAAACCATATCAACACCCTTCCCCCCAGTCTCCTTTCAGAGGAGGCGACGGTGAGAATTGGCCAGGGCTTCCTACGTATATGCAAGGACCTAGGAAACCCATTCAGAGAGAGGACGGCTTATGCGGAAAAATTCAGATCGGCATTAAAGAATTCCTCTGCAGACATAAAAGAAGACACTTCAGGAATGCAATTGGTTCACTGGTGGAGCATTCGAAGAGAATTCGAGAGATGTTGAATGAAAGAAATTACTTTTGTGTTCAATAAATAAATCTTTATTATCACAGAAATTTAATTATTTAACTGAGTGACAGTTAAAATAACACGTGCCTCGACTAGAAAGGGATTGGACTTCACTGGGTCTCTTATCAACCAGTCAATCCTCAGTAAATTTACCGAAGGCAGATCACAGCTTTTCATAAGGAAGGTCGCTATACTTTCCATAAAAGTTACCCTCACTGATATCAATAGTTTTCTTGATCCTCAGATGACTTCGGATCGTCTTTACACCATCGTGGGTGTGTTTTTATCGGACTTTTCATCTTATATAGTTATTCTCTCTAGTTCATATCAGACAACCATCCTTCTACTCAAATCCACTAATTACAAGTATATTGATAAGATCATTACTGACCCCAAAAGAACACTCAGGAAATTCCCATCTCCGTCAAAAAAACTGCTTATAATATAAAGGGCGTGTTGAAGATTACAAATTGGTCCCCGAAGTACACTGGTAGATATTCCGATTTTTTATGACTACGTTAAAAAGAGGTTTGGGAGTCACTCCAAAATTATGGAATGCCAAGTCCCTATTTTGTAAAAAGTCGAAATTTTAATTTTTTATGTTAACGCAGTGTGATAAGTTCACGATCAAAAACCAGAAGGTCCCGTCTGAATTCGAATCGCACTGCTGTCCAATTGATTGAAGGTTCCATGCTTCTGGGTTGATATGTCAATTTAGCATTATGGAATATGTTGCCACGTCCCTGTTAAAAGTGGGCGAAATTTTTTATATTAATGTATAAATGAGCTGTGATCTTAAACTGGTCTTAAGTATGTTAATCGAATGCCCTTGATTTTGGTTTGATCTTTTTACATGTAACATCAATATATTGATTTTTACTTTAGTTGTTTGATAACCTTGAATTATGCCTAATTACTATGACAACGTTTCAAGAGAATTTAAAGATAAAAGGTATGACAACGCCGGATTATAATCACGTGGTTATGATATCTTTAATCAAAAAACAATCAATCGATGGTTATACAATAGAAGTTTGACTATGTGACTATTCCCTCTCAGGATGGCGAGTGAGATTTGCTCAAATAGCCAGAAGCGCTCACGGAGATTTCTATTCGTGTAGAAATCCGATCCCCTGGATGACCCGGGAATTCCTGCGTTGAAGGCGCAAGGGAACCGGACGTTTCAACAACGAGCGGAACAAACAAAAAATCCTTGGATAGAACCGTGTATTTTGCTCGTTAAGACTTCTCGACCTTCTCAGCTCCAGAAGACCTAAGGAGCGAATGTTTCAGTGCAAATGGTCCCAGACAAAAGGTTTCACGTCTTCAAAGGGGAAGATGGTCATCCCATCGGGTTGTTTCCCGTCATTTCTGCATAGAAGGGTGTCTATCAGCGTCAAAAGCTCGTCTAACGAATTCTTTCAAGGCCATGTGTGTGGAAGATCCCTATACGAACACTTTCATCATCCAGAAAGGTACACGAAACTCCACTTGATTAAGACGTCCTCGATAACAAACAAGCAGGCGGTGTTGGTTAGATGACATCAGTAGATCTTCAAATGACTTTCGGCATTGAGAGTTCAAGGAAGGTGGGAAAAAAAGGTAGTTAAGACTCCAGGCCTCACGTGCATGATTGACTTCCTGGTCAGTTGAGAATTCGGGGAGGGAGTGTAGAATCTTCTTGACAAGGGTATTACAAGCCATTAGTAAAGAAAGAGATACAGGGAGAGAAATTTCTAGAGTTTCGAGTTCCAAGTCCACCAAATCTTACCCGCAGTGTGGGCTGTTTCCACCAGTTTTCCTCAAACCGGACATTGAAGATATGCTCAAATGTTGAACCAAAGATCCCCTCAATGTATGTGAGCTGGTTGTATTGGGTGAATAAGGGGGATGTTCTCAGTTTCTGTATATTTCGGCTGTTCTTTAGGAAGAGTAATCATGTATTTACCTTCAAGCAGACACTAGTGATACAGAGTCCCTTCGAGTAATCGTCGCTTTTCGCTCATAGGTCTTCCCATTGGACACATAGTAATTTGGGATCCGAGGAATATAAGGTCTTCGCTGGGGTGGAAATACTTCCGAGTAGTAAATTCGTGAAAGATGACTCAATATGTAAATACTCTTTTGAAAATCAATAATTGTAAATTTCGTATTTATAAGAATCTAATAACTGACAAGCTTCTGACAAGGTCAGAATTAACACCTCAAAAATCCTGAAAGAGAGTATCTTGAGATCATCATAAAACACATCATCTATTAATACAGGTTGAGTGGGGAACTTGGATTTTTGACGATTCTTTCAATTACAGACAGAATAAGGGTATATCCTTGCTCCACTCCAGAAGACAAAGGGATTAGGTATCCTTTAAGAGTAAAGATTAAAGTAGACAATAGAACTGATTCATAATTTAGAAAAAAATAAAACATCTTTTCTACATTATAGGACATCTCATTAGAATTGATTTATAAAATATTAATCAACATCATAGCGCTCGTCTTATAGCGGGAGATCTGAAGGAAGCCGAACATGCATTTAAATTTTCCGATTGGCAACATTGGCACAAATCCGAATGATGAGACAGTCCGTATCGAGATCTCTATCCGCTTGGGGTTGAGAATATGCCAGGCTCACAGTTGTCGATGCGGGAGAATTGTCGACACTTACTGACATCACTTCCTCTCATGCAGTAGTGCGGAGGGATTCCGGACGTACACTAACTTGATTGATGTTGTAAAACGTGCACTAGAGTCTGCCGGACACCTTTTCACACTGGAACCAACAGGCCTGGACACGGGAGACGGAAATCAACACGACAGAGTAACAATTTTTCCGTTCGTAGAGGGGAAACCATTAGTTTGGGATGCAATATGTGTCTACTCTTTTCTCCACCAAAATTATCTGAAGCGTGGTAATGGCACTTTCTGCCACAGAGAAAGCAGGGAGAGCTAAAGAAAATAAGTATAGAAGACTCTTCGACCGATATATCGTCAGTGTGATTATGTCGCGACAACAGTAGCGATAAGCAGAAAGTCCCTGATTTTCCTCACGAAACTCGGACGATGTAAATTTCACATACAATTACAATAAATCCGCTCTAATCCATTATTTTTTAAAAGTCCCAAAAATGGCAAAGAAATCAGATATCCTATCACGTACGAGGTTTTTATGTGTTATAATAGTTATGAGAAGTCATTTGAACATCCTATTTTTAAATCGTCAGCATCTGGAATAAATCCCGTAATTGAGCTTTAGACTCCAAGTATCGTAATTTGTCTCAACACCATTCATTTAACTCTTTATTAGACAAAGAAATAATAGTTAAGGAAGATGACTTTTTGTAATTTTCGCTGCCTTGTAGCTACGTCTTCAGGAAGCCTCTCTCTTCTATCCCTTGCAATGTTTTTTACTTACGGAGGATCTTCTCTATTACCTCCTCTGGATCCTTAAAATCTCTGTATCCTCTATCCGGCAATGCCGCTTTATAAGACATTCGGATTGCGAGCCGCCGGACCTTTTTCAAAAAGCTGGTGTATCTCATTTTGATGTTCCGAATCAAAAGTCGTCGAGAATGTTATGACTCCTTACATTTTATTTGAGATATTGAGGTTTTTTTCAATTTTATTTGAGAGTGTTGTAGAGACGAATCAAAATAAAATCAACATGGAGACTGTTGAAAAGGGATGTTTAGAAAATTGTCTTAAAAGAGGACAATACCGTTGCTGATGATAAAATGCAGTCTATTTTACACGACCGGAAGATAATTGAAGCAAAAAATTGATTCATAAGAAGTCTGAAATGCAAAAGATGGAAATGTCCCTAATCATACAGAAACCATTAATCAGTTCAATTGGAATAATATTGAATATTGTTTAGTGCTTATCGCATTCAATATGGTTAAGTGTTGATGGAAACTACTCTGTTTAAAAAAGTCGATAATCTTAATAAATTAATCTGTAAAAAATGGCCATGGTAAAGAAATATTGATAAATTTTGTGATTAAGTAATTTTTGGGATTTTTGAGAGTAGAATAGTAAAAGTGTGTTCAAATTTGAAATTTTTTATTTCTTAGTAGAAAGGGATTTGCTTCTCTGTGCAGGCAGTGCAATTCTCAACAGCACACAGCCAGGACGTGTTTTATAAGAAGGGTATACATTACCACTTTTTAAAATCATCGCCCACAGAGAAACTGCGTTGAATTCTAGAAGGCGCACAAGGAGAGAATGAGAAATCTGATTGAGGTTGTCGAGATCACTTAATTAGATAATTAAATTAACTATTGGTATTCTTGGGTTAATAATAATTCCTTAGTAAATATGAATTTAGCAAAGGATAACACTTCCTATCATACTGCTTAATAACCTCCAAAGAGTGAGGAAATGCCTAAAGAGGGGAGATGTTCTGAACTAGGTTGGATCGATTAGGTGTAACCGTGTAGGATGGAAAAGGCAAACTAGTTTTTATTAACCTCGAGATCACGAGAAAGAAAATAAAAATTATCGTTTAATTAAGTGATCCCGGTGTCAATACCAGTCCTTTTCCTGCGGTTAGTTTTGTAGTCCAGGATTAATCTCCACAGCGGGAAAGGTTTCTTCTCATATCTCAAGTAGGCGTCCATATATAGTCTGATGTGCGGTCCGAGGGGATGGTCAGGGGACTTTGCCATCTTGAGGAAGTTTCTGTGACGTTCCTCGATTGGGGAGACGTTTAGTGTTTTCCGAGTAACGAGGTGGACGTCTTTTTCGACAATCTAGATAATTCTGAGACATCGATTTTGTAAAACTTCCAGCTTGCTCTGTGCTGATATTGATAAGGGGGCAATCCATGCAGCACAGGCGTACTCAATACTAGGTGGAACAAATTGTTTGTATAGAAGCTCTAACAATGGGCGGGAAGATACTGGAGAGTGAGTGAAAGCCTTGACAATTCCAATTTTCTTTTGGATCCTCGCGGTTACTAACTAATAACATTGTTTCTTGTGATGCATGTCTTATTATTATTATTATAAAATATTTATTTAAAAAAAATAAAATCGATATTAATTTTGTAATAATTTTTAAATATAATCAATTTATTAATAACAACATGAAAATCAAGACCAAGTCGTTAATTTGTCGGTGGCATATTTTTATTGCACAGAATGTCTGTATAGTTTCAACTCAACTCTTCTCCTAAAAAGTTGTAAAGCGCAAAAAATTCTGGTAAGTATATAATCGATTATAAAGATAAGCTTGAATCAGACTTTTTCGTTATTGCACTAGAAAATTGATTGAAGCAATTATTGATAACAATTTTAGCAAAAAACAGCAATTATTGTTTTAATATTTGAATTTGCAGAAATGTTCGAATATTCAATGTTTTAATTAGTTTTTTAAATGTTAACGTGTATTTGTTTCTCATTACATTTCCCTTTACTGCTGACAGGATCAGGATGACAGTGAGCCTTCTCGATCTCAGAGCTTTTCTGTCCATGACTGTTTATGGGTTGATTAGATAGTATTTACGTCGTATTGGATGAAATATATTTTTATCGTTAATTTCCAATGTGAATGCAGCTCTATATAAGGCGCTAAAAATCGTTTGCATAATGTGTTGCGTATACTTGTGTAATAATGTTTGTAATACTAAAGATGTTTCACTAAAAAACTCTAAAAAATTGATACTACATTGAATGCTGGAGCTATGGACATAATCATAAACATGTGAAAATTGAGAATGTACCTCTTATGGAATCTCCTATTAAAAATGTCTAAAAGTCTATCTCAGCAGCAATCTAGTCAGTCAGTGGGAAAGTCGTCAAAGCCAAAGAAGATAAACTCCTTATTTTGTATTGACTTGTCGAATAATACTTGGATCTCTTACACGTGCCTGAATGTCTTTCGATTAGAATTTAAATTGATTTAGAATGGACGTTTCTGCCAGCTTATTCGACCTGGAAGTAAAGATCTAGGAATTGAGCTCATCGGTCTCTCAATTCTGTGACTTCGTCCATAGTCAAGAAAAAGAAAATTAGACATTTAGTACATTAGAGATATCATCATCACAAGCTTCAGACCAATTGCCTATTTGATTAGCTGATCATCCTGTCTACAGAAATCTCATGATTTTTTTAATAAGACAAAGCATTAATTTTATAATTATTTTTTAAGAAAATGAGTGATAATTTACGTTAATATCGCTTAAATCTAACCAAAATTCTCAGCTTTATAAGTTAACAAACCAGAAATATTTAGTTCAGTTAGTGCGTTAATACCACTCCCGCTTTTCTCGCAAGTATGGGAATACTAGGGTTCATCAAGCAGTACTCCATACTAGCTTTCTTAGTAGTTTAATATATCCAACCACCAATTCGGTATAATCATGATTAAGACTGATATAAGGTGTAATTCCTGAAGTATATGAATACCCCCAATTAAATCATGGTTGCAAAATTTATCCATAACAAGGTCGCATGGTGTTACTCCATCTATCAACAACTATCCAAGTCCGAGCATGTGAAGATTGCTGAGGGAGGAGATCACTTGAATTTTTTTCATTCTGTACCTGACGTGTTTTCTGGTTCAATAAATTTAAAAATTAAATTAATAAAAATTAATCAATCACCTCAACTGACATTTGTTTAATTGTTAAAAAAATTTATTTTGTTTAAAAAAAATAAATCATCAATTATTGAAGATTAAAACTATTGACAAAGATTTGCAAGCAAGGAGCTGGCCGGTGGCTCAGTGTAACAGTGGTCAGGCAAGAGGCCTTAAGGTCGCTAGTTCGAATCTCGATACTATACATTTGGTTGATGTTTCCACGCATCAATATGCTCTGGCTTGACGAGTGATGCGGTCATCACTGAACATTTCACTGCGGAACCGGATTGTATATAGGACATACGCCCAAGAAAAAGAAAACAAAGAAGTGAAGAGCTTTCTTTGATTCTTCCTCATCGATTAGCTATGATAACTGTTTTTTGCATAAAATAAAATGTGTGTTTCTTTTTGAAGGGAACGATAGCTGATATGGCTCCTCGGAAAGAGCAGTATTTATTCAACATACATAGAATAACACAACTATCATCCCATATGTATTTTCTGGCAAATCTTCCAAGTTCCTTTAATTTTAGGCAGAACACGAATATTTCATGTATCCGATAATTCCTTCGTGGTTCAGGATTTTATGTTTCTAATATCTCTTTCGTCAGATATTGTTGAAAAAGGCGTCTTTTTCATGACCCATGAAGTTTCCATCGAAATAAGAACGAAATGATATTTCTCTCTGAGTCATTCGTACTTTTGGATTTTCCTGAACTCTGCCTTGTCTGCAGGCGAGTGTGTCGCAGTCAGCGATCTGGTCCCAGAAAATATGTCCGCAGATGTGTCGTTCCAAACGAGTGATTTATCATGAAAGTATGGAAGTAATGACATCCAATCGCTTCTGTTCAGCCTGAGGGTTCCAGTTGAGCAGGAAAACCCGTGACTCTGAGTGCCCGTAGGACAATGTCACTGAGGACTGCGTGGTGCGGTGCAAACCCACGCTCCGTCGGCTGACAGAGGATGTTGGCCTTTGGTGTCGGCGTCCCTCAACAACAGCAACAGTGTCGCTGCCAGTTCCTGTTGATCATCTCAATTGGCTAACGGCTTGATTATAAAGAAATGGTGGGAAAATAATGCTATTGATCGGGAAACCCTATATCCAAAAAATTTAAATTAAATAACCTACAGCATGCATGTTAAATTTGCCACTTTGATATGACAAACTTTGACCCTAAATCGACTTACCTATTGAACTATTCATTGAAATAATCTTCATCTCCAAAAGGACAAGTTATAATTTAATGATAATAGTGATTAAAGAAAAATAATTGAAAATTAATATATTTTTAATTTTTATTTATATTAATTAATTAAAATGTTGATATATTCAGAAAAAATTGAAATTGGGTCAATTTTGAATTATGGTTGACAACTCTATGTGGAAATTGTGGCAAGCATACAAAGAAAAATATGGCAATAATAAATATTAATTTGTAGATTTTGAATTTGATAATACTGAAGATGAATATAGATTCAATATATTTTTCAAGAATGTGAGAAAAATAAACGATCATAACCACAAATACAAAAAGTGCGATATATCATATAAAATGATGATAAATCAGTTCACTCACTTATCACGTGATGAGGCTCCGAAAGGATTAAAACATTTTTTTACAGATTAATTTTATTTCTTTTCCTTTTGATGTTACTAATCCTTTAATAAAATGTCTTTATTTATTGACGACTGCCAAAAAGCAGCAAGCTTTACCTCTAACAATCGCCATTTAAGACTTCTGGAACAGCACACCGCTCCAGAGGATCTTCCAACTATGACGAGATTGCATTTTCGCCAAACTAAAGTCTCAAAGACAATTGGGACAAAACGGTCCCCAAATCCTGAACATTTAGTCATCTTACTCTGTTCGGAAGAGTCAGCAACAGGACAGTCTGAGTGTGAACTGGATGTCGTATTTGTCAGGTATCAACACAAGTAACATCATATACAAGAGAGTGTCCTTTGGCAAATGGGAAGATTGTCATAGTATCTGGTCCCCTCCCGTCCCTTTGATCAACTCCAACAGGTTCGATGATGGTAGGGGACAGAACAGCTTCCAAACCACGTTTAATGATTTCATTTATGGTCGCATGACTTGGAAATTTTCCAGGACTCTTTTGCAAAAGAGAAGTGGATTCCTCTCGATCAATCTTCTTCCACATCGCCATCATTGAATGCGGAAGCTCTAATTTCAAGCTAAGTACCGACGCCAGGGATTAAGCAGGCATCAATCAACAAGTTTAAAAGCCCTCAGCGCTCCTAGCCTTTGCACCGTCCGCCTTTTAACGAGGGCAGTGTGCTCCTGGAAGCTACACTTGGAGTTGAAAGTCAGTCCAAGGTAACTCGTCTGCCCAGCGACCTACATAGGTACCCCATAGATGGTCACTTTAGGTATTATATTATTAGACCGCTTAGGGAGGTTAAAAACTAACAACCTACATTTTTCAGGCCTGAGCCTGAGTCCTCCTCTGCTCTCACACCAGCGTATGATTTCATCGACGGCGACTTGCATGGTCCGACACTCCACATCTGGTCTCCACGAATAATCCCAGAGTACTATGTCATCAGCATAGACAGCCATCTCCTTCCTCACATTGGCTGGGTAGGGAGCGTTGACAAATACACATTGAAGAGGGTTGGGCTTAAGACCGACCCTTGTGGAACTCCCTGGTTAGATCTAAACAAACTAGATCGCCAACCTTTATGCCTCACGTAGTTCATCCAGGTAATCTAAGAAGCTGGATAACCAACTTCTCAGCTCCAGGGGAATTCCTCCTTCGACCAGGGTCATCCTCTATAGTCAAATCATCCTCTATAGTGGATACTCCGTATCTATCTTCCACCAACATGCTCTCCAACGTCTCTTGAAGACGACAGATAGAATTTACATCGATTGCGATAGCTCCTAAGAGAGAGTTATAAGACTTCGAAACGACACTGCCCCAAGCTGAAACTACAGGGAAGACTTTCACTGAAGGATAGGAAGCTACAGACTTACCTATAGTCCACTGTTTTAGTGAACCCTAGAGAGCTTTACACTGGAGTACAGGAAGCAGAGTCCGGAAATACCATATGGGCAGAGGGCATTATACTATACACACTCGGAGCTTTTCCAGAGACCCAAATAGGACTTGCGTTTTTAGGACTCTGGTAATAGACAAATTTTTCCATCTTTTTTACGTATCTGAATGTTCGCTTGATTTCGGAGATACATTGCTGACTCTTTGTATGGTGTTCAGCAAGTTGATCTCTCTTGGACCTCTCCTTTTCTCCATTACTATTGACCACCTCATTTAAAGATTCAGCGCCTCTTAGTATTTGGACCTAGACAACGGAACAATTGGTGGGAACGACTCGATTATCGCCGCTTTGGAAATCGCTAGTCCTGCTCTGATCGACTTCGACCTGCAAGTAAGTAAAAGAAAGATCATAAATATTAGCTTTCCTTTGGGCGAGTTTCCATTGTCCAAACCCATCATGAGGGATTGTTTCCTAATGCGAGGATAGTCGAGTATTTTGGTACGGTTCTCCTTAGATGCCCTTTATTCCTGTCCGGGATGCAATAATATGAGGATAGTCGTCCGGGTTCATAACGGAAAGGTTTTAAACTCTTGTCTTCTATATAAAAAATAACATTTTTGTTCTAAGACGCTTTTCGTACTACAAAGATCCCTTTGTTTCCATGAGCCTGATTCTCTCAAATCTCCGGAGGACCTCATAAGACTGAAGAAATCCTCAATATCAGATTTGACATCACTGGCTGGTCTCAAGGAAAGCTCATAATGTTTGGGGGAATTGGTTTGAGGTCTACTGCCGATTTGGCCATTCCAATTTACCTGTCGTCCTCGGAAGCTGACAGTCATGAGAGCTATCGAGGACGCCGAGTTTGCTCCCTACTGGAACCCATCGGTCTTGATAAAGGGAAGGTTAGAGGGCGGATAGCGTAACGATAGACCCACAGAGTCAAGGGAGCTGTCTTGCTTAGGATACAACATCTAATGGAAATTTGCTCATGTCATCGTTGCGCAGGTATTGCAGCGAGCACTGCTAAAGATTTGAAAAGGAGGAAGTACTATGGCATCGTGCATCGGTTAGTTTTCCAACCTATTTCTTGAGACGTCTGACGTTATTGGGACAGTTTATCAGGTTATGTACCAAGAATTAACGCGATTATGATAGGTAACTCCCATTACGTGATCAATGACTTCAGATATAAAGGAGACATTTCATAACAGCACCATAATAATTGATTACTACTAGTAAACCTTTCAACACCAATAAATGCGCAAAAGCACACGGAAAAAATATGCCGTAGGACAGCCCGTATGGAACCGACCTTACTCGAAAGCGACCCGCAGTGCAATGGGCGGCAATCGAATAGGCCTACTGCCTGATTGATAACAGCAGACCACGACCAGGTAAGTAAATATTTTTGGAATGAACTTCCACGGCAAAATTAACTACATCGGTGAAATATTGTTCCCAAAATAATGCTTTTAAAATCAGGTTATCTTATCTATTTCAAGTTTTGTATTATTTAAATATATTTTTGTATTTCAGTATATTTTCCAAAGTTTTTAAATTTATTAAAATGAATTATATTTTGCTTTCTCATCTTAGTGCTTCTGATTATATTCATTTTTGAGTGGCTGAGATAAAAATGTTTTAAAAAAGATATGGATAATCAATCCATTGCAAAATTTACGAGGACTTTAACAAAATATTCGTTAAAAAAACTTTAGAAAGTATAATTATCTACCACAAACAGATCAAGGTCTCCGATGAAGATTTCATATCTGCTTATAACTAACTTTCGCCAATTATAATGTGGCGGAAGAGAATTGGCTAGCTCAGTATGGAGAAAGGGGTGAGGATTAGTTGGTGGTACATTCCTTTGAAAAGAAGATCGCTTACCACTGATTGAGATTGTTCATTAATATAATGTTTTTATGGTGTTTTGGATTAATAAATGTTATCCTGGATCATCTGAAAAAAAACCTCAATAAGTTTGTTGGTCGTATGTTGAGACGATAAGTACCTCTATATCGCCAATAACTTAATCTCCTCAAGATAGATGTAACCTTTAGTTATTCTTCTCATGTGGATTGATAAAATTATTTAGTCAAGAACATGGAACATATGAAATTTCTGTACAAGGAAGCGTCGGATAGGCATGAGCTCTAAATTTGAATCTCATCTGGCACAAAATTTGGAGCAACTTGGATATGTCTGCCTTAAGGAAGAACAAGGGTACATCTAACCTCTGTTTTTGGAACACCAAAAACACCTAGAGGTTGTTCCAAAAATAGAGGTTACTCCAAAAATCGTACAAAAATTTGTTATTATAAGTTTAAAGTAATCAGTAATTTTTTTTCCATAACCATATTTAAATTTTAATTTGCGCATGAAAATTTTTTTAAAATCATAAAAATCTTTAAGACATCCGGCAACATATTTAAAATGTTTTCTATGGCAGTTTATGTTATCAATGGCTGTTCTTATAGTTACATCATTTTGGTGAGGTGGTGACGTGCCTCGTTTCTTCTCTGTACAACGGTTAAGAAAAATGTCTGAAAAACACTCATCATACAATCGAGAACTCAGGCTAATGACGTTCAACGTACGTGGAATATCGAAAGATTGGACAAGGAAAGTACTTTGTGACGATCTCGAGAAATACAAAATATCTATTGGCTGCCTACAAGAGACGAAAATCGAAAATGGACGCGATGAGACATGGAACAACTACCGACTGATTCTCTTCCCAACTGAATGCAAGCACTACGGAATGGGATTTGCCCTACACGTGGATTACCTCAAAAAATTACATCGCTTTGGAGAGTCAACGACCGAATATGTGTCTTACAAGTCAAACTAAATGAACTATGCCCGTCCAAGAGTCTACTAACCGTCATAAATGTCTATGCACCACACTGTGGACGAGTAATCAAGAACCCCAGTGAACTCGGGGAATTCTACTCAGAACTATCAAGCACATACTCTAACAATGCTTCCTCGTCTCTTGTCTTTGTTGCGGGAGATATGAATGCAAAGGCCGGAATGCGAATGGGGCCCGATGAATCCTCTATTGGAAGACACGGGCGCGGAAGGAGAAATGCATCTGGAGCCTCTCTGGTAAACTTCTGCGAGGCAATAGCCTTTTCCTGTGCAACACGGCCTTTACGCACTCAGCTTGCCACAAGACGACGTGGCACGGACAAAGAAAAAACTCTGTCGGAGAGACCGTGAATATATATAATCAAATCGATTACATTATCTGCCGAAAGTCTGATAAACACCTGATAAATGATGCACGTTCCTACCAGGGAACAACAACCGACAGCGACCACAGGATCGTCATTGCAAAACTTTGTGTAAAAAAGCACCTGACTGGGAAAAAATACATTGAAAACGCGAAGAAGGCGAGACAAAGACCCAATATATACTTTCAGACAGAAAAATTGTGGTTAGAGCCAACTTGTAGAGCTAAATATCACGAACAAATCGAGACTCTTATGGTGAAAACCGCACCGGAATCATCAGTACGAACTCTGTGGGATCAAACAAAACAGGCAATCTCCAAGTCGGCCAAAATATGCCTTGGAGTCCGAAATCATCACGCCCTAAAATTGGATCACCACCCGAACGTGCCAAATATGGCAAAGCATTGCAGAGAGCTACGACTAAAAGCGGCAAACACGTCAGACGAGAGTAAAAAAAAGAGCTTAATATCCAACAAAGGGAACTAAAGTGGAAAATCAAAAAGATGAACAGAAAACATTCACGGGAAATTATTACATCCCTATTAAAAGATGTGGAATGCTAAAAGACAATTCAAGGATGTATGCGGCTTTGCGGCTGCTGCGGACAAAGAAAGGACAAAACATCCTTCACATCAAAGACAAAGATGGAAAATTCGTGGGTAACCCGAAAGAAAAAGCAGAATTGATTGCACGACACTTCGAAACACTGTTGAATAAAGAAAATAATGACTTTCCCCCTTTCCAAGGAAAAGCAAAGGCGCTAAAAATCCCAATCACAGTGGAAGAGGTGGAATTAGCGATAAATAAACTGAAGAACAACAAGAGTGCTGGGCCGGACAACATAAGCCCTGAGCTCCTAAAATATGGGCCAAAAAAACTTAGCGACACAATTGCAAAAACCCTAAATGCCGTCTTTGAAACTAATACCGATCTAGGACTTGGAAATGGATTATTAATACCCATACAAAAACCGAACAAATCAAAAGGACCAGTAGAAAATCTCCGCCCGATAATACTTCTGAATTCGATACGCAAGGTGCTGGCAAACATTGCACTAAGCCGGATAAAGGGTATGGCGAATCTATACCTACCAGCAAGTCAAAGTGGGTTCCGAGAAGGGAGGTCTACGGCAGACATTGTATGGAGCCACAGATGGCGCTGCGCAACGCACCAAAGATTCAAGAGCGCAACAACCGTGTTGGGAATAGATCTCTCCAGAGCTTTCGACTCAATAAACAGACAGAAACTGATGAATGTGCTTGAGCAAATATTGGATGAATCGTCGGTTAGGATAATCAGACTACTACTTGCGAACACAAGACTATCTGTGAGGACAGAAGGAGCAACTTCCCGCAGTTTCAAAACAACGATTGGGACACCCCAGGGTGATTCCCTCTCCCCTTTACTATTCACCATATACCTTGAATCTGCACTCCGCGACCTCCGTAAATGCTATATAGGAGACATAGAAGAGACATCTTATGCGGATGATGTGGATTTTGTATCACGGGATGTGACCGCACTCCAACACCTGCTAGAAAATGCACCTGCGGAGCTTGAGAAATGGTTTCTCAGCGTAAATGTTAACAAAACTGAAATTACGGAAATCAAAAGAGAAGACGATATTACTCATGAAAGATGGAGACGTACTAATAAGCTCGGCTCTCTACTAGGAGACGCTGAAGATGTACTAGGAGGAAAACACTGGCAAATGCGGCAATGGCTAAACTGAAGAAAGGATGGCTAAGGGCCAAAGGACTTGGAATTGACATCAGATGCAGGCTTTACAACGCGTTTGTGAAACCGATCCTACTGTATAACGCTGGGACATGGGGAAGTTCCTTCAACGAACTATTGAAACTGGATTCGTTCCATAGAAGGCAACTAAGAAGCTTACTCGGAATGGAGTGGCCACGTAGAATATCAACCACTGGTATCTACAACAAGTGTATGTGTTCTTACATCAGCAAGGATGTGATAGATGCCCGGTGGAGGCTATTTGGGCATATACTAAGAATGAACCCGGACGCACCCGCTAACAAAGCGATGGAAGATTACTTTGACAGATGCGAAAAACCCTTCCCCGGACGACCTAATCGACACTTCCGACAGCCCTAAACAAAGACTTAAATCGTGTGAGAAAAAATTTAAAGACAGGAGACGACCTGGACGAATTGAGATCACTCGCATTCGACAGAGGAAGATGGAAAAGACTAACTATAAATATTGTTTCTTTGAGTGTTGCACATGCGGGGCTATAATCATTATGGCTTTCGTGAAAGTGCTTTAATAATAATGAAAATTTTTTAAAAATCATAAAAATTTTTAAGACAATCCGGCAACATATTTAAAATGTTTTCTATGGCTGTTTATGTTATCAATGGCTGTTCTTATAGTTACATATTCAGCCTCAATTCCATTATAAATTTTTTCTCTGACTCAGGGTCATTTTTTTTCCAAAACATATTCGATAGCTTTTTCAATTTTTTTCATTGATGAAGTGACCATTAAGATCCTCGGATTGGTGTTCGCTACACACTTTTTCCCAACAAATAATAATTTCTGATGAAACCTCCTTCAATGCATCAGAAATCAATAATAGCACTTGAAGTAAATTTCTCTTCTTTAGGGACTCAATAAAAAATTTTTGATCGTCAGTGAAAAATAAAAAATCTATTAAAGATGTAGAATAGTGCTCCTTGAAAAATTTGATAGTTCCACAATCCAGTGGCTGAAGTATAGGGGTTGTATTTTTTGGTAAAAAAATAATTCTATGTTAGAGAATTCCAGATTATTATGAAACCCAGCATTGTCCGATAGCAGAATAATTTTTTTTGTGATAAAAAATGTTCATTAATCCTATGAAGCCAACATCTAGACACATCTTTTGTCATCCATGCATTTTTGGATGAGGAATAGACAACATTATGGATCGACGGGAGGAAACTCTTGAAGCACCTTGGATTACAAAACTTTCCAATAATTAAAGGGTCTAACTTTTCTCATGTATAGCTGCAGCAGAGATAGACAGATTTTCTTTGCTTTGCTTGAAACCAAATGATTCACCATTGTTTTGAATAAAAGATTTTTTGGACTAGGTCTGAAAAAAATGAACAAAAATCTGCACGTGATTTAAAAATTAATTGTAGTAAAATATAGAAACTGTAAAATTTAATTTTAAAGTAAAATAATTGTAAGAGTTCCAAAACGAGGTCTTTATGTAAGGATTTTATTAATTTTCTAATAAATTTTTCGAAGTGTTCCAAATCCCGAGGGTGTATCAAAAACAGAGATGTTCCACCCTCGAGGTCCGTTCCAAATAGAGGCTAGACTGTATTATTAGTTAGATTAGTAATTCTTGAACGTTCTTTATAATAATTAAAGTACTTATAAATTTATGGTACGGCAAACTCAAGTACTTATAATTTTATGGGAAACAGAGAATTTTCAACTAATTAACTCTACGCCTTCGCCATTCGGTCGTCCTAATAATTGCCTAATTTTCATTATCTCAAAAAATTTATTAACAATAAAATATTATTTATTAACTATGTGGGAGAGCGGCTGCTGACATCACGGAGTAAGCGTTTCCGCGAAAAACTGCGATACCAATTCTTTGCCTCAGCCAGATCATTTAAAAATAATTGTTTTCCTTAAAAAATTAACTTAACAGAGAATTTTCAACCCTACATCCACTCTCTTGCCGACGAAGTGCTGCCCTCAATGACATCATTTTTCGAGCCTTCAAGGCTGCGGAAAATTCCGGCCCAATTAGAACCATTGGGTTTACACAGAGGCGACGGGAAAAGGCCGGATGGAATGACGTTATTCCCATACTCCCACGGAAAATCACTCGTCTGGACGCATTTATATCTTCATTATTTATGTCGTTTAAAATTCCTAATTCCAATATTTTTTGTTAATATTTTGTCCTAGGAACATGCAGCAATTTATTTGTGCGTTTGGAAATGACTTTTGAAAAGAGTTTATTGCTCCTATTTCAAAATCTGAGCCAATAAATCTTGGTTCTAAATCCGGAATGAGACGTTTAATTATTTAAAGCATTGTGTCATATTTATTTTCAGTTTTTGATGTTAAAAAGACAGAATATTATTGGAATTACATGGTGATTAATTATTACCGATGTTGTAAATAACTGCTTCCAAAGAAGCTTTATGTCCTCCCGTATTAAGGCTCTCTTAACAAATTCACTCCTTGGAAGATGATTATGTTGCTTCAGACTCCAAACTTCATCACACGATTGAATGGTTTTTACAGAAATTTCCATCACGTTCTAAACTTCTATTTCCCACTTGGTTAACGAGAAACGGCACGCAATAGTGAATCAATTAGTTAAATTATTAAAAAGTTTTATTATAATAAAAGAAATTAAAAGAAATAATAACTCATTAAATTTAGTTTTGATAAAAATAATTAATTTTTATTCCGAAGTCCTTAATATCTTAAAATCATAGGATTTGGAGGACCTTGGTAAAATGTTCCACTTAGCCATAAAACCCTTAAAATCAATTTTTACAAGATTTAAAAAGACGACTTTATTTACCTAAAGATGTCGAGGACCTTAGTAAAATCAATTTTTATAAAAAATTAAAAAAGATGACTTTTTTACCTAAAATGTCGAGGACTTTGGTAAAATGTTCCACTTACCCATAAAACCCCTTAAAATCAAATTTTTACAAGATTTAAAAAAGATGATTTTTTTACCTAAAGATGTCGAGGACCTTGGTAAAATCAATTTTTACAAGATTTAAAAAAGATGATTTTTTACCTAAAGATGTCGAGGACCTTGGTAAAATCAATTTTTACAAAATTTAAAAAAGATGATTTTTTTACCTAAAAATGTCGTGTCGCTAAAATCTCGTGATGTTTATGGATGAACTTATCCAAAACCTGAAAAAATTAATTAGAGGCCATTTTGAATGGACACGCTATATACTCCGAATAATTAATTTCTCCAAGGAAACGATAATATATCTGCCTAGAATGGTAATTCCGAAAGAACCAATCACGCTCCCAAAGATCCCCAATCTTGACGAGATTTCATTTCCAATCTGTTCAACTAACTTTAAATATAAAATAATTCCATTTATATTTCTGAATCAAAAATGTTACTCAACTTGCTATGAATATCTGGGTTAGTTAATTTAGAACAGTAGTTCTCAAACTTTAAAAAAAAAGACGTCGCGGTCCTCTTTTATTTTTTAATTGGTTGCGGTTTTTCATTAAATTAGTGAATTAACATTTTAACAAAAACTAGTGCAAAATTAAAAAGATGGATGCACTTGTTTGGCCATCACTAGTTTTTCTAAGTCGGGTTGTGTTTTGGACAATGCAACCCTCATGTCATTTGACACATCCAATCTATTGCGGAATTTTGATTTGATGGTAAGTAGTGCTGAAAGCGCCGTCTCACACTCACATGTAGTTGCAAATAGAATTAGCACTTAATTGCCTCTTTGCCAATTCTGAATAGGAATCAGCCATTTGAATCCAAAAATCGCTTTGGGGAACTTCGTTGAAAACTTGTTTTGCATATCCATCATTAAACAAATAGATAAATTGTTCCTGAATGGTTTTCAGAAGGGAGATCCTTAACTGAAATTGTAAATGGGTTGCTGAGAAAACGATAGTATTTATCAAGAAATATTAGGAAAATATCTAAAAATTTATAAATATCGAAAAAATACGTAGAAATTTCTCTACTAATAAATAATATATGTTGCTTTATCACATCATTGCTGTAGTTATCTATGCAAGTTCATTTTCATCAATAAATATATTTAGATGTGGAAATAGTGCAAAAATATTCTCGGCGAGATCATTTATTCTTCTACTAACAGTATCATTTGAAAGTGAGATATGCTTCAGAATATAAAGTTCAGAACTCCCTAGCATGTTGGAAATGATATCTCTGCAACAAGGTACTATCAAT
This sequence comes from Dicyema japonicum, assembly GCA_011109175.1. NCBI lineage: Eukaryota > Metazoa > Dicyemida > Rhombozoa > Dicyemidae > Dicyema > Dicyema japonicum. The sequence goes on from RDEW01000016.1 coordinate 228,585, forward strand.
TGTTCTCCGATGGTGTGCGATTTTTTCGCAGAAGCAATTTTCACACTAAATAGATAAAAAGATTTCAAACCCGATGAAATATTTTGTGATAAAATTCCAAATTGATCAAATCTTTTTGGACCGCGGACCCCAGATTTAAAAACACTGATTTAAACGATAACTCATCCTTTTTTCTGGTTGTGTGGGTAATACAATAAATAGTAACCTCAACAAATTTATCAGCAAAATTTTTTAAAATATCTAAGGCCAGTAAAACCGAACATAAGAGAATTGTAAAATTCTTAAACCATCAATGTCTATTGCGCATCTTGTTGATTGATAAATTTTTTTAAAAGCCTTTTCACGAGAGCCATAGTATTTATTGCTCCGCATAGGCAGGACACACACTTTATTTAAGTAAAAAACAGTTAATTTTAACTAGTCGTAGAACCAAGAAATGATCTTAACTTATTTTTCTTGTGTGAGTGTCCTTTCTAGACAATCCAGTTCCGCAGTGAGTATCCACTGATGACGGCGTCACTCGTCAAACTCTTCTGCATCGTAAATGCGTGGAACCTTTCCACCAGGTGACAGCAGCGAGATTCGAACCCGTAACCTAAGTCACTTAAGCCGACACCTAACCACTATGCCACCCGAATATTGATGCTTTTAATCTTGTTCTTAATCTTACTCACAATTTTAATAATTTAACACTAGTAGGGAAAAAGAAATAAAGCATTCATATTTAAAAAAAACGCAGAAATAAAGCATAACTTTAAATATTAATATGCTCATGGAAAACGCAGAATTTCTTTTAAATAACTAAGAATTCTGTGCAGTAGATACACTTATTAAAACAGGATAAATAGGATGCCTATCAACACTAAAAACCACCACACAAGTGAGACTAGGTGATCTCCATCACATTTGAGACGCAACTTCGATTATGTCGACAGGGATCACTTTTGATTGATTTTTAATAAAAATTAGTTTAAAAAAGTGGAGATGCCAGGAATCGAACCCGGAACCTTCAGCATGCAAAGCAGACGTCATACCATTAGACCACATCCCCATTTGATTATTTTAAATCTCTATTATGGAATTTAATACTTCTATTTAAGTTAAGAGGAAATTTACTTGTTGATATGTTTTTCCAACTTACTTTACCCAGAAAGTCTCCCTAGAATTCGCTGAAACACTGAATAATTTTTGAAGATATGCCCTGAGTTGTTTATGTGGTTTTTGAAACCTCGAATAAGATTTTGAAACCTGAGAGTTCCGCAATCCTTACACATCTTTACTTCTAACCACGGAGAATCAGGATACGAGGATTTATTCCGTAAGCAAGCTTCAAATTAAAATTTCGCGTTTTCTTTTATATCTTAAATTGAATCTATTATTTCAGTAATACCATCCTCATATTGCTCGTAAATAGACACCTCAGATATTCATAGATAAAGTGGGGTGCTTCTTTTGCGGTAAAGAGCTAATGACTTTTTCCAACTCTTCTATAAAGAACCAACTCCAAACGAGACATACACTCGTCAGGGTTAACCTGTTGTATTTTTGAAAGTTCATCCAATTTTAAGTTGAGAATTTCTTCAAAGGATGCAAGAGACCCAATATGTTTCTGCAACAGTGAAAATTTTAGAGTCGCTTTAAACTATCAAGATCCAAGTTGGAAGACCTCTCATTACAATGCTTATTCGGTAGTGGTCCAGTTTTTTCAAGTCACATTTAAAAGGCAAAGAATATCAATTATAAAGAAATAAAATTAATTAGTAGATTTGTATTTTAAACCTTTCGGAACTTCATGACTGAGTAAATGAGTAAACTGATTTGTCCCCATTGTGAATGTGACTTCGCCTTTCTCGTATTTTTCGTTATGCTCTTTTATTTTTCTCAGGTTCTCGGAAAATATATTGAATCTACGTTCATTTTCACAATCATCATATTCTAAACCTACAAATTGATACTTATCATTGCCATATTTTTCTTTGTGGTTTTTCCATTCTTCACACATAACGCTGGTGTCCATAATTTAAAATTGATTCAATTTCAAATTTTTTTATTAAAATTTTAATTCACATAAAAATAATAATAATTTAAAATTACATTAAATTACCAATTATTCTGTTTTATTAAAATCTAACTTTACCCTTTGAAGATGAAAGACTATTTCAATGAATATTAGTTCAGATAAGTAATTAGTCTATTTATGGTCAGGGTTAATATATCAAAAATGACAATTGACCGGCGAACTGTTGGGCATTTATTACCCATTTAAGAAAACCAAACAAAGAATTAAATAGCTAATTAAAATATTTTCCATTAAAGTCAATCTAATAGGCCACATTAAGATCATTCGAATTCGTTAAGTATTTCTTTGTAATCAAACCAAAGTCAAAACATTAAGTCTTTATTTCTGAATTCTTTAAACAGGATCGGTTCGTTCATCAAGAAGAGGAAGAATGATCGGAGAGAAAGGAGCTGACTCATTGAGCGCATTTCCTTCAAATCGTCAGAGGAAATGCGTCTCAATTATGAGAGCTGCCAGCAGTCGTTAACTGTTACTTTTTGGCTAAATAATCAATTCGGAAAGGTTCGCTCGCCATCCTGAGAGGGAATAGCCACACAGTCAGGGCGGCCGCTATATGATCATTTGTTCAATTTTTTGTCATTAATAAATACATTTTTTAGATTTTTATAAAAAATTGGCAAAATTTCTGACAAGTTGGAAAATATTTAGAAAATGATAATCGTTAGTCTTTGGATATTGATTATTGGATGAATTGATTAGAAAATTAATCTAAGATTATTTGGATAAATATCGGATTAGAAAGATCCGTTTTTTTGACTGTTGGACAATATAATCCGGTTCGTGAAAAAAAAGAAAGTTAGAGAACAAGTTGTAACAATGTGGAAGTTTTCTGAAAAAAGAAGAAAGTTCATTAAAAAAGGTTATAAAGCTACTAAGAATAAAGACGATGAAAATTGCAAGCGAGAATTCCCCAAACTCTGCAGGAATAATCAAAATTTTTAGAAACTCTTCAAAAATGTGTTGTTCTGATAATAAGGAGAGGGTATAATTCTCAAATTTCATGACGGCGCTTTGATCCCTAAAGAAGAAATGCCTGAAGAGTTACGAAGGCAACTTCCTTTAATTCAAGAAGTGTTTAATCGTCGATTATTCCACATGAAATTCAAAGTGAGTTTAATGATTTGGTATGTAATTTTGTGTAGAGAAAAGCCTTTATCTTAAATCTTTTCTCTAGAAATCAGTGAATGTATAAACAAAACTTTTGGTTAGATTTTTAAACCAGTAATGTTTTTACTTAGGAGAGAAGGGAGTGAACGCTGAAATTAGAACGCCTTCTACTTACCTATCTGGTAGATATTGCAATCAATCTGGCATGTGTAGCTACATCTGGGAAACTAGTAATTTTACCAGATTGGTAACAATTCTTACCAGATAGTCTGGGAAACCCTATTATTATTTATTAAACCCGGATACACGAGAAAGAAGTTAAAGTAAACAACTAATTAAGTGTATCCAGTTTCCACTTATACAGAAACAGAGTCCATCCGGAATCAACATAAAGGGTAAGACGTTCATTACATCCAGTTGTGGAAACCCCTCCAGTGGAATGGGGAAGAGCAAATGATCTTTTTTCATGCCGGCCTGGCACTGGGCGTCACCTAGACAGGTGGATCACATGACGCCACTCTATTAGGAAGAGAGAGGAGGAACAGACAAGCAAGCAGAAAAATTAAACCAATTAACCACGCAGCACCACATAGCGCCACGCGGCAAAAAATTCAACCTATAAAACAAATGATCTACTTAAACCATTATATCTGTACTATCAAAATGCCGAGTGTTAATGTCAAGTTATTTTGCGAAAATTTAAAAACCAGTGAAGGTCGGTTGTAACAAAGAATCGTCAACTAATTCTATAAAAAACTGCACTTTAGCAGAGCTAAATTAGCTATAGCTCCGCTCAGGCAGGAAACAAACTTTATTTAAGTAAAGTACAGTTATAATGACTAATCGTAAATGAAGAATCAAAGAATGCTCTTCACTTCTTTTTTCTTTTTGTTGAGTGTATGTCTTTTATAGACGATCTGGCAGACAAAATGATAACTCAAGTGATAATTTTTCTCTAGCAATCTCTGTCTTTATCGATATCTCAATCTCTCCAGAAACAGTAAGAAGGATAGTAGGGAGAATGGTATAACCCAAATATCCACATACTAATGGGAAAAGCTGAAGTGCTTTTAACTTAAAAATAAAAGTTGATACAAGTAGTACTCGACATAAGTAGAAACAGTTTTACATTGTAAGAGTCATAAAATAAGACTCGCAATCGATCTGATGTCAGAAATAACATCAACTTAGAGACACGTTTATATTGTCTGCTGTGAGGTTTCAAAAACGGAAGAGCTGTAATCTGTTTGGAAGAATGCTAAAGATGTTGCAAACAAAATATTTTTGAGTTGTTGTTTTATTAAAATATACTCTTTGGTTGTGAGATTTGTGAGAAAGCAAACTTTCACAAACTCGGAGTCTACACCTGCTCTCTATTTTTCATCATTTACTGTGTTTGATCGTCAACAGCTAATGCTTATGGAATTTCGATTTGGAATAGTCCAGCCTTCTTTTACGGCCACTTCTTTTACCGCCGATACCAGAATCTGTTTTGTGTAAAGATTCTCCTAAATTTGATCAGAATTTCGTGAAGATGAATGATCTGTTCGCTCTCTCACGTATCTGAGAGTAAAGTAGCATTTTAATCCGAATCCTTAAGGGGCATCAATCAAGGCCGCTTCCTGCCTCATACGCCTCATTAACGATGGCCTTGTGTCATTTGAAGATCGACAATTGATAATACAATCCGACACCGAAATGGGCAAAAATTTCCCAATTTTGAGGTTTTCTTTAAAAAATGGATTTTTTTAAAAAAGGACGGGAAACAACCTGATGGGATGACAATCATTTCTAAGACGAGAGTATAGCAAGGTGACTTGGTCCACTTCTTTTATCATTGGCGATCAATCATATTGTCAAGATATCTGTACGTCCTTGAATCAATGGTTTCTGGACAATTACATACTTGGAGGAAGTCCTGAAAATGTCCTTTCAAAAGTAACCATTCGGAGAATTGTGACAGAATTGGCTTGAAGTTAACACAAAGAAAAATGAAGTAAACTTGAACATGAGTGCGGAATCTTTTGCTTTCTCAGAAAAAAACGTAAGATTTATCACAGATATTCGAATTACGGACTTGTGCTCTTTTGATTTCCATGAATATGAATAAAAATAGATCGAATAAATGAGTCGTTAAGCGAAGAAAAGACGCTTATGGGAACGTTTGCCAACATATTGATCTTTCTAGAGTTCCATGTTGGAGTTTTTATGCTCAAAAATTGTCTCCTGCTTTCCAAAATTCTTTTCAACTTTCTGATGATGGAATTAAGTTAACCCCTGAAGGGATTTTTAAAATACATTATGATTGGCAATTCGCTGGATTATGAGGCAGTGAGGTTAGCCGCCTTTTCTCGTCTTGGTCTTAAAATGTGTGCTGAGTGAAATATTATGGAAGTTCGATCGATCAATATGACTATCATCCACTGTTGTGCAGGTTGAGCGGGAACCGTTTCTCAAGTCATGCCTGTCTAAACGTGATGTCGAAAAAAGCACCAGGAACTAATTAATGAGTTTAAATGTGGCTGGCAGGATCAACTAATATGACTGTTTATTGGTTATACCACCCTCAAATAGATTTTGATCCAATCCATATGCCAATTTAATGGCATATCTTCTTGATCTATCCAGAGAGTCGACAAATTTGCTTCATTCTTAGCTCCCACACCATTCCTGAAAAACTATAGATCAGAAAAGGTTGTATAAATATAGATGAACGTCTCCGGAAGATTTAACTTAATAATAAAAAAGGTGAATTTCCATGAAAAATGACATTTTATTAGCAAAATTGGCCTAGTCATCACTATACAATAATTTTCGAATTTAAGTACTCCATTTTATATATTTCGCTCATTACATAATTAAATAGAGCAGACTCAATTCAAACATTCATTGTACTTTTTTCTCAGATTTTTCGATATTGGATTTTAAATTTCTATGAACAATTCTCTTGTATTAAGCGATCAATAAAATTAAACAATATCTTATATCGATTGAAAAAAGCTTGTACTAGAAAAATTTGAACAACTTAAAAATACGTTTTTGTTTAAATTAATAAACATACTGAAATAAATGAAGATGCATTCACAGCGTTTTGTTACGCCACGTATATGGAAATTCCAGCTGTTTCTTGACAGTTAAAGCATTTGTTAGTAATGTATTTGCTTTTGTTTAAATGAAATTAAATTTATTAACCAAAAACCACCGTCATAGCAACAATAAGAAAATTCAGGTGATCCCGGCCTCCCTAAGCAGTCTTCACATCTTTTCTTGGTGCTCAGACAGTGTTCCAGCACGTAGATTGTAAGATTAATAATGACTGTTTAATTTAAAAAAGATTGTTCGATTAATTTAATTAAATAAAAATAAAAATTAATTTGTTTTTATTTTATTCAAATTAATTTCATAAAAATATTAATTATTTTAAACAGCATTTAATCCCCGTGTCATTCATTTTAACGAAACTTTCAGCAACAAATTTAGTTTTGTTATGTTCCTTTATTTCCGAGGATGATAAAAGTATTTTAACACCATGAGCTTTAGAATAGAGTATTTCGTAAACTTGTATTTATTTTTTTTTCTTTTTTGCTGTGTCATCATGTTATTTCAACAAAATATTCCAAAATATTTAATCAAAATTAATGACCCAATAAAAATTTTGAAAATCTTAATTTAATTATTCCAGTTATAATTTTCGCCCAGAGACGATTGCATATCAAATTCTATCAAAAATTAAAAAGTATTTCAAAATAATTAACTGGTAGATATAACCCTTCAAGAGAGAAATTTCCAATTATTGTTTCTGTTGACGGTCATAGTGACATTCTTGAAAAAGCCATCGAAGAAAATAGGAATGATTTTGATAAAATTTGGTGGGTATTATTTTATAAAAAATTTTAATTCAGGATTTTGACTCCAAAACAACAGCTCCATATTCTCGTATATCTGAACACTATTATTGGGCCTTGAATAGGATATTTCTAGAATATGATATCGCTATTATTCTTGAGGGTTTACATATTAAATTATTTTTATTGATGATTTAATTATTTCATGTGACTTTTTCGATTATTTTAAACGCCTGGTTAAAATATTACTAAATGATTCGACGGTTTGGTGTATTTCTGCTTGGAACGACAATGGAAGTCCTAATCTCATAACAAAGAAGTCAGGTTTAAATAATACTTTTTATGATAGATTTGCTAAGAAGAACCGATTTTATGCCGGGGTTAGGATGGATGCTGACAAAAAATGTCTGGCTCGAAATTAAGTTAAATTGGCCACAATCGTTACTATAATTTAAATTATATGCAGTTATTGGGACGATTATATGCGTACACCAAATATACGAAAAGGGAGACAGTGCATTTATCCAGATATCTCACGTACCCGTCACATGAATATTGCTCGTACCAGCAAGTTTGTTTAGCATGATTTACTTAAGGGGAATTTTTGGATAAATATTCGAAAAATAGTCTGAATGAAGTTTGTAGTATAAATTGGCAAGAAACCGATATCAGTTACCTTTACAACGTATTGTTTATTTTTATAAATAGGAGGAATATTCTAAAAATTTTGATTCCCAAATGGAAGATGCAATTTTAGTTACTTTTGAGTTTGTCAAAAAAGTGGACATGTCTTATTTTAAAAAGATTAAAATCAAGTATTCAACAGAAACTTTTGTTTCAATTGCGGAATATTTTGGTCTATGAGCGACGAAAAAGTTTGTCTTTCATCACATCTTTAGTCTGGGATTTATCGGTGCTCATATCACGGAAGAATTCTATTTTACTATCAAAATGTGTATGTTTATTTGATTCCCAGTTGATTCAACTTTTTGATTGTTCATAAATTTTTTTGCTTTTTTTCAGTAATGCTTTCGCGATTTTTTTGAAGTTTAAGAATATTAGTATTTTAATTAAAAAATTGAGCTAAATTAACGAGAAAATAAAAAAATAAATAAATTTCCCAAATTTACTTTATGTAAAAATTCTTTGAAATCTGCTTGCAGAAAAAATATTCATTTTGATCACGTGAATAGATGCGTCAAACCTAAGATAAGGATTTTCTAGGGATAGCATGCACCACTACGCTTTGTTATTCGTCCTGAATCGTTAACTAGATTGCTTAACTGGAACCATCAACAACTGACTATCGAATGTAAAGATGAATGGTTTGCCAAAATCATCTTATTCATCGTTGATATAAAGTTGATTGAACAGTCAAATGATGAACAAAACAGTTATGAAAAGATATTGGCTTATAAATTAACTACGCCAAATCTGATACAAAATTTTTGATTTTTTTGACTTTATAGCTGTTAATCAACTTTATATCAAGAGATTCTCTATTCTAGGCATACGGCCGTAAGACATTCTCGATTTTTATCAGAATTATTTCATCATCTAATATCCCTGATGACTCTTATCCCTTGATGAGATTTATGATTAAAGAAGTCGTATTTTTTGGATATTATGTCGATGTTTGAATATTGGATACAAGTAGACAAGTTGCATCATCTCCTGTAGTTATATTTTTCTTCATTCCCTCATTTCTTTGTTAATACGATATAGCCAATTTTAAAAATACTTTTTGTCATAAAATCTTTGTATGAAGCAGCATATTTAATGCCAATGGTCTTTAAATTTACTATTCTCAATGCTTTTGACGACTTTGATTTTTATCAGAATACAAAATTTTTAGTCTTTAAGAAATTTGAATTTTATATCAAATTGTTTCTTAAATTTGTGGAACAACCTATTTGATGTGATAAAGTATTTATTAGAATGACTACTATCAATTTTATAAGCATAAGTTTTAATATTGGTCCTTGATCGGGAAACCTTTATCTCAGAGAATGAAAACTTCATAAACTTCCGTATTTAATTAGTACCCATTTACCAATTTGACGTGGAGCAGCCTTCACATGGGATTTCTTCTTTTTCAGTCAAAATAGACTTTATTTAAAAATACAATATTTCTCACAAATAAATGCATATTTATACAGATCAGACTTTATTTTTTTACATATCTAATTTTTAATTTTTATTTAACTTCTCGGCAATATCCCTAATAGTATTTCGTTACTAATTTTTAATTTTGATTTAACTTCTCGGCAATATCCCGAATAGTACATCGTTACTAAACAAAATAAATTTTATTTTAAATCTATTAAATTTTAAAAATAAAAATTTGAAAATGTGAATTAATTATTTTACTTTTTTTAATAAAGACATTTATTTAACACGCTGGAACCTGGGGAAGTTCCTTCAACAAAGTATCGAAACTGGATTCGTTCCATAGAAGGCAACTAAGAAGTTACTCGGAATGGAGTGGCCACGTAAAATTTCAACCACTGGTATTTATAACAAGTGTATGTGTTCGTACATCAGCAAGGATGTGATAGATGTCCGGTGGAGGCTATTTAGGCATGTATTAAAAATGAACCTGGACGCACCCGCTAACAAAGCGATGGAAGATTACTTCGACAGTTGCGACAAACTCTTTCGCAGACGACAAGATCGACACTTCCGACTGCCTTAAACAAAGATCTAAAGACGGGGGACGACCTGGACGAATTGAGATCACTAGCTTTCGACAGAGGATGATGGAAGAGACTAACTACAAATATTGCTAACATGAGTGTTGCACATGCGGGGCTATAGACATTATGGCTTTTGTGGAAGTCCTTTAAATAATAAATTATTTAACAAAAAAACAAATGTTAATTGAGGAAGCCTGCTGCGTGGATCGCGAATGAGTTCCCTCGGATTATAGCATTCCAATCTATTGTCTCAGCCAGAACCCTTCTCGTTGACCTTTTTTCTGGCAAGCATTTTTCCAATTTCGCGCAAGAACTCAGCCGTCATTGAACCAACGGCTCTTGATGACTCAACCGCAACAGCAGTAAATCGATACCGGTCACTGAGGCAAGAATATTTCTTGATTTTTAGTTTTTCCACAATTGAAGCAGCTGCCTCAGGAACCGATTTAAGAAGGTTCGTGCTTGAATATGTGTCAATAATATAAGAAATAAGCGTAATAACCGTCAATGTCTATCACTGCTTTATTTTACTATAAAAATAAATAAGCGTAATAACCGTCAATGTCTATCACTGCTTTATTTTACTATAAAAGAAATAAGCGTAATAACCGTCAATGTCTATCACTGCTTTATTTTACTATAAAAAGAAATAAGCGTAATAACCGTCAATGTCTATTACTGTGTTATTCGGATTGATTTTCTATGGTACATTATAAGTTATCATTTAGCTTCTTGCATTCAAGCAAGAATATTCGATGAGGAAATAAAAAGAAATAATAACACATCACCAAGAATAAATGGAAACCATACAGAGGATTTGAACAATTATACTCCGAGAGGTTATTATACACGTCGTAATAATACATCAGAGAGATTCAATGGAAACTATGAAGTTGATTTGAACAATTATACTACAAGAAATTATTATACACATCGTAATAATACATCAGAGAGATTCGATGGAAACAAGTCAATTGCTGTCGATTAACAATTTCTTTAACCTACTAACATTCTTTTATTTGGCTTAATTAATTAGTTCTTCCTGACTTTTAGTTTATTTTAAATTTTTTTAGTTTCTGTCGAAAATTAACACTTGTGCTTCTTTTAATTTATGTTGGAAAAGTAGGCCAGAAATATCACTTGTTCTTGGACTGAATCACGCTCCACGCGATTGTATTATAAACAAATGGAAGTAAAGCAGAAAATTTTTGTTTTTTCTTAGGTGACTGGGATGTCTGGATAATTCAAAGTAAGGAGATTTTTTTGTCAATAAAATCAAAAATTCATGTGTTTTTTAAAATTGTTCAAAGCTTATAAAAATGTAATCTAATAGTCTAATAGCTAATATAAACTTTTATAGACTTGCTTTAAGGACTGATGCAGATGATCTTAACTTCTCAGAGTGAGCTTTTTCTTCGCTTAGTCGAATATGATGAAATCGATTTTTTTTCGTTTTTACTCAAATTTCCACAGCCTAATTCTTTACTATGACAGTACTGAATTGGCATTTAACTTTTTTGACCACCTTATATCATGTAGCTAACATAGATGCAAATATGTGAACCTCAGTACTTAGTTATGGCGTTGTAAGTAGTTAATATACATATTCGACAACAACTAACTGCATTTGTTAAAAACGTTGCATATCGGAATTACTGTCACCGCAATTTCTTCCTCTCTTTTGCAAAGATGAGTGCGGAAGATTCCAGTCATAGGCGACATAAATGAAATCATTAAACGTGGTTTGGAAGATGTTCTGTCCCCTACCATCATCGAACCTGTTGTAGTTGATCAAAGAGATGAGAGGGACCAGATGATATGAAAATATTTCCCAATTTTGCCAAAGGTCACTCTCTTGTATATGATGCTACTATTTTTGATACCTGACAAAAACGATATCGAGTTTACACTCAGATTGTCCTGTCGCTGACTCTTCCGAACAGAGTAAGATGGCTAAATAGTCATGATTTGAAGACCGTTTTGTCCCAATTGTCTTTGAGACTTTAGTTTGGCGAAAATGCAATCTCGTCATAGTTGGAGGATCCTCTGGAGCGGTGCTGTTCCAGAACGTCTTAAAATGGCGATTGTTAGAGGTAAAGCTTACTGCATTTGCAGTCGTCCATAAATATAAAGACATTTTATTAAAGGATTAGTTAACATCAAAAGGAAAAGAAATAAAAATTAATCTGTAAAAAAGTGTTTTAATCCTCTCGGACCTCATCACGTGATAAGTGAGTAAACTGATTTATCATCATTTCATATGATATATCGCCCTCTTCGTATTTGTCGTTATGATCGTTTATTTTTTTCACATTCTTGGAAAATATATTGAATCTATATTCATCTTCAGTATTATCAAATTCAAAAATCTACAAATTTAATATTTATTATTGCCATATTTTTCTTTGTTAAGCTTGCCACAATTTCCACATAGAGTTGTCAACCATAATTCAAAATTGACCCAATTTCAATTTTTTTCTGAATATATCAAGATTTTAATTAATATAAATATAATATTAAAAAATATATTTAATTTTCAATTATTTCTCTTTAATCGCTATTATCATTAAATTATAACTTGACCTTTTGGAGATGAAGATTATTTCAATGAATAGTTCAAATAGGTAAGTCGATTTAGGGTCAAGTTTGTTATATTCAAACTGGCAATTTTAACATGCTGCTGTAGGTTATTTAATTAAATTTTTTGGATATAGGGTTTCACGACAGTAGCATTATTTTCCCACCATTTCTTCATAGTCAAGCCGTTAGCCAAAACATCCAGTCTTTGATGTTTAATTTTTTAAGCATCCACCAAAAATGATAATTTGCCCTTCAATTAAGATATTGAGATGATCCACAAGAACTGGCAGCGACATTGCTGCTGTTGCTGAGGGACGTCGACACCAAAGGGTTACATCCTCAGTCAGCCGACGGAGGGTGGGTTTGCACCGCACCATGCAGCCCTCAGTGATTTTGTTCTACGGGCTCTCGGAGCCACAGGGATTCCGGTTCAACTGGAACTTTCAGAGTGGACAGAGGCGATGGGATGTCATTATTTCCATACTCTAGTGGTAAATCATTTGTTTGGAACGACGCAAGTGTGGACACATTTTCTGGGACCAGATCGCTGACTGCGGCACATTCTCCTGGATACGCAGCAGACAAGGCAGAGTTCAGGAAAATCCAAAAATACAAATCTCTCAGGGAGAAATGTCATTTCGTTCCTATTTCGATGGAAACTTTAGGGGTCGTAAGAGAGACGCCTTTCTCACCAATATCGGACGAAGGAGATATTAGAAACATAAATGAACCACGAAGGAATTGTCGGATCCATGAAATATGTTCAGCCTAAAATTAAAGGAACTTGGAAGATCTGCCATAAACTACATATAGGATGATATTTAATGTGATTCTATGTATTTTGAATAAATACTGCACTTTACGAATAGCCATATTAGCTGTAGCTCTTCCCAGGTAGGAACACATTTTATTTTAAGTGAAGAACAATTATCATAATTAATCGTAAAAAGCTCTTCACTTCTTTTTGTTGAATCCTTTTGTAGACGATCAGGTTCCTCAGTGAGATGTTAACTGATGAAGGCGTCACTCGTCAATCCAAAGCATCGTGATACATGGAACCTTCAGCCTAAATGTATAGCAGCAAGATTCGAAGTAGATGCCATTTGCCCGGCACTCGTTACAATGCACCACTCTACGTTTTTTTGTAATATAATAATTTTGCTTATAAATTATTTTTTAGCATCAAAAATGAGGTTGGAGCTCATGCCACCAAAAGAACAACTCATAAATGTATTTAGTTGATACGCTGGAACAAACAGAGACATTCCAATATTACACAATTCATGAGAAAAAAGAAGACAAGCCATTTATCATCAAACAAAAAAGGAAATTCCGTAAGATGGTAGTGCATCATCACCTCCAAAAGGAATTCCAAAAAAAGTGAACCATCTAATTAAGTGATCCCTTTAGACTTCAACAGGTTCGAGAGTTTTTTTCTGTTCTCCTACATAGTACCCAGTAAATTTGAAATTTAATGACATTAGCGTGGCGTCAGGTGGTTCACCTTAAGTGGTGAAGTTAATTTTTAAAGACACAGAAAAAAACCATTTTCTATTCCCCGTCGAGCTGACTTGTATGTCTGAATGGTATACATCACCTTGAGAAACAACTTGTTACAAAGAAAAAGTTAAAAACATGATTTTGATTGATTTAATTTAAAATTATTTTTTAATATTTTATTAAAAAATATTTAAAACAATCATGGCGACGTGTTTTTAATTGAGAACTTGTGATATGGTCAATGATTATGAGCGACATATGATTTAATGATAAATTAATACTTAGCCAAATATGAGACCATTAAAAACATTTTTTTAATTTATTACTGAAATTCATCAAATTAGTCTTTTACTTTCTATACAAAATATAGTTGTGGTATTTAATTTTTTTAAAAAAGAATACAAGTAAAGATTTTTAGTTAAGAGGAAAGGATTGCAAAGGAGTTCTCACTGAACACTCCCATTTGAGTCTCTGCCTCAACCAGAGTTTTCAAGGGGCTCGCATCTCTTAGAAGCAAGCCTTTTTTCCTCACTAGTTAGTCGACGTTATATTTTTAATTTCCTGTTCAATTATGTAATTTCATTATTTTCATGTCTCTGTGTAAAATATTTCATTCCTTCCTCTGGATCCTTTTAAAATCCGAATATTTCATCTTTTTATATGCTTTATGTAATATAATTTTGTTACTGCTGTTATTCTTTGAACAACTGATCCTATCCAAAATATTTCAAAACTATTGTTTTTGTGGATGTTGCTAATTGAATTGATTGCGTTTGTAAAATTCCCTAATATTTAAAAGAACTAATTTTATCACATTCGGCGTCGTAATTTCAAAATAGAATTTTACTACAGCGAACCAACTACCCATCTAAAACTATCAGAATACCTTTTGGTAACAACATCTGGAGGACATCCGATATCTCTGTTAAGATATTAAAGATTTTATAATTCCATTATTTAATGCAGTGTTTCTTAACGGAGACACTGGCGCTAGAACATATAAGGGACCTGGAATTTTAATTTTTTAATTATTATAAATTTTTGCATTACGTTTTATAAATCATTTATCACGTGCTTTTCTAATTAATTCTACTTTTCTTGTGTGTACTTTTCTAAAAAATTATTTACTGATATATTTATAAATATTTAATATTTTATAGATGTGTGATAAAAAAGTAAAACGACGTATATATTCGGATGAATACTTAAAGTTTGGAGTGATACCCTACGAGCACAACAAATTACTTCCTATGTGTAGTCTTTACAATGAAGGAATGAAGCATCCAAGAAATCAAATCATCTTAAGATTTTTTATCCTCAGAATACGTTTTTCTAATCTGAAATATAATTATGAAAATCGTCTTATGATTAATCAATTATAAGGTCCTTTAAATTGGCACAAAAATGTTCCTGAACTATTTGTGGCCAATTTGGGAATTTGAAACACCTGGGTATTTCAGATTTTGAAATCATAACTGGCTTTAATATTGCACATAAATAATTGAAACCCGATCTTTGAAATTTTCATAACCAAAATCGTTTTTGCATATGCTCTTGGAATAGTATATAAATTTTCTTTATGTAGCTTCCCTCCTCGCACGTCTCAGCCGCTCATTTAGACAGCAGCGAGATTCTAACCGTGACTTTGGTCCGGAACTTAATACACCGAGCCATTTTGCCAATATCTGATACATACCTCGAAATGCAACCGAGTTTTATTTTTACGGAAAACACAATTAAATCAATATTAATACTCGCTTCTAGACCTTTCTCCTCTTAGAAGAGGAGTCGTTAACCTGACACTCATCCGTTTCTGCCTCAGCTGCCTTTGCCTGGCACGTCATCGAACTGATTTCCTAATTCCACCAGGTGGATCTATGAATATCAAATTGAATAAATCTATGAAAATCAAATTGTAAACGTACTATTTTGGCTTCGTGAAGATTTGAAAGATAATTTAATAAAAACGGAATTTTGTGATAAGAAAAAAGTCAAATTTCCACCAAAGAAATCTTTAGTGCTAGTCTCGCAACTACTACCAAGCAAACTATTTGTTAGCTGCATGGTAAAAAAAAGAATTTTTGCCTCTTCGCTACAAATGTTTTCTCCATGAGCAGTTGATTCACTCGCAAACCAGTTTCTGCATATTGAAGCTGTTTAGCTAAAAACACAAATCGGTAGGTTGTATCTTAACAAACATGAATTCATTCTAAAACTAATACAGTCAACCCTCGCTATTCTCCTTATTAATTGGCCAATTTTTAAATTAATTTTTTAATAAAAATTGGAAAAAGGAAGATTATAAAAAATAAACGGTCTTTTAAAACTCAAAGTTTTTAAAGTTTTATTTTGACACCTCAAGGATGAAAAACGAATTTTACTATTGATTGAGATCTCCCCTGCACATAGTGTGTCACAAACTTGGTATATATAAAAATATTGTTTTTTCATAAAAATACCACGTGCTTACTTCAAGTCATGGAAATTGGCATTATACAATCTTTAAGAGTAATTCCACCAGACGCAAGTTAATCTATTTGACGGAATTATTGGAAACTCAAAATATTACCAAAAATGGAAAACCGCAAAAAGAACTGTAGTATCGAAAATTTGTCGGTTCCTGGTTGCAAGATCGGGAAAAAATGAGAATATTGCTGAGAGAAGCAGGCAGAAGAACGAAATTTTAAATCCTCTAAAGTTAAGGATTTTATAAACATTGAATACACGTAGCATGAAACGTTTAATTAAAATTATCTAGAAGATTCAAGAAATAGTGAACAAGAATGTGAAAAATAAGACCTGTAGACAAAATGGATATTTCAGTTAGATTAACTGGAATAGAGAGGGCTTAGCTAATGTTGAGAATGAATATGCCGTTTCTCTAATTTCTTCAATAAGAAAGTACAAAGCAAGTATTATTAAATAAAGCAAAGAAAAATAGTTAGACATTAAATTTTATTTTAATCAACTTGAATATCTTTTTTGTTCATTTAAGGCAGGGGTTCCCAAACTTATTCAGGTCATCGCCTTCTTTAACAAACTTTTAAAAAATATCGCCCACCGGGAAAACCTATATGGTAACGAGTTGGAAATAAAAAATTTAATAATTAATTTGAATAGTCATTACATTTGGTACGTGTGTTTTAAGTATGCCATAAAACAGCGATAGCGACCAATCATTGAAGGTGTCCCATCAGTTGCACATGCACTATATTTGTTAATGGTATATCTTTAAGACAGAGAAATTCATGGACTTTGTCGAACATTGATTTCCCCTTTGTATCAGTTTCAAGCTTTCGAGCAAAAAGTAATTACTGCATAATTTGACCATCCTTGACAAAACGTACATATACAAGCAATAATGAGTCATTTCAGGAAGTATTGACTCATCTAATTGTAGACTGAATTCCGTATTTTTCAGTTTTAAACAAAGATCGTGTTTTCCACATCAAAAGCCATATCAAGAATACGTCTCTGAGTCGTATTGTTGCCAAGCGAAATCGACATAATAATACTCTTGGAAGGTGGTGCATTACTGTTTTCAGTACTTCATGAATTGATGGTATTATCCTTTCTTCCCCAATTGTGTGTGCATTCCGATTGGCGATAAGTAAAGCGATGTTATATTGATACAACAAGCCATCATCACTACGTTTATTATTACTGAGAATATTCTCTCCGGGTTCCGTTGATTTTTTTGTTTCCCCCGATACCTTTGGAAAACGTCAGCAGCTGGTTGGAATTATTTGGATGAACCTATATTTTAATAAAATATTAGAACCCTTCGTAAATGCTGAATTAATCTAGAGAGCTTCATAGCCTCGTTAGAAAATGACTTTGAGCACAATAAACATAAATGTCGTCTTTCATTATTAGGAGATGCTATGAAACCATATTTTAAATATTGAATAATATATTGACAGATTTTTTTTATTTAGTGTCTCTTGCTCCATCGTTGAATAATACAAATTCAGTAAGGTCCCGAATCCGCCAGATTTTGCCGATCCCCGAAATTGGCGGATTCAAAAATTTTGCGAATTCGAAAGACTTATTGATTTTTTCATCTATGAATAATGTAAATCAACAAAATTATTTATAAGCAAAAAATAAGTAAGATTTGATTTGTTTCTTTTTATAGTTCGGATCATTGAAGATCCAAACTTTCAATAAACTCAAAATTTTCGACATTAAAGAATTTTTCTTGATTATAAAATTCTTTTAATTTATTTAAGCCTAGAAAAGCCTCGCTAATAATTACACCTTTTTGACTGTCTTCAAGGGGTTCTTCAGTATCAATTTCTTGTTCTATTTTCTCTAAATCATTCAAGTTTTTCAGTCATGAATATCAAATTCTATTTTGGCTGAATGATGACATCGATCTGAAGGTCGTGGGTTCAAATCCGAAAGATGGAGTTTTCAGCGAAGGTCAATTCTTGTCAAACAGATTCCACCCGTGAGGCGACGAGTCTTTCTGGCACGACACAGTTGTTAAAAAGGATCTTCCTGCCTTTCTCCCTGACCAAACACTCTAATGAAGATTGCATTATGAAAACTATTCCGCTAAAGAATGAAGTGATGTCCGCGACGGTAGGACATGGGACAATTTTGGAAAAGGGCGGACCTACTTCTCCACCTTTCTTCGGAAGCGGAAGCCTGTAATAAAGTATTGGAAGATGGATTTGGTCGGCACAAGCAGATGTTCTCCCTTTGGTTTCTTCCTTGGATTAGTTAGTTATGACTGTTTGTGCTGGGCTTACAATGGTAAGCCTGGGGTCAATAATAATAAAATTCTATTTCCCATTTCAAAAGAAATTGATTAAAAATTCTGCTATCCATCCATGCTTTTTTGAATTAGAATATGTGACATATTTTTTAATATCAAAATTTTTGAAACATCTAGGATTTTTAAACATCTCAATTAGTAAAAGTGTTCGTTTATCTGTACCGTCCACATTTGTACATAACATGACTGAAACTCTGTCTTTCAATACCTTATAACCTGATTTAAGCTTTTTACTAACACTTTTGGACGATATCATTTTGTAAAATAAACCAGGTCGTCGACATTATAAACATTTTGAGCTCCGTAAAGATTGATTTAATTTGTGATTAATTTAATAAAATCTGATACCACATTAGGGTCAAAATTTAAAGTTGCAGATTTTCCATGCATATTTCGTAACTTCAAACCATTCCTCTTTTTAAATTTAACAAGCCACCCTTTGCTTCCTATGAAATCAGTGACCTTTCGTTTCGATGCAAATGTTTTGGCTTCCTCAGTAATAATTTCAACATCCATTGAATTAACCCAAGAAATCGTATCATAATCGATTTCACTAAACTTTAAATATTCTTTGCGAGAAATGTCAGATCGTAAGTTATTCAAAAATTTTAATCCTCTTTTACTTCTCAGATCATCAAGTGATCTACGAGAAATAGGTGCATTATATTTTTTGAAAAAAAATTTCTGAAATTTTTATAGAAGATAATTCGATTCAATAAACTTTAAAATGGCAATTTTTTGTTTGTTTTTTAATCGTTAACAGTTACAATAAACAATGACAAAGTGTTAGTAAGTTAATTATTTATTTATCAAATTATTTAAAAAATTATTTAAAATTAAGAGACTTGGCGGATTCATTA
Organism: Dicyema japonicum; assembly: GCA_011109175.1. NCBI lineage: Eukaryota > Metazoa > Dicyemida > Rhombozoa > Dicyemidae > Dicyema > Dicyema japonicum. Next base: position 248,036 of record RDEW01000016.1, read on the forward strand.
AAAAAATCTGGCGGATCGAGAAATTTTGTTAGAAAAATGGCGGATTAGAGAATTTATTAGTTATAATCGGCGGATCCGAGAGACTTTACTGTACACAGCAAATCACGCTAGTGTCAATTTAAAATTTCAGGTTCACCATACTGAAATTCTATTATATTAATTAGATGTATAATGTAAAATTTACAAATAATTTATTATCGCCCACTTGAAATTAAAATCGCCCCCGATAAACGATTTACTCATAAACACCCCCTTTGAATTTCTTATCGCCCACTTCGAGGAAACTTGTCTAAAAAAAGTATGTAAAAACCTTTGGATAATCGATATTTGAGTTATTTGTAATTAACACATAGTTTATACTGGTGCGGCTGGAAGTATTACAGCCTCTTTCCAAAGGAAATCGGGGGAAAATTGGCCCACCCGCAAGAAAGACGTGCCGGGAAGCGGTCTGGCTGAGGCAAAGAATTGGTATCGCTGTTATTCGCGGACACGCTTACTCCGTGATGTCAGGAGCCCCTCTCCCTTATAGTTAATAAATAATATTTTTTGTTAATAAATTTTTGTTCTTTAAAAAAAAAAAAAAAAAAAAAGTTTAATACTTTCTTTTATATTTTAAATTTTTTAAAATATTTTTGTTTTCAAGTGATAAATTTGTCTTATCAAACCGGATAATATCAACGCCCCGGGTTCTTATGGCATACGACAATGATTAATATACCGACTGTCCTTATTATTAACTCAAAATTTTGATCTCTTAACTTGAAGACCTTTCCCTTATGGTCTCTAACCCGCATGTTATATCATAAGAATTATTTTTACCACTATTCAGGACCCATCAATAAAAATTTCCTTATTTCTAAAAAAGATTGCGGACAAGTAAGTACAAAAACACATTAGTACAAGACATGTGGCCAAATAGATACACAGAAACCAACATAAATTAATTGTTTCCTTGCGCCACGTTCAGTATCCACTACACTCCTTTCTTCCAAGCTCTATCTGAGACAGATCACACCCGAGATATAAGTGTGCGATATATGCAATCAAGGCCATAGTGACGACCGGTAGTTGGGAGGGTCTGTTCACGTGGTTGTGATAATCATTTAGAAAGAAATAAACGAGAAAACGTGAAGACAGAGTATAAAAGTGGATGAAATTTTATTCCGATGTTTTTTCTAACAATGTGAAATGAAGGTAAAGGATTTAGTTAAGTTTTTTTCGCGTGCGTTCATTCCATTTCTTCATATGGAAGTGATCATACAAAAAGCGTGTTATTACGATTCTTAAAAGTCAAGGGGAAGCAGGGATTGATATTGCCTTACATATATGGCTCGACGGGACCTTATATGAAGATGAAGATAATGCATTAATGTAGATCAGAGAAGTAACAGAAAAAGGATGGTAAATTTTTTGAAGAGATCCAATTATTTATTCGAACATCGCAGTGCGAAAATGAATCATGAGAGATCTGAGGTCACAGGAGGGGAGTCAATGCTGTGGCAAGACTTGTGTTACAAAAAGCCCAAAAATACGTTCTTTACTTTCCTTTGGTAATAAAGTCGTTAATGGTTAATGGCTAAGTGACGAGAGAGAAGAAAAAGCATACAGTGCGTAATTTATTTACCTTCGGTCCCATCTGATGAAGGGAACCGGTGGCGAACAGGAATTCACAACCAAGATCGGACGCTCTAGAGATCCATTAAATGTATTTGATGCGACGCGGAACTCGACGGCGGACTCGAACAAGAAAAAAGGTAGTCCTTCTTCGGTCGAATAGAAAGCAGAAAAAGGAAAACGATAAAGGCAATTGTCTGATTATGTTCAAATACGAATAAATCCGTATGGTGACCACAACGGAGGTGCACCAAGGAGACACGAACTTCCTGCGGTGTAGAAACTGCCCTTCTATCAACGTTAGGTGGAAGTCGTCCAAAAGCAAGGATCCTACATGACTAGGTACTGGTAGTCCAATTACAAAGAAATTGGTTGATCCTGACTCGTTCAAGCATTTAGAACTTGTCTCCATGAAACAACATTGTCCATGAAGAAGAATAGTGAATCCTTTTGATACCGGCCAGGCATTGGGCATCTCTTCAGTAAAGTGGATCTAATGACGCCATCAGAAGAAAGGAAAATAATTTATGACCAACTAGCCACATAGCACCACGTGGCATGTTAAATATAAACTATTAAAACCCCTTGTCAACAAACGGAAAGAAATATGGTTATACACCTGAATACAAAATTATTTTAAAGTCAACGCTTGAGACAAAAAACCAGTTTTGTTAACATACTGACGTTACATCAAATATTTATTTTGCTTGACGAGTGACGTCTTTATCAGTGAACATTTCATTGCGAAACCGGGTCGCCTACTAAAGGACTTACTTTACATAAAGAAAAAAGAAGTGAAGAGCATTCCTCGGTTCTCACTTATGCTTACTTCTTATCTAAGATAAAGTGTTTCCTGTCTGCGATGAGCTATAATTAATATGGCTCTTAGTAAAGTGCAATATTAACACGGGAAACGTCGAGAAAGCAGGTAATAATAACCGAACTAGTAGTCATTGAAATAGGCTTTCTCCAATTAATTAAAAACATTAATCAAAATTTTTACCATTTGTGATCGTTGGAGAGTAATGTTCTGTCCATTAATCTATCGTTCCGTGATTTTAGAAGCCCTTTTTACTGACTTTGATCATAAAAAAACATTTGTCTAGGAAATGAACGGATGCATAAGAAAAGTATGGCTTAATGTATTGCTTGTATATAGTTTTCAAAATTTGGTGATTTCAGATCTTCCATTCCCCAGAGAGACATCTCAACACGTTATTTTTTTCACATCTTGTTACTACATTTTCAACATGGGGATAAAATGACACGTGCATTACCCTAAGGATCTAAAAAAGTCTGTTAATTTCCCCCCAGTTGCGGATTTTTTCATTTGCATTCCTAATATTTTTTCGAAATTATAATAATCTTTCAAAGCTTCAGGAAACAAATTGAAAATGTTCTTTTCAAGTGTATTCATCGCTGTTATTGTTCCAAATGAGAATAGGTACATTTTACTCCGTCGTATATATTCTCGTAATCATTTTCTACTTCATTCTCAGTAATTACATCTTAATTATGTTATTTAAACTTTTCCAATTCATTATTCACCAATGAGAGAGTTTAAAAACGACATTCATCAATTTTCTTCCAACAATTAGTGATCGATTCAGAGTGTATTTTTGCCATGTCTTCCCAACAATAATGATTATTTGTCTGAGATTTACTTGCTTTAAATTCAACATTGTAAAGTTATCATCCTCAAAAGATAGGGTAAAATCATCAAATTATTTAAATAATTGGATTGAACGATTTAATAACTCCCATATCTAAGGGTTGAATTAATGATGTTGCATTTTTTGGCAGAAAAAATAGCTCAATGTTAGAAAAATGATTATTCTTGTGACAACTTGCATTTTCAAGCAAAAGGACAATTTTTCGGTTGTGTTGAATCATTTCTTCGTTGACAATGTTCAACCAAGTAATAAATATATCAGATGTTATCCAACAATTTTTAGAAACCAATATAGAGAACTCCGTTCTCTTCAGGGTTAAAATTTTTCATACAACGTGGGGATTTATATTTTCTATTAATAATGGCTTCAATTTTTCGCCACAAGCACTGACCGACAAAAGCATAGTGACTTTTTCTTTACTCCTTTTAATTCCAAAACAATCTTCATTTGAAGTCACAAATGATTTTGTTGTTGTTTTTTGATTTTTAATGTACAATCCCGTTTCATCGCAGTTGAAAATATTTTCAATGCCATAGTTATTGACACAGTCATCGTGCTTATCAAAAAAATTCCAAGGCAAAAAATATCACACGAATTTTTTTCACCACTTATTGTCTTAAATGACAAATTGTGTCTTCTTAAATTTTTCAAGCCAACCAATCGAACCTCTGAATGAGGTATAGTTCAAATTCCTAGCTACTTTTATAGCAATGTTTTTAAGAATAGGTCCTGAAACGGGAATAAATTCTTTCCTTGCTTTAAAAAAGCATTCATAAACAATTTTATCGAATTTCTGTGACAGACTGTCTCTTCTCTGTGAAATTTGACTAAGACAATTTGATTGTACGGACCCATTATTTATAAAGTTCATATAATTTTGTTTAATTCTAGATACTGCTCCTAAACAATAGAATTATCAGATAACCTTTACTAATTCTATACTTTTTGACAATATCTCGTTCGCTCATGAAACAATTTTCGTTGATTTCTTGGGCAATTTTAAGCTTTAACTGCCAGAGTAAACTTCCTCCCCATGACAACAAAAACGCAAATCTAGCACGCGAAGTTTAAGAAAATTTTATATAATTAAATTTAATATTAATTGCAAGACTATATAAATTAAAAAAAAAATTAAGTGCCCCACTAAGAGGTTCAGGTAATTTCCAAATTTGGAAATTACTGTATAAAAATGATCTAATTTTCAAACTGCCCCAAAACATAGGTGTGCCCCAATGAGGAGGTCCGCCCCAAATGGAGGTTGCACTGTAATAGGCTTTGTCAAAAATATTATAGAATATCAATCCATAGTGAACATTCTAAATGGTGATTTTGCACAGACATTTTCAAGACAAACAAAATACAAATTAATGAAAAAATCCGAGAATTTTTTTGTCATTGATGGTCGACTATACCTAAAAGACGGAATTTTGTAAACCTGATAGACACTAAATCCCTATGCGGCCTTCGGCCGCTGTTCTTCAGATAGACACAACGTTATCAAACAAAGTATGCTTTTTCTATTGGAAATGAGGTATTTAATGAATAAATTTAGATACGAGTTTTTAAAGGATTATGGACAAATCCATCGCTAAGTTAAGCAGATTTGAATTTCCATATGAAGAGCTAAGTAAAATACTCAAATTTTGTCAAAACAACCAAATAGAGGTTTATTTAATTTTTATCACAGATTAAGGCAGGATCAGGAGAATTGAAAATAGTCAACATGAATCGAGTCAAAATATAGGCTTTAAAAAAATTCTTGATTTTTGATTAGAAACCAATTAATGTTGATTTAATGACAGGTGACATGTCGATTGACAGGTAAATGTAACCATCACTGGATGGGTAGCCCGTGCGGGACGCGACATTTTATAATAAAAAGTTGTTTTTTTTAAATTAATACAATTGAATTGACGCCTGCTTTGTACACAAAACAAGCATGTTCTCTGATTTTTTTACAGGCAATTAAAATAAATTATTTTTAATAAAAGAGAATTTGATAAATTCTTCACCTCCACAGTCTGCAACCGGTCTTGAGACGTGATGCCAACCTCTATGGTAAGGACTTGGCCAGACTTCTAATCGTGTACCACAATGTCCGGTTTATTGTGCTTGACTAGCACCGAGGTACGGATAACACTGTCTACCTTAATTTGGTCCTTGGTGTTTTCTACTACAGATTGCACCTTATGAGTCCGCAACTTTCTGGTGTGGCGAATACCATACTTATTGCATAGAAGATGAAGACTCCTTACTACCTCGTTATGCCTCCACACATAGTCGTGGCAGAGCATGAATCCACATCTAGTGGCTAAATGATCAACCGACATGCTCCTTGAATTACAGTGGGACATGTATTGTTGATCGACCCAAAAAATATTGCGGTCTTGCATATACGTGTACAGCGCCTCCGATCGAGGTGAGTTGTCACCGTATTTTAGCCATATTGTCGACGACTTAAGGTCGACATGTGGGTTGTCCAATGCTCTGAGGACCTTATGAAGGCTTTTTAAGTTAAGTCTTTTCCATCAAATTATTATATTGTAATTCGATCAACGCCTTCACATTTACTAGCCCACCATCATCAACACTATACTTAGCAGACAAAAAAGGTCTCTCCTTATTGGCTGCCAGCACATGGACATGGTTTCTTTCTGAGTACTCCACGGATCATAACATCCATTTCATCATACTCTTTGGGCTCAAACTCCACAACACCTATGTAGTAGTTTAGCAACGAGACAGCATACTCATTTAATGCTAGGAACAAATTCCTTGCATTTAGAGACGTCTTACACAATAACGCTGCTCTTTTAGGATGCCTTCAGTAATTTGTCGCTTTTTCGCAAGCATTATAAGGGACTTGGAGATTCGGTAACACCCAGATACTTATATCCTTCGTGTTCCTCTAGGAATCTTACTAATTTGCTACATACTTGCGTGTTATGCGCAGACTTTGAATAATTCAAATCTAGTCCTTATACTCTCAAAGAATTCTGGCACATACCCCCATGGAGTAGAGTTCCTCAGCTGTTCGAGCATACATCTTCTGGTCATCGATAAAAAGAAGGTGATTAGTACTGAAACAAACCCCCTCACAATGAACTGGTATTTGCTCAAACCGGTCATTGAGGCGGCGACTCAATGGCTCCAAACAGAGAACAAAGAGCAGCGGAGACATGCTATCCCCCTGAATGATCCCCCTCTTGAGTTTTACCTCGCCTATCCGGTGCCTATTATAGTTCAGATGAATACTCCACCTATTCATCACAGCCACTACAAAGCTGATGAACCACACAGGCATACACAGACTGTGTAGGCACTCGACAAGGTAAGAATAATCAACTGAATCGTAAGCCTTCTTACATCACCCACATAACAAAAGTGAGTTTCCGTGAGACACAAAAGGCATTTGTTGATCAAAGCTTCTCTTTTGCCCTCTGACAATTTCGCACAGTAGCCAAATGATTCTCGGATAAAATCCCATTTGCTTCTACAAAACTCCTGACCTCATTAGCCACCAATTTGGTCATCAGGTTATCGGTCAATAATCTGCCGCAGACTGGGGGTTATTCAGCTTTGGGATCAAATAAGTTATCCTGTGCATGCCTAATCAGGAATCGTTTCTAGGTTAGTGATGCTTTTCTGTAATACACGACACATAGACTCGTGCAATGAAGTGCATCTTTTGATAAAGAAATTATAAACTTTATCGACCCCGGTCGTTTTCTAATCAGAGAGATGTCTCACTACCGCCTCAAATTTCTTGCGGAAATCGAAAATTCCGCAAGATTCTTCCAAAAAAGGAGCGGCGCTTTACGGGACATTCCACGCATTTCCTCTGCGTGGTTTAGCCTCCCACATACTACCCCATATGGAAAGCATTTTCGAAGTCAAATGTGTCGTAGTTGAACACTCACATTCGAAACCATGTGGAAGTGGCATTCGGGCAAATGGGGTTTAATTTTCAGAGTACGAGTTTCTCCATTATACGAGATAATGTGCACGTCAATGAAATTGGACGATAAGAAAAAGGTAAGGTTTTCGGTTTTTCTGGTTTTAGGAATGGTATTATAAGTGAGTTCTTCTATTTGCATGGGATGACGTTCTTGTTAAAAGACAAATTAAAAATTGACGCAATCGAATTGATTGCAACATTACCAAGGTGTTTAAAAGACTCGTAGATTTTAAATGTCCAATAAATAATAATAAGCAGTTCCACGGCAGTTCCACGCTCTATCTTTCTTTTCTCTGATGAGTTTTGTAATTCTCTGATTTAAACATTTGATATTTTTTAAATCAGAAGAGGTTTGTGATGATTCCTCTTCATGGAGTTTCTTTGTTTGATGAGGAGACGAGTCTCCGAGTCCAGAGTTGGCTTGTAAGAATTGTAAACTGTACGTGGGACAAACAACTTTTCAGCTCGAAGGATTACATGGTTTAGATGGTCCGCTGCTTAGTCGATGGAGCAAAATGAGCTGGGATCAAAATGTATTAGGTTATGGTCAATAAAGAGCTTAAAATTTGACAGTCAGCTTTCTTGTAAACCTTGAAGGTTGCTTTTTTTAAGTGAGTTATTGAATCGGCTCAGTTTTATTATAATCGGATTATGATCACTATGAAAATCGTAGGAGACGTTCCATGAAATCTTCGGGCAATCCTAGAGAAGGCAAAGGATATGTCGGGGGAGGTTGGGTTGTCATTTCTTCGGACTGGTGTCCTTAGAAAATGTTCGGGTGATTCAGAATCGCCAGTTTATCGAGAGAGTTGATAATTAGACTCCCCCTTTTGTCTGCCGACTGGGTATTGAACCATTGCGGATGTTTGGCGTTGAAATCCCCACATAGTAACACATTTCGAATTTCGTGCTGTTTGTCGAGCTTCGGAACATTGCTATTAGGACAGGATCCCGGCGGGGAATGTAATTGTTGATTAGAATAGGATGTTCTGACCCATCAATAAAATCAATAAAAATTTGTTCCGCGGTCCTGTCGTGTAGAATTAAATCATCTACTTGCGAGCTCACATCATGGAAGGATAAACCGTTTTTAATAATGGCAAGTAAGCCGCCACCACGTCCAATACGGTCTTTCTGATAGAGATGTATCCAGGAAAAAGTGGGGTTGTTCTCTTTGTAGAAAGTTTTGACTCCTGGATTATGAAAATGTCACTCTTGTGCTTCGTTAATAAACATCGTAACTCCAGAATCTTTGTTTTTATACCGTTAGCATTGAGTTGCATAATAACAAGGGGTTTTGGTCCAGGGTTTTGTTCAATATCTCCAGAAAGCAATAGAATCCAGGGGAACAAACATCTCGAGTCTCCAGTTGAGGTATACAATCCAGGCATACGAAAAGTCTGGGTGGGGAAAAATGGTTCTTTTTGATGTTATTCAACACTGAGCGTCGCCATAAAAGATGAACCACATGACGCCACGGTAACTACAAAATTTAACCAACAAAAATTGGTGTAAATCTTTTATAAAATACTTTCACACATAATAATTATGATTACCTAAGATTAATCTCTATTAGTAAAAATAATGATTTCATACAAAAATGCACAAATTATTCAGAAACTTAAGTATTGATTAATTTTCAATAAACATGACAGATGTTGGCACCTGTCCAAATCACCTGTCATCACGCTCAGCGCTCGCGGCATAATAATTTTGGCTCTTTCGCGATTCCAAGTTAATGACTCATATGTCCAGCAATGACCAAAAAAACAATGTCATTTAAGACATGGCAAAAAATTCTGGGAGTCATCTATGACACGCATATGTAATTCTCTGGGTAGTTGGAGTTAAATGAATGAATTGGCAGTTAAAAACGTGTTAAACAAATGTGAGTAAAAAATCAACCTGCTGAAATGCTAACGGGCTATGAAAAATCAGAAACAATCAAATACTAAAAACACTTTACTCTAATTACATTGAAGCTTGCATTCTCTATGCATGTGCCTCAAGGGGACCTTCACATCTCTTGGACTAATGCACTGAAAATCGCGCTACACAAAAAAATATTGGAATGACAAAGAAATGGTCTACTGACAAAAGGAACGTGATACCCACACCCTTGGAGATCCTTATCTGAAGGAGTAACGGAGGAAAACTGATCAAACGTTATTAGGAGAAAACCTGACCTTAACGAGCTTGTGTAGAATCGAGGGAGGAGCATCGAGCCGAGCTGAGAGCCTGGATTAATTTGTCGTGATCATTTGTTTGTTTTTTCGTCTTAACGGTGGTCTTGGAATAAATATTTGATTTAAGTATTGAGGCAATGAATCAGATTCCAATAAACTAGGAAGAGCCACGCGAGAATCAGTTAGACTGCTAGCTTTGAGGGTCTATATTTTGTCACTACACTTTCACTCAGTTTAACTCTTCTTGTTATAAATAAGCACGTGTTATAGTAAAAATAGGTTTTTCGGGAGAACGAAACGTCTAATGAAATCGTATGCAACAGACTAGGGATCGAATCGGAATGATGGACTTTTCTTGTCAAACAGATCCCACCCGTAAGCGACGAATCTCTCTGACATGACACAGTAGTTGGAGGGATCTTCTTACTTTCTACCTGGTAAGACGTGTAATGAAAATGGAAGAAGGCGGACCTACTTCTCCACTTCTCGTATGAAGCGCAACCAATAATAAACTATTGTAGAATGAATTTGGTCATCATAAACATAACTTCTTCTTTAGATCAATTATCCGTGACTGTTTGTGCTGGGCTTACTAAATATTGTTAACCTTAATAAATATTATGAATATAAGACTTCCTTGTGACAAATTTGAAAACAATATCTCCAAGGGACAAATCTAATAGCGATCCAATTATAAATACAGCCTGAAATCGCATAATTAATATTAACTAGTGTATACTTCTGTCACTCGTGTCGTAAATTTTTTGAAGAATTTTATTTCCATTGAGGGGGATGTCCATGACATAGTCTCCAAGCTTTCGGTGAGTTGTGAATAAAGTCAATGCTGACTTTTCTGCACATGTAAGTGATTTTTTGTAAAGCCATAAATTAAGATTATTAGATATAATAGAAATTTTGTTTGACGCCACCAAAGGTAATAATGATAATAATAAAGCCTTTTCACGAGAGCCATAGTATTTATAGCTCCGCATAGGCAGGACACACACTTTATTTAAGTAAAGAACAGTTAATTTTAACTAATCGTAGAATTAAGGAATGATCTTGACTTTTTTTTCTTTTTCTTGTGTGAGTGTCCTTTCTAGACAATCCAGTTCCGCAGTGAGTATCCACTGATGACGGCGTCACTCGTCAAACTCTTTCTGTATCGTAAATGCGTGGAACCTTCCACCAGGTGAACAGCAGCGAGATTCGAACCCGTAACCTAACCACTATGCCACCCGGCTTTACCACCAAAGGTAAGGAAGAGAAATTTTCAAATAAGCATCCGCATGACACCACGTGGTAGGTTTTCTACAATTGGGTTTTAGTTTTGGTTGTATTAAGGAATTCACATACCGCAGAACGATCATAATTTTGGATTAATGACTCATCATGATGATTTTTTAATTTAAATGAATTTTTCTAACTTTTCTAACGATCCTTGATAAATTCAATCAGTTTTCTTGATTTACTAATGTTTTCAGTTTGGTAAAAATAATATTGTCATCCAGCATAACTCATAATATTGCATATAAAACATTTGGTAGAACATTATTTTAACTTTAGAAAGGAATTCGATACATGTTAGCACGTGTTACTGTTATTATTTGAATCATTGATGGAAAGACTGGAAATTGGTGTTTTAATATCTATGGAAGGATTTCGAACACTCGGGAAATTGATTTTTGTCATTTTGTTGAATGATTTTTATAATTTTAATTTGTTAGATTTTTTCAATTTTATACAACACTGTGACCGAATGGTTAAGTGTAATAAGTTCCGAATCAAAATCCAGTAGGTTAAGTTTCAATTTGGTTAAAGATTCTACGCATCTACTATGCTTCTGGGTTGACGAGTGACGCCGTCATTAGTGTTTCATCACTTGTCTTATGGGACTCCACGCAGGATAAAAATAAAAGAACGAAAAGTCGATAACATTTTCAATGCCTTGGATTAATCAGAAAGACTTTAAAACTTCTTAAAAAATTATGAGTTCTGCCTAAGATGAGGTTTAAGTAATGGAAACATTATAACTTCTCGGCGGAACGGCTATTATTATGCAACTTAAAACTAACTTAAAATGTTTAATAAAAATTCAGAATAAAAAAACACTAAAAAATATTATTATTTTATAATAGAAATGTGGTGGATTCGAGAATTTGTTAGATATTAATAATTTTGATGTCGCATTCATGAGGCAACGGATTCGAGAAACGGCAAGTTAGAAAAAATTTACTGTAGTTAGAAAACGTGAACCAACAACTATAACATAACTTACTACCGACATAGAAGAGTGGTTAATTATGACATAATCTCCACAAATTATTTAGGATGACTGGACTTAACACATGAAAAAGTCACGTATTGTGGTAAATAATTAGAATTTGCGATACTCATTCAATTTTGAACTTAAATCACACTAAATAAGTATTTTCGGATAAAATATAATTTATTATTATTATATTTGTTTATGTTATAAACCCACGTGCACTTTAAATTGCTAGTTTATATAACATATATTGTGGTATAATATTTACCAGAGTACATTTCCACGCAATTACAGCATGAAATTTCAAATATTATTTATTTAAAAATTAGCGACATTTCCGTAAAATAATTTTCGCATAATGGGAACCAACAAACAAGATGGTCAAGAGATTGTGCCAGATCGACAAAAACTTGGAAGTAGTAAAAACTCAGAAAAAACATACAAACTGAAAAACCTGAAAGCAGATTTGTCTGTCCCTCATAAAAAGACATACCATTGCACATTTTGCAATTATAAGACTATTCACTACAGCAATGTGTTTGTCCACATGAGAATTCATACAAGTTTTGGCTATTTTTCATCTGTAGAAGAAATGCCATACTTTTGTGGATCATGTGGATACAGATCAAGCCAGGGAAATACTCTGAAGATGCATATCATTTCCAAACATGGGGGAGATGTCGGCAGTAACTTTAACATTGATAATTGGAAGAGGGTGAAACTCCGTGTTGTGAAGAAAAGGAATAATAATATAGTTGTGTTAGAACTTATTTGATTAGACACTCGCTCCTTTCTACAATGGACGTCCAATTTTTGATATCCCCAAAGAGGAACCACCGTTTATCAAAAAATGTCAAAAGCAAGGCTCTCAAATAAATCATTTTCTATTAGTGAACTTGCAAAATCTGATTTTCCGCAGTTTCAACAGCCAAATATACTCGACGTCCAAAACCAAATTGATGCTTATCACTTGCTGTCTTCTCTACTGAGATTTCGAGACTTTGTTCATCGAATGTCCCCATATTTCATAAATAATAACTATCGTTGTATGGCTGCCAAAAAACTCTACGATATTCAAAATGCAATTTTTATTTAAGATTATGTTTAATTCAGAAGAAACCCATTATGGCTAGTGATTTGATTGAAATTAGTAGAATTCTTAAAGAATAGTATGTTGATGCTACTTTTAATATTATTTTGCTTTAATAAATTTAAAATTGCTTTATTTTGTTGAATGGTGTGTTCACAATAGAGTTAAGATTTTATAAGATACTAAAGACTGACTATGTGGAGTTTTACTATTTGCTGACGTACATTTCAAATTCAACCATTTTCTTGTGAGTCCCGTTCATAAATTTCATAAATATCTATTGTTTAATTACGGATGAAAGGCTTGTTTTTTGTTATATGAGTAAACAAAATGGTAGATGAGAAGGCATTTGAAAGCTGATATTTTAAAATAAGAAAGTTCGATTACACAAGACTTGGCAGCCAGTTTCCCTCAAAATAGACTTGTCCAAGTTCTTTATAATATAGTGCCAATGAGATTCAGTGTATTGACGCTTCACTATTTTGAAGTTTCGTATATTTAATGTCTTGAGTACACCTTGTCACGGAGAAGAGGTTGAAATGAGGTACATCCATTTTGATGAGATAATATTGAACTTTTAGATTCTTAGCAACTTAATCTAATCTGGTAGGGGAAATTTAGAAAACCATAGACTGGTATCAGTAAGGGCTAACAACGACTTAAATTGTACAAAAGTAACTATTATGGTTAAAACAGAGAGTGACATGCTGATAGGTCATTTTGGTTCTCATATCCGTCTACAGTTTATTCACGTGGTTATATAAGTTAATTATATAAGTCAATTTTTGATTGATTATTTTTTTAATTGCCATTTCTATTGGAATAATTGAGAAATGTTTATTAATTATGTCAATTGTACTAATTATTGGTGCAACCGCAAAATAGCAAATTTTTAGTTGCAAATAATTTTAAAAGAATAGAATATTGAGTTGAACGCTTTTGTGATGTCTACGGATAAAAGTAATGTCCTTTGATGGGGTTTATGGGATTTAAGCATATTTTTACCTAAAAATTAAAAGTGCCTATAAAATTGTTTATCGTAAAATGAAATCTAATAGTATTGATATTTAGGTTAGAGAAGATTTATAGAGTTGTATTTATCTGCATTTATCCAGCTATCCCATCTCGCTACGGCTAAGATTTGGATAAAATAATTTAAGCGAATTTCTAACTAATTTAAGTGAAGAAAGCATTCGACTCCGTGTCCCGGACGCTGCTTATAGAGAAAATTTCTAACACTCTTATAAATCCAAACATTAAAAGATGGCTGTCAAACTTTTTAAGTGGAAGAAGAGGACAAGTGATATCAGACAACAGAAAATCTAAATCCCGTTTATTGCCGAATGGTGTCCCTCAAGGTTCACATCTCTCTCCCCTGTCTTCAACCTTACACCAATGACTTTCCCACCAATGACAATCCCGATACATTAATACTCTCATACGCAGATTACATTGTTCTTTCGACGAGAAACTCTATCTATGAGATGGCAGGGATAAAACTTCAAAGTTATATTGGTATGTTAAAACATTGGCTCACATCAAATCGACTGGAAGTTTCTACAGGAAAGTCGTTTATAACAATTTTCTCTACATATAGAAGATCATTATACTCTCCCAAAATCAAATTGTTTGGATATAAAATTCCTATGAATAAGTCTCTAACAATACTAGGATTAAAGTTGGATACTCTCCTGACATTCGGCCAACACGTCAATGACGTAATTACCAAAGTCAGGAGGAGGACCAACATATTGAAAATTTTGTCCCGATCACCAATCGGGCACAACATTTTCTTACTACAGAAAATTTACAGACAATACATACTGCCAGTAATCGAATATGCTTGTCCCTCCTGGAGCTCGATGATTTCTGAATCGTCGTCTCAAAAATTAGAAGCCGCACAACTTGCTGCCTTGAAAATAATAAATAAGAAAACTGTGGATAACGTATTGAATGTTAAAGAACACCTAAGGTGGAGAGTGAAGTCATTTCTACAGTGGGCAATAAAAGCCGGTTGTCCGCTTTCACTCTCTATATCTGACTATCTAGAAAATGCGGGAAATCTATGGAGAATGAGACCGTCCTCGTTTCTACCAATTCTGTTGGATCTTCGAAAACCCCGAACGAGAGCCAGAACCCGGAAAACCGTGATCACTTAGTTAGTAGTTAACTTTTTCTAATTCGGTGATCTTGGGGTAAAGAAAAAAAAGAAGCGAATTTCTAACTAAAATTATATTGTCATATAACGTGACGAATCCGCAATCAAAGAATATTATATTATTGAATCTACATTTCAACACAATTTGATGATGCGATATGAGCAGAGTCAATTTCTTACATTTCGCAAAATATATCAGTTTGGAAGTGCAACACTTCCAATAAAAGAAATCAGATATCTTCTTCCTGTGCCTCATCGAAGATCAAAAAACACATGGCAACGGGGATGAAGAGAACCTGCTCAGTCTCACCTACATCATGAAAGTCCAACTTTTAGAGAAATTGAAATGATTTCCTTTTTCTTCCAGTTGTTTCATCATAACACTTCAGAAAACAAGGTGGCCCTCTATAAACGTAGTTTAATGTTTGCTTTGATAAAAGCAGGAAAAGGGGATTTATGTGCGTTCAGCATATCCCGACGTTTAAATGTCCCTTTAAGTTGTTATTTTTTGTTAGTAAAACTGATTCCACTAGTTGTTCTCATATTTCGAAGTGTTTAGAGTTAGGCCGAAGGTTGGAGATTAAATTTCTCAGATAATCCGAGACATTCTTTTGTTACCAATAGTGCAATTATCAAAATAACACACGTTCAAAGATGTAGAACAACATACTTTTTTATTCCGAAACAAAGCTGGGTCTAATGAGTCCCCTTGTTCAGAAGACGAAGGAAGCCGTGGGTAAAGCATAACTGTTTTCCATAAGAGCAATGTACACAGTTGTTACTGAGAGGCAAATACGATCCTTAAGAATTCATTGGAATACTTAAAAATAAATAAATTTGTACGTTATTCTGTCGCATCAAATACACCAACATTAACATATGTTGACTATAACTTGGTCAATAGTTCATTTTGATAGATTTCTTAAAGCATTTTTCAATTAAATTCCAGCTCCATCAAAGTCACAATTATTTTTTCACTTTAATAATTTTTTACAATAATCAGCAACTTTAGACAAATACTTCAGATTATGGGCTTTTAGGAGTAAATGTAAATTTTAAAAATGTATTTAAATTTGTAAAAAATTTTAATTTAAAGTAAGCTAGACGTGTTGGTTTTGCAGTGTTTTCGAGGTCCCGTCTTTTACCAAATAATGTCCTCAAGGATCGCCCCTCTCTCCGGCGTTATTCAACTTATTCCTTAACGATTTACACTGCCCTGGAGGACCACTTATGCTGACGACCTAATTATCGCAAGCAGGAACAAATACGTGGGTACAGCAAAATCAAAGCTTCTGTCACATATTGACGACCTGGGAGCCTGGTTGAAGTTGAATCGTCTCTTCATATCCAGGGATAAATCAACGTATACAATCTTCACCACTGACAGAAAAGAAAAACATACACTGGATTTGAACATTTATGGAGACTCCTTACCATTACAGATTCGTCCAACTATCCTGGGAATGACATTTGACCCTTTGATGACATTTTCTCAACATGTGAAGAACGTTATGACAAAGGGTCTTAGGAAACTAAATATAATCAAGCCGCTCTTAAAGTCCATGCCGTCACGGGAATGCGCTGTCGTTTTGTTCAATCAACTTCTTAAACCGACGGTAGAGTATGCTTGTGCCTCATGGGCCTATGGAGCTTCAATATCCAATTCATTCGAGATCAATTACCTAACAGGCAAACTGGCACGTCTAACAAATCTACCCCCGATCTTTTCCTCCCAATGCTTGACCACGCCGCAATCAAAAATAATGGCTCCGGCTTCATCGGTCTGTGTGGCCAAGAAACAAGTTTTTTCTTCCATTCAAGGCTAGAAGCCTCAAATACACGAAATTTGAGGAAAAAACCCACCCCTCTTAAACTCTAATGAAAGATGATCGTCGTCTATTCAGTAAAGCCGTGAGTACTCTGGAGGAACATAGTAAAAACCTCTTGATTTTGTTGAGGCGTACCGGGATCACTTAATTAGTTTGTTTATTCCTTCTTTCTTGGTGTTTCCTTTTCGGAGTTAAATTAAATTAATTAAATTGCAGTGTTTCAGTGGATATCGACGAGATGATTCAACTAACGTTCTATCAATATATCAACTCTTAGTTCTGACTAGGGACTTATGGTCGGCCTATTCTCTTCACATGGACTTTACATGGACATTATTTTGTTGACCTAGTGGCTAATTGGCAAAAGGTCGAGGTAGTTTCCTACCTGTTGATCTAAATGTGTGAATCTTTCATCACTTATGAAAGTTATAATTTCCCCATTTGTTTCTGGCATGATCTCCACCCTTTGAGACGTCGAAAATTGAAATTTTAAAGGGAGGAGTGGGGAAAGTTAGTAGTCCAATGCAATCATCGACATAATCCTTGAATCCTCTCCAATTCGCAAGGCTGTAATTAGTTATCGTTGGACATTGTCCTTTTATCCGTGACCTCGTTTTGACCTCCAAAAATTTTTTGGATTGTGATCACTCCTGGTGTCATATTTCACTGACCAGTCAATAAGAGGGGCCAAGGACGGTGATGACATTGAGATGTCGATAGAAGAAAATTTATCGTTACGTCGAGTAGGTGTTCGTGTATGGGATGCAAGATCGTTATACATAGGCTGTGGAGGTCCTCAATTATCATCTTCCTCTATTGTCGTAGGTTTGTCCTGTCAGCCATAGTAGGTGCTTCGCATTGAATCCCAGAAATATCTAACCAAAATTCAATAATTATTATAATGATTATATATAATTTAATATAATAATTTAAATTATTCCGACATATAAAATGAGTTGATATTAGAATTTCAATGACTGAAGGGATCTTAATAATAACAATTTTATATACAACAGCAATAATTGTATTTGGCCATGGAATTATTCTCCGAAAGACCAGTGTCCCCAAAATTTCAGAGCCTCAGCCATGCCCGACCAAGGCGGTTTACAAAAAAGCAATCATTTTAATCATCGATGCTTGGAGAGAAGACTCAGTGATCAACTCATCCCTCCAATTCTCAAGTAACCTAAATTACCACAAAAACAAATTTGATGCAATTTCTGACCTAATTACAAACAGACCCAAGAATTCAAGGTTATTTTCCATGAAGACTGAGTTTCCGTCCATTACTCAAAAATGCATTGCCACGATCACCAGTGGGTCCGTCCAGAGCTACTCCTCTGTTGGGGACCGGCTTGGAGAGAAAATAATATCAGACGACAATATAATCGATCAGGCTATTAAATCAAAGTCTATTGCTGTCATGGGGAATACAGATTGGGGGGTTATGTTTCAGAATCACTTTGTCGAGTCTCACTTTCAGGACGACGATATGACTGTCTATGAAAAAATCATCCCAGCCATGAGAAATGAGACAATCGATATTGTCATCGCCCACCTGCTTGAATTTGATAGCTTCTGTCACGGTCGCACACTGAACAATTTTAACGTAGGACTTGCTCTGGTAAAGTTTAATCACCTCATAAAGTGGTCCAGTATTCATACTTAGAACAATTATCCACCACATGGACGAGAGTTCAATCCTCTTTGTGATGGGGGACCACTCGGCCACTGTCGATGGGACACATTCCTCCGATCAATTTGAGAGTCGCCAGTCTGCCATGTTTGTATATTCCTCAAGTGAGCTTATTGGACTTCAAAAAACAGTAATTTGTGTTAATACCAGAAATATGTGAGACAAATTGATTTTGCCTCAACATTGTCTCATTTACTTGGGATTCCGACTCCTTTTATGAATTTGGGATTTCCAATCGAGGACCTTCTCCCCAACCACTTCGAAACCACCTGTCCCGGCGTCTATGTTGTATAGTAAATTTATTGGCAGAAATCAAAGATCGATATATTCAGAGAGAACAGTATTGGGGTACAAAACTACATAAACTCACTCTTCAAACTCTCAGGGATATCCGCGGAATCCAAACGATTGATCTCCCAAAAGTTTATTTTGGCGGAATTAGAAAATTCTAATAACAATTTCTCAGCGGCTATGCTTTACAAACACCACGTGGGCTTAGCAGCGCGATTGTTGAGGGAAATGAACCGATTCGAATACCATCTGATATTCATCGGGATTGTTGGGTTCCTTCTCACGATATTCTGCCACGTTTTTTATTTCTTGGGGACAAATGACCTAATCTTGGACTACAAACACAGAATTGCTGTCCTGATGTTTTGTATTTATAACTTTCCCTCCAGTTAGTGTACAAGTACATCATAAATGAATTTTTGTGCGTTACTATTGCCATTATTGTACTCATTTGGGTGATTGACTGTTCATGGTCCAAAATATTTATGAAATTTGCAAAAACTGGGTTAATTGTGGTTTTATGGACTCTCCACTCTGTGAAACCTATGATTCCGTTCAGTTTTGTATTTTTAATCTGTTGTGTGCTGTTTATGGTTGAAACTCTGTTTTTGCTCAAACCCCAGTATTGTCTGATTTCAAAGTTTTACTGCTGCATATTCCTTTCCGTCATCAATTTTTACCTTCAGTCGCGAATGTTTAGCCTATTTGCTCTCACTCTGTGGTTTACCAACATGGGTGTTACTTTCCTTAAAAAATCCCCGCGGTTAACATTTCCTAAAATCACTTTGAAAATCCTATTTTTCTGGAGAATTTGGTGCTTTTTTTCATAATTTACAACCCGAATTACGTCATCAGTTTGTCTGCAATGATTCCTTTGGCATACCACGTGTCTCAACAAAAAAGTATATTGGTGGAAATGTTTGTTCTCCAGTCAGTTTCAATTTTCTTCTTTTTGTCGTCGAATCCCGTTAAAATATGGAACTTTGGTCCTCTATGGTTAGGAACAGTTAAAGGTATGTGGTCCCTTCTCATCATAGACATCATTCGTGTTCTTCTACAGAGTTCTGTTGGGATAACCATATTCGCTGGGTTTGTTGGGTCTTCTAAGAAAGCTGCTTCGCGTAGGTTACTGTTTCTTTTGCTTTTGGCGTTCAGAGTATGTACTTTTGTTATGGATAAGGTAGTGGGGACTATGGTAGCTTTGTACTGGAAGAGGTTTGACATCGTGTGCTCTAGTGTGTGGATTCCGAGATTTGTCAATGAGGCGGGGTCTTTTCTCTCTCTTTTATGGGTTTAATTTTGTTGTAATATGATCTTACTTGAATGATATTGTTTATTCTCTCATAATGAGCTAGTAATTTATTCTCACAGAAGATGAGACCTCCAACATTACACACAAGAACATCCTGAGTCAGAAAAATGAGAACTGGAACCCTCCAGTGGAGTGGTGAAGACCAAATGATATTTTAGAGCTACCCTGGGAGCTAGCTGAGAAAAGTACATCACAAAACGCCATTCTAGTGAAACAAGAAAAGAGAAGGAACCGAGGAAATGAAGATAAATTTTCGACGTGCAAAAAGTAGGGGAGTCGATCCCAGGATAAACAATATCCATTTACTGGAGAATACAACTCTTCTATGCTTTTTGCAAAAGAAAACGATTGGTCTAAAAGTTGCCTTCTCCAATCGGATTGCTCTGCAGGAATAAGAGAAGGCACTTTCATATGGTAGTGGGGACAATGGAAGACCACAGGCTTTGGATGGCTAAGTTGATTTAGGGAATTGGGATTACCTAACTATTCGACGTTATTTATGATTTTCTTTCTGGGTGATTCAGGGGTTATAAATAAATAATATTCTTCCCTCCTTGATGGGAAATCTGGAGTAGATATGTCGAGAGCTTTATTTATTAACCATCGGTCCCTTCAAATAAAGAAAACCAGTGGGTAACATGAAAGTAACAATTAAAAAAGGACTCTTTCAGTGGTGAAACAACTGGGTATTATGCGCTGGGGAAATTGAAAAAAAATTAGAACAAGAGAAAATATGGAAGAAAACGGACTGAGACGAATTCCATAGTCAGATTTGTTCATATAGTTATGTCAAGGTATATGGCGACCTCTGTGAAAATATACCAAGCTGATGAGAACTCGCTGGAAACAGAGAACTTCTGCTTCTGTCAATTCTGCGGAGACTCTTCAGAAAGTTGTTGATACAAAGGTTATTGATAGAGGTCAGAGAATTACGTCCCGATTATGTTTTAACTAAGGTATAGACAAATTAAGAGAAGAGAATTTCATATTTTTCCTTTTTAACGTTTTTTTAGCATTGAGATAAGTTCGTTGATTGTCTTGTGGACAGTCCCCTAATAGTGTTTATTCGAAAGATATGGATGTGAAGTTATTTGCTCATTCGACAGGAGAAGACACTTATGTGTGTTTAGTAATTATTTAGAAGCGTTCCAAAGAAGGCGACGGAAAGAGCCTTATTTATCGATTTTATGGCAAGACATCAATGTTGGTGTTGGTCCAATTTCAGTTTGGTCAATTTGATTGTAAAAACAGATCTTGTTTCTCAAAGTTTTATGGCGTTTAAAAGTTCACACGTGTTCAAAAATATTGAGCCTCCCAGAGAGTTCAGCATGAGATCCGAAAAGTAGTTGAGAATTTAGCTTATGAGACCTGCCTTTCGCATGAAAAGAGAGTTAGAGGAAGAACTGATAAAAATTAATCATAAAGCTCATTTAATGTCATAAAGAGGTACATTAAGTTTTCTTTTATTTTACATCTTCTCCTTGTAGATGATTTTCAAGAAATTTAAGTCCATAGAGCAAGGGAGAGTTCTGAAGATTTTGTAGGAAGAAAAAAAATAAGTCAAGAAATGCCATGTTATCGGAGAACCGTTGTTGAGACTTCATTTTTCTGAGACATTTGAGATTTCATGTGAGATAAAAAAAGAGCGGAGGAATTTGCGAATTCAGTAAGTAAAGTGGGATATCGCTAAAGGAGAATCTCATTAATGTTTTGCATTTGGCAAAGTTTAGATTTAATTCTTACAAAAATATTAGAAAAAAAGTTCCCTCCAAAACATTTCAAAAATTTATCAGGATTTTTCAAAGCAGTATCCAAAAGTTCTAATTTTAAAATCATAGAATTTTAGAAAATCGACAATATTGATTAAGGTGGAGATATTTTAAACAAGTCAGAGATTAGGTAATATGTTAAGAAAGGGAAGATAAACACTTACTAAGAAAACAATGATAATTTACTTTGCCTCATTAACAAGTAGGAGGGGTCGGTAATCCTCTGGATATTTTAAAGACAGTGGAAATTTCAATACTGAAAATTCTCTTCAAGAAGATATAGCTTTGCCTAGGTGGGTAATCCAGGTGTCCGAATTAGTCGGACAGAAGTAATAATAATTGGCGAGTAAGAGAGTTTACTGTATTTATATCCAAATACAATTAGTCTTTAATCTGGTTTTATCCTGAGTGATGTTAAGCGCCCGATGGAATGATGATTTTTCCATTCGCTAATATTCGAAACTCGATATGGGTCGCTACGTGTGCTGTCACGTACTCTTCGATAAACTTGGCTGTTTCAGAGTCAGATCTAGGCTAAGGTTATAACCAAGTCAAGGATCAAAAGAGAAGGAAGTACTGAAGCATTTCGGAGGATCATTTGATTTTGAGACGTCAAGAATCCTTGGCCCACAAGCGGACGACCTAGTTGTTGGATCGGCTAAATGATCCAAGGTTACCTAGGAGTAATGTGAAACTGGATAATGATCGAAAGTGTCACCAAGGGTCTACGTGACTCAATGATCCAAGGTGTCTACGTGAGACAACTCAATGATCCAAAAGGTGTCCAAGGATCTATACGTGAGACAACTCAATGATCCAAAAGGTGTCCAAGGATCGTATCTCTATAGCTATTGTCAGAGGAAATAGCGCACCCATTCAAGCAGCTTAGATTGAAATTAATTGTAATACTAATTTGCATTGAAAATAAAAATCGATTGTAATAAAAAAAACCAAACTAACCTGAAAGATAAGAAAACCAAATTAATGAGGAATATTCGGATCGATTCCTAAAATAAATAAAAGTCAAACATAATCTAGGTTTCCCCCCATATTGATTAACCTATTAATGAATGATATAGCATTATATATCGCCTCTTCGTATGAGTCCTGTGGAATCAAAATAGACTCCAAATCGAAAACACGAGGCCGTCTTATTGTCCTCCTATTTTGATTATTTTTATAATTTATTGGAGGTTTTACCTGAATTTGTTAACACAACAAAACAACCATTTTATTGGAATTATAATTTTCGCTCTATTATATGCAGAATTATGTGATAATCTAATTTATCAGGAAATTACTGATAGTGGTTAGATATCACACTTATGCCAATTGCTTCATGTGATTTATTCGACTCAGGAATGCCTAACTTTATTGCAGTTTCCTGGATTGCGGGTAGTTTGATTGACGAGGAGTGTGAAATCTACATTGGCTATGAAGGACTTGAATACGTCATCGTGGGTCGGATAAATTGTTCATAAACTGACAAGACTCCCAGTTTATTCTTTGACTGTTTTTGAGATCACTTTTGGGATTCTCATTTTATTCAGATCAGAATTTACTTTGTTTTCAACATGTCGAAAATGAGAGTCCCTGATCATTGGTGACCTTCAGAATTCTTGGTGTTTTGTTAATAGGAATAGCCTCGTTCTTCATAAGGATATTTGGATCGACACAGAGCTGTCTTTTGTACGTGGTAAACAGGGTTACAGAGGACTTTGTAGCTGATGTGTCAATCTTTCGATTCTCGAGCCACAGTTCCAGATTTTTAAACATTTGTTGGTCGACTGAGTAGCTGAATGAATGCACTTGTCCTTGGAGGCAAGAATGATATCGTCGCTGTAAGAGAGGATTAGAAAGTTCTCATTACAAGTTTGTGGCATGTCGTTTATGTAAATGTGAGTGGTGAGCCTTGAGGGACCCCATTTGGAAGGTAGCGAGATCTTGATTTGATGTTGTTGCAGAGTACTTGAGCTTCAAGTTCAGGTGGATGTTCGTTTCAAATATCTTCTTTTTAAGGAGTTTCCTGGGGACTGTCTCGAACCTTTTGTTATGTCCACAGATATAAATACTGTCATTTGATGGGGTTTGGGGAAGTTAAAACCTTCCGCAATGAATTACGTAAGGGTTTTGATCGATGGTTCCCGGAATCCGTGTTGGGTCGACGTATTGAGATTGAATCTTGTACAGAAAAAGCCTTTTGAGGATCCTTGAGACCGGACTCAAAATAGATATTGGGATAGGATATTGGTTCATTATTGGTTATGTTTTTTGAATAAGTTTTATTAAGAGATTATGAAGGTCTTCAATAATCATCTTTCTCCTTTTGTCATGGGCTAGTCTTGTCAACCACAATGGGTGCTTCGCATTTAAGCCATTACAGAAAATCCCATTTTTCAGTAAGGTGAGAGAATCTGGGAGCATAGGAGGAGCAGGAACTCAAAGGCGGGAGATGTGCGTTGAAAAATGTTACTGAAAGTCTTAGGAATCGGACTTTGGTAGCCACAAGTTCGAGATTTCCATAGTCGTGAAGCATACTGTGGACATTGTCAGTTATAACCTCAAACGGAATTCCGTTTCGAATTACTATGAGAAGGTCTCCACCAGGTTTCCCAGATCTGTGACGACGAATGAATCTCGGGAATCTTGGTGTTGCATTTTGGGGAAAGTTTGTTTCTTGAATTAAGAACATGTCGAGGCGGTGTTCTTTCAAATACCTCCCAAGTTCAAGTATATTGTTCTTGATTCCATTTATTTTGAGTTGAACTATTCTGGCTGGTCCAGGTTTCCCTCAACATCTCTACATCGACATAGTCTTCCTTGTTGATCCATCCTGTAAGGATAAAATGTAGCTTTTTTCTTCCAATTGGAACCACATCGTCGGCATACTTTTATTAATTTAATTCAAGACCACGGTAAAACCAAACTAATTATCACTTGATCCCGATGCATTCTAACAGAGACCTCATCTTTGCCCGGCTTTCTTTCTTCGTACCCGCGCATGAACGTACAGGACGGTGGCTGAATGTTCAGGGCCACTTTCCTTAAAAAAAAACAGCATCTAAAATCCTTAGTTAGTTTTAAAATTTGTTTATCATTGTCATTTTATTAAATTTATTTAAGTTAGATTAATTAATTGAAAAGATTAATTTTGAGACTATTTAAATTTAAAATCAACCGCCACAATTTGATTATGAAAAGTAGAGTTTGTGGGTTTCTCGTTGTTTTGGAAGGAATAGACAAAGTTGGAAAATCAACTCAATGTCGACTATTGTCTGAATCTTTAATTAAATTGGGAATAAATACTTTGCTAATGTCATTTCCTGGTTTTCATTTAACTAATAAAGCTCGGGACACCCATATTGGTTCAATAATAAACAAGTACCTCAAGAAGGAGATAGAATTAGACGATAGAGCCATTCATCTCCTTTTTTCAGCGAATCGATGGGAACTAATGTACCCGAATCTTAATGTTTTAGTGAGAAAATCCAGTCTGCTTTGTCAGCAGGTACAGTGGTGATTCTTGATCGTTATTACTATTCTGGAGTGTCTTATTCCGTGACGAAGGGACTTTCTGTGGAATGGTGTAGGTCCCCAGACCAGGGACTGCCAGAACCTGACCTTGTATTCTTCCTAGAGAAGACTTGTCCTGCTTTGAACTGTAATCGTGAGAGATATGAAAATGAGGAAATGCAAAGCAAGGTCACCTCCACCTTCAAACAGCTGTATTCTGAGAGAATGAATGTTGTGTGGTTGATGACTGTAGTTTGTTAATGTGAGAGATGATATGATGGATACACATGGGGTACTCTTAGACTCTGTGTTGCAGTTGGTTAAGATGAAGAATGGGCATATTATGCATGATATTGGTAATTTTACTGTTTAATTTATTTGTTTTCGTTTATTAATGTGATCATAGTGATTAGGGTAATTATGATGTAATGGTTGCTGCACGTGGGAGATGTGCTCTTGTAGTTAAATTGTATTGATTTTTTATTATATTTGCAAAATTACAAGAAAGTTATTTCTTCGTCGCCTCTGAACACTGTATTGATACCATTTTTATATAGTTATTAGTTATTCTGTATACTTTTTTTTAACTTTTGTCATTTTTTTCATTTTTTTATTATTATTTTGCAAATATTACAAGAAAGTTATTTTTTTATTTTTGTCATTTTTTTTATTATTATTTTGCAAAATTACAAGAAAGTTATTTCTTCGTCGCCTCTGAACACCGTGGACCATTCTAGACAGTGCTGTTCTATTATTGCTTCAATATTGATTGCAATATATAACTAGAGTAGGCCAAGTAAATTTAATATTTATTGATACCATTTTTTATATAGTTATTAGTTATTCTGTATACTTTTTTTTTAACTTTTGTCATTTTTTTTTATTTTCTAACAATAAATATTATTTATTAACTATGGGAAGAGCGGCTGCTGACATTACGGAGTAAGGCGTTTCCGCGGACAACTGCAATCCCATTCGTTGCCTCAGCCAGGCCGCTTCTCGCACGTCTTCTTATATACTTGGTTAATAATTGTCGTATGTGATAGCGTCTGGGCTGTTGATACTGTCCGGGTTGATAAGACAAATTTATCACTTGAAAACATTAACAACCACTAAGTTTGCTTCGAAAGATCTGTCCCTTGTTCCCTCAAAAAACAAAAAATTTATTTTGAGTCAATAAAGCGATTAACGAGAAAAGGGTCGAAAATAGAAGAGGCGAAGGATCGTCCCTTGTTCACTCAAAAACAAAAAATTTTATTTTGAGTCAATAAAGCGATTAAGCAAAAAAAGGGTCGAAAATAGAAGAGGTCGAAGGATCGGTCCCTTGTTCACTCAAAAAACAAAAAATTTTATTTTGAGTCAATAAAGCGATTAGCGTGAAAATGGTATTTGAATGTTATATATATTTTTTTTAATATTTTTAATTTCTTTTTAAAATTTTAAAATTTCCTGCTTCATTTTAATTTTGTTATGCCTTCTACATTCAGCATTAATACACCTAATGAATTAAAGAAAATTATGAATTATCTCGAATATAACAGTGTCCTGATGGATTTAATGAAAATCAAAGCGGACATTACGCAAAAGATGTTAGAATTTAAAAACTGTTAAATGGAGAATTATTTGTGGATCTAATGAAAATCTTCGTACTGTTATTTGTTCATTTCAAGAAGCAAAAATTAATTCATTTTCGCTAAGGAACATTCTATTGACATCCTGGTGTTTCCAAGATGTGCAAATTAATTTTGCGAAAAAGTACATTGGCATCAATCAAAAAATTATTCGCCATTTTGTATCTACTTGTGATTCCTGGTAACCATTTCAACAGTCTAAAGACTTGTGAAGATATTCAAATGATTACTGTTTCACATAAATTAGATTGTTGATAGACCGAAGAGGATCTTTCAAGGAACATATTAAAACACGAAGAAAGAAAGCTACAGGAATGTTGAAATCTTTAATTCGATTTCATTTGGAGCCTGAAACTTTTCTTTTTGTGTATTCGGCGTGTGTTGAACCATTCTTGATATATGGTTATCAAGGATGGTTTAGAACAAAAGAAAGTGATGTCTTTGTCAAAAAATTGGAAAAGTCCAGAAGATTTGCGATTAAATTGGCATATGGACTGGACTTAAAATCTAATATCGAAGAGGATTACGACCTGAAAGTCAGAAAGATAAAAAATTATTACATCACTTATGGAAAATGTGATGTAATTTTTGGGGTCCAAACGAAGTAGAGACATGTGGTGTCTCATAAAATGACCCTACACGATGAATACAAACCCACTTAATTAGTTTTGGTTCAGGTTTTGGTTTCTTTACAGTAATTAGTTTTGGGGTTTGTTAGAAAATAAAATTTGTCTTGTCTATGACGAAAAGCTGTTGAAGCTAACATTGCGAAGAAAAACAAAATTGACCAAAAAAGGAAAGAATCGAATGGAAAATTATTTCTAAAACGAGAAAATGCCCATAATGGAGAAAGTGAAGTTTCCAAAACTGGAACGAATAAGAAATTAAAGTCAGAGTTAGAATGTATGGGCAGACTGGCTGGAATAGGACATATAATAAGAAACTTCTAAAAACAGTAGAAGCTTCAACACAGAGAAGAGAGTGGTGCTCTTAAGAAGAAGAGGGCAGCCACCGAAAAAACCAGAAGTAGTCAGGATAACCCTGGTTAATGCCCGTTCCTTCGGAAACGGGCCTCAATGCTGGTTGCTATAGCCAGCACGAACCAGATGGAAGTTCTAATTATAAACGAAACTAAATTGAAGCACATGGATTGGATTTAGCATCTGAAATTGATGACGAATACGAAAGAAAAACAAGAAGAATCGGTGATTTATTACATTGCTTGTGGAAACTCGCATTGTAATTGGGGCTTTTTACGGAGAAGAGACATACGGTGTCTCATGAGAGTGCCCCGATATAGACGACCCCAAATCTTGGTTTTCTCTTTAGTTAATGGCTCTTACCTTGTTTAGTTAGTTGGGGTTTTGCGAATAAATTATGTTATCTGTTATGTTATCTTTCGGATTTGCTACAAAGTAACCTTATATCTCGGTTCTTTTTCTTGGGGATTTAACATCTCTACTTTACTCCTGGATTTTACTTTTCTATTTTCCTTGGGGATTTAACTTATTTCTATTTTGTTTCTCTTGAGACAAAACTTAGTGGTTGTTAATGTTTTCAAGTGATAAATTTGTCTTTTCAACTCGGACAGTATCAACGCCCCGAGTTCTTATGACATACGACAATAATTATATAATTAATATGTCCATGATTAAAGTGAAGTGGTTAATAAATATATATTTATTATGTAGCAAAACAATTAAAGTAATCTAGTTGAGCTAATTGGGTGGCAGTTTCTCCTGATATCTGCCAGAGAATTCTTGGAACAGGACTCGGTTTCGCGAAATTTGTTACTCGCTTTCGTTATCATGAATCCGAGCGATCTTGGCCCCGAAGACTCGGCTCGTTTTGACGACTACGGGCTGTACATAGAATCTTGCTGAGAAGCTGTCATATTTTCTTATTTTTAAATTCTCGAATGTTCCAGCAACCCGCAGCTTTAAACGCGGAGCCAGTAAGTATCAACTGTAAAAAGGTGTCGCTGCATGCCCCATTTCAAATCAAGCATTTTCTTCGAGAGACGCGGAATACAGTTACCCCGTCCAGGTGCATTTCCATGATCCAGTCTCACCGGTTCTAGAGATGACGGGAATCCACCAGCCTCAAGAGAGCGCTTCACAATCTCGTTGTTGGTGCCATTCCTCGGGAACCTGTATTAGAGTTTTGCCATAGTAGACCAGCTAAAGATTTCTACATCGAACGCTAGGATTATCTATGAACTTGATAAACAAGCAAACTTAATTCATAGGACCACAAGTAAATACCATGCTAGAAGATTATGCGATCCCAGCACAATCTCCTTCGCTATTCTCATAAAATTCTTTCCTATCAAACCGAGAGTAAATCTCATTGATTACTTCATTAAGCTCTCTATTCCGCCGCAAAACATTGATTGTTGTTGTGAGAGAAAATCACGCTCTACAATGTTGTCCCGATAACCGGTGGTTGAATATTTGTCCTTTCGCTGATATTCAGTGACCTGTCGCATACTCACGGACGTGATGTTACAAGGTCATCCCAGGTGAGTAGTATTGAGACAATTTTAACCTTAAAATGATGACTATGTTTATATACGAGACTAGTGAAGGTGACTGTAGTGACGTGCCTTTATATATTCAGCTAACTGCTGATTGGTCGGTTAGAAAACATAATGAATAGTTCACACCCTTAGAAGCAAGATCCATATTAAATAATATGTGACTCGTCTCTAACCTCATTAATAATATAATTCAAAATTTAATTCAGAATGACGGAGCGGTGGTCTTGTGAGAGACACAGAACCGGACCGACTACTCTGGAGGCCCTCATTAAACAAAACTCCGGCATGCGGGAAGGTGGCCCTGCAATTACAGTCAGCCGCCCTTTACGAGCTTGTGTGGGTACGAGGGAGGAGCACCAAGAAAGAATGAAGATTTTGGCGGAGCGCATCGGGATCACGTGATAGTTAGTTTTGGTTTTACCGTGGTCTTGGGTGTTAAATAAATAAACTTTAATTCAAATAGTCAGATGGGTGATACCACACGCGAGTATGATGAATTAAAATATTAAATATTTTATTGCATAATTAAATCAATAAAAAGTTATGTAATATAATTAACAAGAAATATTCTTGCCTCGGGGATCGCTACCGATTTACTCCTGTTGCGACCGAATCATCGGGAGCCGTTGGTCCAATGACGGCTGAATTCTTGCAAGAACTCGGAGGATTGCTTGCCAGAAAGAAAAGGGATCAACGAGAAGGGCTATGGCTAAGACAAAAGATTGGAATAGCCATACTCCGAAGGAACTCGTTCGCAATCCACGCAGCAGGCTTCCTCAACTGATATTTGTTTAATTGTTAAAAAAAATTTTAATTAAATAAAAAAAAAATAAAAAAAATATAATTAACATGAAAAATTCCATTAAAATGAAATTTTCAAGTCTCTTTTAACGTCTGTAAGGAACCAATGAGATAACCATAAACGAAATGTAAATTATCGACATTTTTGTTTACTCACTGAGTTATCCTCAAATGTCTTCTTTATTATTTGCGATTAGAACTACATTTTTTCATGTCCATCACATCTATGTTCGAGGGAATCTTCATCCTGATAGATGATCCTCTGATAGGACGAGATTTGAAGACGAATCCCACGTGTATCAGACACTTCCTTTGTTCTGAACTTCGATTTCGAAAGTTTTCTTAGTCTTCCTTCTTCGCAATAAGAAAGAAGACAAAGGGTTTCGTCAATCATTTAGCTAAGTACACATAGAGGGACGTCATCACCTCATTTTTCTACCATTTAAGCAGACAAAGTAATTATCCGAGACTTTTAATTACAGTAATCAAATAATTCCCCGTTAAATATAATATATAATCCGACGACGATCGTGTTTTTCAATATTCCTGGAAATGGTTGTTTTGTGGCTTCATGGTTAGGTTCAACCTCCAACTAAATCTGATGCTAATCAAAACAGCAATCTCGACGAAATGTACTGTTGTCCCCTGGGGGAATGGCATAAACGCGGGGAAGTCTGCAATCAGGTGTTGACAGATGATTTCATGTGAGTATTCATTATTTTATAATTTAGGAAGAGTATTTATCCCTCATGGGTTAACCTTTCAATTATAATATAGGGGACTGACTCCGATAGTCAACGTTGAATCCTTTTTATCGTTCAATTTTACTGTTTCCTGTTAATATCCTTGACTTTCTTTAATTCCTTTATTCACGGTGAACGAAGATTTTACATTTTATCAATCTTTTAAGCGTAAGTCAATTTAGCTAGATAACCCCAGTAGAATTTCACATTGGGGATATGTAGAATGCTTCAAGGATCCATTCGAGTCATCAGAAGGGTCCCGGTTTATCTAGTTTGGATCACGTTTATTTTATTATTTAATAAATCAATGTGTCTGAGAAGTAGATTTGCGGGTTATGTGACTAAATATTAATGCTTTTATTTAATTGGTAATAAAATATTGACGTCTTTTGGTTTCAATGCAACCAACTGGGATTGACCACATCTGAAGACTCTCATAATCTCATGGGTTTAAAGTATTGATTTCGGAAGATTCTAGTTATTTTTCTTGACAAATTATGAGTTTGAGTAAGCAACTAAGAAAAGGTACCCTCTATTTAGTGATCAGCTACATAAAAGGTTCAGGGTGTGGATCAAGAAATATTACCCCCAAGAAATGCAATAAGATTAAGATACTATTCAATATGAACAACTGGTAGTAGATGAGACTGAAGTTGAGACGACCATAATCGAATGTAAGTCCAATACTTTGAGATACATGCTTACATTGATGATATTCTTCAATGTGTGAAAGACATGAAGAAGACTTATCAGAAGCGATTGTGTTACGATTTCCACAAGGTTCAGTTCTGAACCAGTGTTGTTTAATATCTTCATGGCGATCTTTCCCCACAATTTCCAGAGAATATGTGAGTTGATGCCTAAACTTATCTAAGAAGTCAAAAATTCTCTGAAAAGAGACTTATGAAATATGTGAATTGTGTTGAAGAATAACGGAGTTTCAAGAGGGTTGAATTTCTCTGTCGAAAAATATAATGTATACAAGTTGACAAATTCCAATCTGCGGTAACTGTCAAATTTGGATATAGAGGTTACATTAAGGAAAGAGAAATAAGATTTTTTAAGGTTTTATCGTATTTGGAGACTGAGTTAGAAAAAGGAGACTTGGTTCTTTTTATGGGGAGTCATACTATCTGTGTTAGTATATGGAAGCGAGATGAGGTTATTCCAAAATTGTTAGAATTGATTTATGAGGAGGTTCCACGTAGCACATCCGTAGAAGATGTATGGGTCGATGTACTGTTTATATAAGACTCAAAAACTGGATGGCTGCTGATCCTCCATAATCCTAGGAGACACTTCAGTTGGTTAATCTTGCACCCGACAACATCATTGGAAATTAAATTTTCTTTAGAACGGAATCAAAAGCCTAGTGGTTATCTATTAAACAGAGTACAGTTTTCATGAGTAGTAGCTTGTTTGAAAGCAAATGATTTATGAAAAAAGATCCAGGTGGGTAGAAGTAGAACCGTCCTCTCTGAAACCAAACTGAAAAGGAATATCAAAAGAACACCTTTGATTTTTCAAAGAACAAGCTTTCCAGTAGTTAAACGACGAGCAGAGAAGAGATACCAGTCATAGTAAGTAGAAAGTCCTTCGGTTTGCCAAGTTTCAGAATTGGACTGATCTAGGTGTGTTTCATATAGTGTTTATGTTAATTGACATGTTGAATATCCTTTAATGAGGGAGATTTAACGCCGAGGTTTTTATGAATATTACTGGAAATTCTCTTACACTAATAATAATAACACCAGAGACCATGGTTACACAAACTAACTAATCACTTGATCCCAGCACGCTCTAGCAGGGACCTCATCTTGGCCCGATGCTCTTCCCTCGATCCCATACAAGCACGTATCGGTCGAGTGACTGGGTTTTGCAGTTACGAAGGCGCGTTCCATGGTTCATTTGTATCAAGGCTACAAGTGGTAATGGTGGCTGAACTCTCTAGAAATCCAGCGTTCTATGATTTTAAGGGCTTTTTTACGGCTAGCCTCGATCTTCAAGACATTCGTCCAAGAGATGAATGGGCCCTATATACCACATGCATAAGAGATGCATGGTTCATTGAATTGTTTATATATACAGCTCAAAACATAATGCTTTTCGATCTTCCATAAGCCTGTGAGGCATTTCAGAACATTAGTTTTTTTTCGCATTTCGTAATTACGTTTTCAACATGGGGCGAGAATGCCATATGTATGTCAAAAGTTACCCCCTAAGGATTCTTTAAAATTTTCTGAAAGAAATAACTTCATTGTTTACCTTTATTGCGACCGTTCGTCTTCTTAATCTCATGTCTGAAGTAAATAGGGTTGTGACAAAATTTTCACTGCTGGAAGTTAGGCGATTCTTCGATAGCCATTTTTCAAGACGTTCCAGATTTTCTTGGAATCTCGAAGTGGCAATCTGGATCTCCTAATCGAGTGATGCAATGACGATGTCGTCAGCATAAGAAAATAATATCATTTTTGGAGTCTGGAGTGTGGAAGTCCGCCATGAATAGGTTGAATAAAACTGGAGACAAAGGGGATCCTTGGGGAACCCAATTAGGGAGAAGCCGTGAAATAGACCTTGACTGACCAATGCAGACGCGTCCTTTCCGACCACTAAGGAAGTTAGCTAGCCAGAGTTTGAGCTTTCCAAGTAAGAAATTTTCCAAGTGAGAATCCTTTTTGACACAGAGTCAAAAGCATTGTGGACGTCTATGATGCAAAGTACAGTCTTCATTTGTCCCGGCCTATGCAAGAAACCATATCGTATAAAGTTAGTCATTGCAGATAAGTGGGTTGAAGTAGACCTCTCTTTTTTAAAACCATGTTGAAATGACAAGTCCGGTATGAAATTTTTGATTTTCGCAAGAACCAGCCTTTCCAGAATTTTCGACACCGAACACAATTTTTTATTTTCACCGAACACAATAACGCGATTGGTCTGTATGATGAAACAATAATAATAATCTGTATCTGTATGATGAAACAATATCCAGATTAACTTAAATTAATTAAATTTAATTATTTTAAAAATTAAAAAATTATTTAAAATTTCAAAATTGAAATAAATAGAACAAGATTAAATATTT
This sequence comes from Dicyema japonicum, assembly GCA_011109175.1. Lineage (NCBI taxonomy): Eukaryota > Metazoa > Dicyemida > Rhombozoa > Dicyemidae > Dicyema > Dicyema japonicum. The sequence continues at coordinate 282,190 of RDEW01000016.1, forward strand.
AATCGTTAAATGAATTTTTCAAACTCATCTGATTATTTAATTTATTATTATCATCATTTAATCGTAACGGATGCTTATCCTCACTATATTAAGGTGACTGAAAGATTCTTTTTAATTTTCTGGTCATTTTTTGGTATTCCGGGAAATATATTTTCAATAGTAATATGGAGTGCTCCAGAACTGAAGAAATTCTCATCCGGAGTCTATATGATGTCGTTGGGAGTAGTGGAATTATTATTTTTCACATCAAACTGCGAATTACGGTCTAGTGTTGTGTTTGGTTACAATTACTTGGACTCCAACAATTTCATGTGCAAACTAAATGCGGCCACGTTCAACTTTTGTCAATTTGCTTCCCCATTGTTGATTCTCTGTTTTTCAGTTGAACGTTTTATTTCTGTAAAGAAGCCTTTACTAAGGCGGATGTACTGTAATCCGAAAATAGCGACGATTGTGACCTGTAATGTGCTATTTGTGTGTTGTTTGCTGGCTATTCCTTATGCAATGATACACAAGAGTAGGAGACACTCAGACGGCAGCCATGAGTGTCTCCGGATTTTTGAGAATGAAAATTTTTTTAGCAAAATTTACATAATATCGTTGCAGTTAATCATGGTTATGGTTATTCCGTTTATGGTGATAATATTTAACGGGTTGATGTGGCGACAGGTCAGAAAGGAATACTTCGGGACTCTCATTTCTTCAAAACTGACCTTCAGCCTCATTTTTACTTCACTGATTTTCGTTGTTTGTGCTTGGCCTTATTCGATTCTCTACACAGTGAATTTTACCATGGAAACGTCTAAACATGTCAATAATATAAACGAGAAAATCAGAATTTTTAAAAATATCATTTTTATTCATCAAATCAAGATGATTTACTTTTATGCCATTTATTCGTCCCACTTTGCTACCAAATTCTACATTTTGCTTCTCAGTAATAAAACTGCGTGGAAATTATTTCTCACAAGACTCACGAAACTTTCAAATGATTTCATTTATTTCATTACATGCCACAAAAGTCAAAAATATTTGATAAAAGGCAAAAATAATCTAAATTCTAAACATGAAAATATTTAAGCATTTTAATTTTTTTTAATTTTAATTTAATTTTAATTTAATTTTAGCGCTCAACATGTCAATAATATGTCACATGGGCGGCGCGTAACGCATGGGCAGCCTGTTACATTTTTTCGACCTTGAAAAGGTCTTTTGATTATCCGACATTATTATTATTATTCCCCAGAATCACTGGGTCAAAAAGAAAGAAATAAAAATTCTCATCTAACTAAGTGATCCCAGACAGACAAAGCTCATTGGATTATCCGACATTTAATTTTATATATCCGATTTATATCGTGATTTAATCCTGTTAAATTAGTTTTTTATTCATAAATGTTATGATTATAAAGATTTTATTTTTTTATAGCGGTAAACCTAGATTTCTAGCGTGATTTATAGCATGGAAGATTATTTTGTTGCAATGGCTTCTTACAAGGGTTTTGTGAAAGATTGCGTTGAATATCAAACTTTAAAAGATGCTTTGCATGATAAATTTCCCGAAAATCTTCCGAGGCACCGAAAATATAGGCTTGTAAAGAAGATAGAGAATTTTTCTATTATCAATGACAGGTATTGTAAATTTTCAATAATTTTAGACTGTATCTTAAATCAACTGATCCCAAGTTAGTCATATCCCTGGATAATGAAACCGAAATGGAGCATGTTGCGAAATCGTTGCACGAGTTTTCACACGGAGGAGTCAATAAAATTGAGTATGAATGTCGACAAAGATACTTCACTGTAAAGAATGAGATTATCAGAAAAGTCATTCGAAATTGTGAAGTCTGCAAATTTTCGCGTCCTTTAAAAGTTCGTGATTTTTTATAATTGTAGATTGGAGATATAAATCACCATGTGTTTGCTTCTTCTCCAAATGAACGTTTTCAGATAGAACTAATAGACCTGAAAAAATTTTTAACATTAAATGAAAATTTCAAATGGGTTTTAACGGTCATTGACATATATAGTAGGTTGGTTTTTTTTTTAATTTATAGATTCGCTTTTGTACGACCACTCTATAATAAGTCTGGTAAAGAAGTATGTGAAAACTTAAGATCTTTGTTCCGCCTGAATGGGCCATGTAAATTTCTTCAGTCGGACAATGGTTCTGAATTTAAAAATCAAGAAATAACAAAACTTTGTGAAGATTTTAACATTAAGCAAATTCACGGAAGGCCTAACAATCCACGAGCACAAGGAATTGTCGAAAGATTTAATCAGACGATCACGAGGAAGTTGTCAAAAATGCTGGATAACAGTGAAAAAAAGTGGCTTGATAAATTAGAAAGTGCTGTCTACAGTTACAACATATCGGTCCATTCATTTTCTAACGAAAGTCCTTTCGAAAGATATCGAGGAATTAAGGGAATAAATTCAATAATTAATGGTTATACTTATATCATTATGACTTAGATAATTTAAGTGATGAGTGTGCGATTCCAGAACAAATTGACGATTTGGTTAATTGTTCGACTCCAGAATCTATTGAAAAATTCACGTAGTTTGATTTAAAAAATTTATATCTAGATAATTCCCAGTCAGATAATTTGTGTCCGAATGCGAAGAGATTCAATTTCGAAATTAAATCGATTGAAGAAAATTCTAATTATTACAAAGCTATGAACAGGAAAATGAATGTTCATAATAGTAAATATACTTTTAACATGGGAGATAAAGTATGAATCAAAAACATTAATAAATAGGTTCGGGCTAAAAAGGACTTTGGAACAAATCCCTCATTGCGACTGGATAAGTTTGAGTCTCAGTATTATCCAGTTGCAGAAATAATTAATATTTTATCGAATAATCGCGTGGAGGTAGTTTTAAATAGTTTAATTTGATAGATAAAAAATTCGAAAGGAGAAATATCGACTGTATTAATGAGTAGACTAAAAAAAGTTACTTAAATTTAATTTTTTGTGGTTAATAAATCATTTATAAAATTAATTGAAGTTAATCTTGGTTCAAGGTTAATGTAACAGGCTGCCCATAGGTAACGCTTGGCCCATGTGACATAATATTCCTTCTTGAGTTGACATTTGATAAAGTTAATAAGCGGATGTAATATTGTAATCAATGTAGTACTCTCAGATAACGAATTAAAGCAGAGATTAAAGACTGACAGTTAACATAAGAGTCTCATATAGTTTGTAGCTAATGAATTCAAATAATGTCTATTACGTCTATTAAAGTCTCTCATTGTAGATTTATCACCCCTAATTATGATCTTTATTTTCGTCCCTCTAGTCCTTTAATCTGCTTGTATCAAAGACGTGTTCCCCTTCTTGTCCATCCGTACGTTGGTGGATTACAAAATCCTCAGTATTGTCGTTAACCTATGGCTTCGACCCATGTATGTTAGCTTCATCACGTTTTTGTTAACCTTTATAGATTGTCCTGAACAGAGAAATATCACAGATAAATTTACTAACAAAAATACAATGAAAACTCATTCACTTTTACGTTTCAATAAAATAAACGGAATTATGAAAATCATTTTGTCTCAATAAACATTAATTTAAAATATTGTTCATAAACTCTTCAACCTTCAATATAAATTATATAAACTTTTGGATATTTTTTTAATATTTCAGTTTTGATTTCTCCATTAAGCCTATTGCCAATTCAACCAATCCCTCAGCATTTTTACCATCAAATTTGGCAAAGGAAGCACAATTTATTATTACTAGCCAATCGTTCTTGCCTATAATCGCACTCTGCCCTAGTGCCTTCCTGGAGTTAACACGGTCATTCATATTCTCCAGACAAACTTTATAACCAAACATGACAACCTCCTAATAGCATTAACGAACGTCCACATTTGTTGTTGAGGGTAAAACAGGCGTTCAAGTAATGAAAGGCGGAAGCAAAATATCCCCCAGTGAGTTCAGCCAGTCCACAGTTGTAGGCAATCTCCCAACTGAGAGGACTAATTCTGTGAGCTCTTCTTAGACAGAGAATTGCCTACAGTTTATGCCGATAATAACTTTTTGATATTCTCCTTCTCCCAAAAAACAGAGCCCTGCGTTATTCCAGACTGAAGGAATGTCCACGTGGTTTTGTGAAGCTAAGATTAGCTTCTCTTTAGCTGCGCTGTATCCTTCGTTCGAATAAAGCATGACTGATAGAGAAATGAGAGATTTTGTGTCCCCAAAGTCGCAGATTACTGCTCTACCGAAGTATTCAAAAGCTTTCGGGAGATTCTGTCTTGACAAATAAATCTGCCCCAATTTTGTTGAAATAACAGGATCATTCTGTTCAAACCTATAAAATCATATCCACACATAGCTACTGCTCAGCAGCTTTGTAGGTCTCTCAGCACTCTCTTGTTCCCCGCATTCCTCCAAGAACTCCCCCAAAAGGTTGAATGATTCCTTACATTTGTGAATCCTTAAGGACTTTATTATGAATTCTTTGCCCTTTCGTGTATTTAACAGCAAACCATATCATACTCCCTTAAATACTTACAGCACGTGGCCAGGCTTAAGAGTACATCCTAATTGGTCACAGTCATAATACTCATTTTGTTTCATGCTTTAATATTTGCTGGTAAATATTAAAGGCGGTTCTGAGTTTTCCCAATAAAGAGCTAAATTGAATTTGTGTTATACAAGGAAATGGCCACGTGTCTTATATATTCTATGTTTTTGGACAGGCCTTGACGACTTTTTGCATAGTTCGTGAGGATTCTTCGAGATGTCCAAACTGTCGTTGATTTATTCCTTCAATTTATATCATCAAACACCATTAAATTTAAGCAGTTCTGGGAGTACATAGTCCTGTTCATCAATTTCGTGATCTATAATATTTTTGCACGTGTCTATATCTCCTTGTACACAGTATAAGTGAATAAGCCAGTTTATGTTTGCCTTGTGGACTTTAGGCACTTTAACTGTTGCCATGGTTTTTAACAGAAATTTTTATTTCTCAACAAATACTAATTACTAATTTTATAATGGAAATTATCATATTAAAAATAAATAAATATAAGGAGCTTGACTGCCAGCAGTGAAAAGTCCGTCACAGCTTTATTTACTACAGACAAGAGACTGAAAGACGGACGCTCGAAGTGATAGTAAACAATAAACCTATTGCTTTCAGAAAATCCCAAAGGATCCTTGGGGTGACTTTTGACATACATATGTCATTCTCGCCCCATGTTGAAAACGTAATTACAAAATGCGAAAGAAAAATAATGTTCTGAAATGCCTCACAGGCATATGGAAGATCGAAAAGCATTATGTTTTGAGCACTGTATATATAAACAATTCAGTTCACAGCTAATTCGTCTAAAACAATTCTAAATCGTCATGTTTGTCTAATTACAATTCCCATAATTTGCATGTTCGATCTATTTAAATACATTGTCTCTTGATGCGCAGGAAGTAGTTGATTACTTTGAAGACACTTGATAGGTTTAAAATTTTATATTATTTTAAAACATAGGCCCGTCTAGTTATCAATTATATTTCGTCGTCCACCTCATTTTTCAAATGTGGAATGTGTATAACTATTTTCTTTGCAGATGTACCGAAGACTAATAATTCCGTGGAAGGTAGGGACTGATTCTATATTAATATTTTTTTAAAGGTGGCATAGATCCTTTCAACACAAGTTGGATCGCATCACCCTAATATATGTAAATTTATCGAGTGTCTAAAAAAGAACAAATTTGAATGAATCATTATTCGAACAATTTTGTAGCTGGAAGAGAGGTTACTATCCCCAATAAAGTGTTTTCGCGAAATGCTTCACGCATAAAAGAATTGTAGAAAATTTTAGATTTGACAGTATAAATGAATATCTTAGAGGAATAGCTCACAATATTTTTTTTTTAATATCTTGAACAATATTTTTTAATATCTGGAAGATTTTTGGTCTGGGACGCAACTTGCATAGACACGTTCTCAAGCACGAACATTTTTAAATCGGTTCAGACACCTGGAGCAGCTGCTCGACTGCGGAAAACCTAAAAATCAAGAAATATTCTTGCTCGGGGATCGCTACCGATTACTCCTGTTGCGACCGAATCATCGGGAGCCGTTGGGTCCAATGACGCTGAATTCTTGCAAGAACTCGGAGGATTGCCTTTGCCAGAAAAGAAAAGGGATCAACGAGAAAGGGTTATGGCTAAGACAAAAGATAGGAATAGCCATACTCCGAGGGAAACTCGTTCGCAATCCACGTAGCAGGCTTCCTCAACTGACATTTGTTTAATTGTTATTATTATTATTTAAGCACTCCCGAGAAGTCATAAAATTAATCAGCCTCCCTTGTGCCGTATTTCTAGCCATCCTCTCTATCAGCCTCTTCCAGGACCCTCTACTTCGTGCCAGTTCCCTTAAGGTATCTAGGTCGTCTGCGGAAGTGAGCTTCAGTCCCACAGCCGACAGGTCTCCATTCAAAATAGTTGGGAGTGTGACTCTTTGGTCTTCCACGGAAACGGGGCTTCCCGTATGCATTAAGTAGTTTTCCATGGCGATATTCGCGGGTACTTGAGCATTTAGACGTAAGATATGTCCAAAGAGACTCCATCTTGATCTGAAGATCTCCTCGATAGTATACCAGATTTGCACTTCGAGTAGAGGTCATTGTTTGAATCTTCTTAGGCCACTTGATCTTGATTACTGATTTTCAATTGTGTCCTGTGGAAAGCGTCAAGAACGGTCCATCTCTTGTTTTAGAGATTCCCCAAGTGCCTGAATTGTAGGTCAGGACGGGGATGACAAAAGCCTTGTATATTCTGAGTTTGGTGTTTAATCCCATCCTCTTCTTATGACCCCCATTATTGACCCCAGTTAATTGTTAAAAAATTTTTTGTTTAAAAAAAATAAAAAAATATCTTGAATAAAATGATTTAATTGCTATTAGACAAACATGACGATTTAGACGAATTGTTAATTAGACAAATTGTTTTAGATGAATTTTCTGGTTACCAAATAATTAATTAAACCATGCATCTCTTATGCATGTGGTATATTGAGCCCATTCATCTCTAGGACGAATAGCTTGAAGATCGAGGCTAGCCGGAAAAGAGCTTCCCAAATCACAGAACGTTGGATTTCTAAAGAGTTCCAGCCACCATTCACTTGAAACTTTGATTCGAATGTACCATGGAACGCGCCGTCGTGACTGCGAAGACTCAGTCACTCGACCGATACTTGCTTGTGTGGGGTCAAGTGAGAAGCATCAGGCAAAGATGATGTCTCTGCTGAGCGTGCTAGGATCACATGGTTAGTTAGTTTGTGTAATCGTGGTTTTTTGTTGTTATCATTATTAGAGGTCTGAAGTTTGAAAAAGATCAACTCGGACCCGATTTATCTACTCACGGAGGCATTATTTGCATCTTCAAAAAACGGAATTATCTAATATTCTATTATGTAATCTATTATTGTTGAGTATCTGTCTGCAGTATACCAACTGCCCTTCATTTTTCTGTTTGTGTTTCGAACTTGTTTTAGCGCATTTACTTACAAATCATCAGGGGACATGTGTTTTAATTCGAAAGAAGAGTCAATATTCCACAAATAAGATGAACCAAATAATTAAGTGCATCCAGTACCCAAGGTCGGAAAGTCCGTCCAATGTCACAAGATTCAAAACGGACGGAATGGAAAAAAACGTCCAGTCCTTGCAGCTGTGGGAACCCAAATGATCCTTTTAGAACCTTGGCTCTGGGAGCTATCTGAAACAGGCGAATCACATGAGACCAGGACTGCTTATGTAAATATGGGTCAACGTATTTGATCAACGTCAATATTATTAATAAATTAAAAATATTAATTAAATTTATTACTAAATTTAATTAATTTTAAACATCATAACTTCTAATTAGATTGCCGAAATATATCCACACACTGTATATCTCACAAGGATATGCTTGAATATAAACAGCCAATGAAAATTCTACATCATTTCCTACAATATCATGCATTCCTGTGGCAAATGTGGCCTCTACTGCTGCCTGAATTGTTGTAAATGTTAAATTAAAGGGTATCCTGATATCTACCAATTATTCATCAAATACCGTAAAACTCTTTGATAGACTCCCCATTTCAGACGTGACCTCTACCTGGCTGTTGAATTCAAGCCTAATGATGATTTCATCCTCAACCTCCTCAAAATGTTCAAGAAAGCTCTGCAGCATGTTCTATTCCATCGAGTAATGTACTCAGATCTCCACGTGGTTATTTTCTCTCTCAGTACCTGCGTCATATCTTGTGCTAGTTGACGAGCAAAGTCCTCGTTTGGTTTAGAATAATTCAAAAATGATGACTTGTGACCAAATATCAATACCTGCACTGTTGGGAGACGTCTAAGAGGAAATGAAGTCCCAAAGAAAGGCATCCAAGCCTTCTTCACATTAGTCTGAAAGGATATCTCCCAGGGAGCAGAACTATTCTGAATATTACAAAAAATCTACAATAAATGAAATTATACATTTTCAGTGGTCAACAAACACCCAACGCTTTTGAGAGCTCCATTACTGTCCTCCACAGGCCAATGCTTTCCCGTGACAGCATTCCATATGACAAAATCCCCTGTCCTCTCCTCACTGAGCACATAGAAAGTATTCCCATCGGGAATGCCGGTCCCTCGAATGTCACAATCTAACAACCTGCCACCAAATACACAGTTTTGCCCATCGCCTTCATAAAATTGTGAAGTAAAATAGCATGTTCTTCTTCATCCCCCAATCTCACAGATATGAATTGCTAAATATTCACCCAATTCTAGTACATCACACGTGCTCCATAAATCTTCAACTCCTGAGTAGAGAAATGTGTCAGAAATGTTGGGAAACAGAGAGACAAACCTGGCCACTCGTTCCTATAGTAAGCATATTAGGTCGACCTCATTTGTGAGGGTCCCTTCCATGAAACTGTCAAATAATATTGTTGGAGGGGGGATTGGATGGAGAAAACGAATCGAAAAGACCATTTTGGCATTCATATCCAGGACAAGTGCCACACAGTGTCGTTTTGGAAATCGTCCTTTAAAGTTACTCAGCCACCTATCAGAGTAAGCAATCAATTCTGGGCTTTCTTCACTGTCAAACTACAACATAGTAATAATACACAACTTGGATGGCTGGGAATTTTCCCTTGTCCAAGATTGGGTCAATTGTGACAAACAGGTCTATCAGAGAGGGAGTCTGCTCACTCACATACCCACTCTGTAACCGAGGACGGTCAACTTTAAATCGTCCCTCAATCTGGACTTTAAATTAATTATACTTTATTATTTGTGTATAATGTTGAAAATGGAATTCTCAGTCCACCTAATAATATTTTATTATATATTTTATTTGTCTCAATTTCAATTTTATCATAAATATTCACAAAAATAAATGGATTGGCTGGCAAATTCTGCCGATCATTTACATTTAGGTTCTGTGTGCTACAATGATTCAAATATATACTCAAAGGGTATTTCTAGTTTCTCATTCCAATTAGGGTTCTCTCCTTTGCACCCACGTGTTCGTCTCACCTTATCGAGGAATCTCACCTCAACAAAGACGTTCTACGATCAACCATCATGTGTTACCTTCGGTCCAGTCTGAGATTCAGGAGTACTAGTGGAATGGATCCTCAAGGGAAGATCTCTGGCTTGTCTCACGTGTACATAAACAATTGCTTTCCGGGTTAACCCTGAGACGTCTTTTACCCTCGTCACTCTTTCAGGCCTCAGAGGCCGCCTCGGTTTAAAAAGGTTGGGGAATCCGACCCAAGGCTATATGTCTAATTAAGCATAAACCTCCCAGGAATCTCAACCTCCTGCACAATCTGATTATATGTCCTCTGCTTCTGACATTTCTTTATATTTCTAAGGATGTTCTCGTAGACTAGGAGAAGGTACGATCGGACAACTTTTTGTTTCATTTCAAATTCGTTCAAATTAGATTTGGAGGTTATTTTTGCCGGTTTTTCATTCTAATTGATATTTCTGTCATACCGGCAAGACACTCTGTATTTCATCGTCAAAGGCGGGAATGCACTGGTCGTACTGCCCGGCATCCCGTAGTCTTAATAATTTAAATCTCTTTTCTTGACCATCAGGGAAATCATCCTGGTTGCATAGGCGAAAGTAGGTAGGCAATTTAGATTTGTGACCAGTCGCCTGTATTAAAACATACTAAGACATGAATAATCTGCAGGATTTCTGCGTTTTCGGGGTCATTTGGATCCAGTTTGGCCTTCATTGCCCATTCCATTAGTTTGTTCAGTTCCCCCTCCTTGTAGCCAAAGTTGGGACGATGGCTAGTTTTACCATTATTAAATCAACCAATCAAATCGCTTTGAATAAATGTTTTTTGGCGCTAAAATCTCTCCATTTTCATTTTCTGTCCAAAAAGCAGAGCAGAATAAATTCCCACTAAGCATCTGTCCTTCCATTTTAGTATCTTAAACATTAGTCAACCAACTCTTACTGCTCCCAACTCCCGCGTGGTTATGAGAGACTGATATTACACTAGAAAAGTTGTATGAGGCTAGTTCAGCAGAGTTTTTTGTTACTGTCGATAGAGGAATGGGAATCAATACTTGTGAGAGGATTCGAGAAGACAGCAATCCCTGTGTTTGGACAATCTCTTTTAAGCATAGTAATGGAAAACCTCAATTATAATGCTCTTGGGGATTTGGGTCAAATATACAGTCAAAATAGACCCCACGGTGACCTCAAAGGTCTCTGAAATTGGTCGAGGTGGTGTTTTACAGACTGTTATTCCATCCACCATGAGTTTAAGATACAATGATGTTTTCGATAGCTCATTTCTTCGTTCTCTCTCATCTCTAAATATATATAAGTCTGATCTCTCACGTTGATAGCTTTACTACAGATGAGATTTGTTCGCTATAATATAACTCTAGTGAGTAAATTTCCTCTCCTAAGATGTCTCATACTTATCACCTGGCAATCTTCGGTTTCGTTTAGCTCGTTCTATTACAGAGTCTCTTACTTCTTTCTCATTGAATTCTGCAGGAGGAATAGGCTTCTTTAGATCAGTCAACGAAGCCCTGTCACGCGTTATTTCCTCCTATGGGATAATGCATTGACGAGACTTCAATATTTTGTCGGACTGATGGAGCATGTTGTCGACAGTAGATATGATCTTTTTGTTCTCCTCAATTCTGTCCCTTAGTTTAATCTAAGATTATCATTGATAATACTCTGATATCCTTTTTTGTCTTCCATAGTTCGATCAAGTATATATATTCGGAATACTCCCGTTCGTATTTGAATGCAAAGTAGTCTCTAATCTCATTGACCTCCTCGGCAATAGTCTCATCCCATAATTTAGTGTCCTCGATTATATCAACATTTTTCCTAATAGTGAAGTGTTTATTATAATACTTTTTAATTTTTATCTTTGCTGGAGTGTTTGTGAATCCTGCGACTCTCTTAGATCTTTAATTTCCTTCCAATAGGATATTATTTTTCTAGTCAACTCTCGCTCATAGAATGACTCCTCATTAATGGTATCCCTCAGAGACCTACAATCAATTTCTCCCCAAATACATAATTTCCTCATAATATTTCAAAATAGAATTCTTTATGTTAGTCTTCTCCACCTCTGACTCCTACCAATCAATTAAATATTACTGTTTCATTCAGCAAGTTTTTTGAGGTCTCAATTATTTTTCTAAGTGCATTTAACTTTAATTAAAACTCAAAATACTCGTTTTATGCTAAACTTGGCATTATTCTTATTATTAAAGGCAACATATGCCTCGTAAATGTCACAAAGACTGTTGAATACCATGTGCTCCTTGCTGAATAGATGGTGGTGACAAAATTTAAGAACATTACAGTCAATGTTCAGAGAATATTCCTCCTTACTAAAGTCAGTTAATTTCTCAGAGTTTATATAATTCTGAGTTATAATAACAAATAATGCACGTGGTTAATTTGAATTTGGGCTTTGTTAGCTCGCATCTGACTGGGAGGAGGCTGAAATGAATAATCTCTGACTGGATTGGGTATCTGTATGAAATGTCCTGCAGAATCCAACCATGTTTTGCCCTGTTGTAGTATAATTAGACAAATAACCGAATTGTCATTTCTGAACAGTTTTCTAATCAATCTTGTCTGCCTTTTCGTTGACTTTTCGCATCCAACATATATTCCCTCATCACCAAGCGAAGAGACTTTCTGAATATTAATCTGTGAATCTAAAAGTCATCTAGGTTTATTCACCCTTAGCTATCTCATAAGGAGTCACTTGTGCAGACAAAACTTTGTTGATTTCAGTCTGTGGGATAGCACGTGATTTGTAAATCTCCATTCCACTCATATATAACTCATCTGAGCGATAATCTGTTATTTGTGATACCAATTTTCTGGAGTTCTTGTTCTTCCTCATCAAAGTTTACTTTGCAGAAAAAATCCCTTCCTTCGTTGATTTCCTGTCGTTTCTTTTTTGCCTACAAATTAGCTAGAATACAACGTCTTCCATGAAATCCGCAACCATTTGGGGGAACCGGGTCTCCTCCATTATTTTATTCACCATCTCTTCCTCTGGGGGAGGACTTGGTTCCTCAAATTCATAGGTCGATGTTAATCGTTTTTTGATTTCATGAAGTCTGCTGACAATATTCGAGGCTTATTTGAAAATATGTGAATACTCATGCGAATTCTGACTCCCTCACTTTCTGCAAGTATTACTAAACGAATACCTTGTGACGACCTTACAACATCAGAGGAGTGTGTCTATTTGTGATTATTTTATTACTTTAGCACGGGAAAGTATACTTTTTATGTCAAGTTCCTTTTTAGTAGACAAATTCATTTGCAGACTTATTCTGTCTGGTTTCTAGGCAATTATTATTTAATAATATAAAATTGTTTTATTATTACAATTTTACATACTCCACAAATTTAACAAATCTGCTCCTTACACGAGAAGACTCTACGCCTTTTACGGAATCGACAGATCCTATCCTCGACACTCCCCTTTGGAGTTGTCAGTACAATGAAATGGCTACTGATCCATCTAGTTCTCTCAAGAGCTAGGGATTCCACTATGTTTATCCAATTACGATATGAAAATGAACGCTCCTTCATTAGACATCCGTCCCCCATAGACCTCCCAAGTAGACACAGGCAGAGACATTTCCGGAAAGCATTGGAGTTCATCGATGAGTATAAGACGAAAATAGCAAGGCGATAAGGGAAACCAGGGTCACTTAATTAGTTGGGTTACTATTACCTTCTTTCTCGGTGTTTCTTGGGATTGAGTAAATAAATTAACTCAACCCTCTGGTTCCTCACATCAACCTTCAGTTTCCTCTGGTTCGGATCTTATGGTGTACTAGTAGTTGCAGGTGATGTGTGAATGTCGTCGGTCTCCCACTTGTTAGTATGGCTGGAGTAACTAACTAGACTTGCCTTCAGAATTCGCATCCCGTGTACTTCTTTATTGTCAACAAGGATTCTTTTTAACGTGAAGATCTAAATACAAAATGGCTTACTCAGTAACAGAATTGGTAATACAGGAATTCTACCAAGCATGACTACAATATTTAGAGAAACAAGCATGGCTTTGTAAGACTCTGCTTTCTCAACGATCAGTCATACGTTGTAAGTGAATACCATAATAATCTTTAATGTAGTCTTATGATTCGTAGGTTCTGTTATTCTCTGAACTTGTGGAAATTCAGACATTTGGTTAACGAATAGAGCGTATACTTGTATTATGTTTTCTCAGTAATTAGCTAATCTTCTCTACATTTTCTTCAATATACGAGAGAACTAATCCAACCAGAGAAACCTGAAGGCGGGCATTTTTTTAAATTAAAATTTTAATTATTTTTAAAACAATTAAAGTTATTTATATATTATCAGAAAATACTAAAAGAATCCACTGTTGATAGAATCGAATGCCCAGAAATTGCGGCAACCCAAAAAAGAGCATTTTCCGTGATAGAAAACTGGATCAAAGGCGATCTAAATTCTACACCTACCCCTTGGAAGACCTAATAAGAAGAAATAGAAGTCAAACTCAACTATACCAGAGGATCACTCGTCCGCTGCGTGCTTGTGTTGGATCGAGGGAAGACCACCGGGCTAAGCTAGAGCCCAATTGAAATTCGCCGGGATCACATAATTTCTTGTTTTTGTATTTAACTGTGGTCTTTGGAAATTACTTTCAATTCAATCTCATACTTTTTAGTAAAAACATTCCCGGATGGCGAGTTGGACGAATTTTATGTTAGCATTTCCAAAGTGTGCACCGAACTGAACAAAACAACAATCACGTTTCTGCAGGCATTAAGAAAAACCATGAATATGTATCGAAAGGCACGAAAGAGACTATCGAAACTTTTCCGGAGAGTTTTTAATTGGGTTTTTTCTGGCATTTGATGGCGCGGTGTAACGAAAAAAAACTTGGTTTTGTTGTGGTAATGCCTGTTATGAGAGAGAACCTAAGAAGAATATTGTTGAAACAAAGAAATCCTTCTCTGGAGGCAACTGCTCACCAAATGGATATGACTGAGTAAGTAGTGGTCTCTCTTGCGAGAAATCCTATCCTGTGTTTGAAAAGATTCAGCGTTTTAGCAGTCTGGCCAATTTGTAAATTGCGTATTAAGCTCAAATTAGCCTGAGAAAATGCGGTTCTTTGACACTTGAATTCTCCAATATTAAAGACCGTAATACTTTTACTACTTAGGTAAATCTAATATTCTTAATCATATTCGTAATTTATTGGATTCATAGAATAAATAAAGACCAAAGGTATTTTAATCGTTATAAAGATAAGATTATTTACGAAATTGATAGTTTTAACCAAGAAATTACAATTATTCAGAATCAACTAAACAGTAAATTTAAAAATTTTTTGAAACACTTCGCGCAAAATCAGTTTTTTCCACCATTTCCAAATGTTTTAAAAAAACTTATAGTATGATTAATGGTTTATTTGCCATCGCCTCGAAGTAATGTATTATTAATTGTATATTAATCCAATAAGAAGAATTTTAATAACGACTCCCCAACCTATTAATCCAACTTTAACAAGTTATTATACAAGTTCTAGATGTTCATGTGGTTTATTTGCATGAAGAAAATCAGAATACTATAATATCAATGATAGAGAGCATGGAATACAATCATAACACATGTCTGGTTAATAATATAGATACACTTTCCATGAACTGCTTATTAAAACATTACTTTCTCGCTAGTATTCCACAAATAAATAAAATTCCGATTGAATGGTGTCATCAAGACTCTGAAATCAGATCCAAGCAGTTTGGAAGAAATCTGCAAATTCTACTTGCGAAAGTTATACGCAAACAGAAGACTCTAAAGAGACAATGCAAACCATGCAGACTGAGAGAATCTTCAAAATAAGATGAAGTATACAAAATGGGAAAAAATACAAAAACTGAGTGATAATGACTCAAAAAAAACTTTTATGAAAAAATCACAGTAGGTTGTTTCTAAAGAAAATATTTCAATAATTTTGACAAAATAAGTCATCGTTGTAATATTGAATGTGGAAAATTTTGATAGAGAATTGATTGAAATTTGTATACGAAAAATATGTAAATGATTACTGATTCGTCTACCCAAATGTCCGCAACTGTTTGTATTGGCAATAGTGGGAGGGGTTCATTTGTTAATGTAATAAGTTGAGGTAAAAGTCAAGAATGTAGACACTTTTGATGCATCAATCAAATACAAACAAGATGAGAGAACAAAAGAGAGGTTAAAATACATCAGTTATATCCGCGTCAGTGGACATGCTCTAATAACACGAGCGTCATTCAGAAATCTCACAACATCTTATGAAACATGTTCTCATAGTGACAATACCAGAGTATACGGATTCTTTATCATCTGACATTTATGTAATATAAATTACTTTGAGACACGTTCGCCCAGAAAAATCTTCACGAGAGTGCTACAAGGGCCTGTTCAGCATCCGTAAAGGCGGAGAAGGCCAAACTCGTTAAATACGTCGACCTTCCAGATGATGTCAAATTTGTTCCCCTTGCTGTGGAGACTTCCGGATCCTACTCCCCCTCTACACTCGAGTTTTTCGGACGTCTTGGAAACCGGATCACCTCATGCACTGATGATCACCGTGAACGCCGCTGACTATTTGAGCGAATTTCGCTCGCAATTTTGAAAGGGAACAGCCACGCAGTGTGGGCGGCAACTACCTGACTTCTATTGTTTAAATTATATAATTACTTTGCATCATTCATAATAATGTTGTAATGAATTCAAAATGTGAAAGTCAACATCCAAATACTATTTCGTAAGTTTATGAAGAGAAAATATTATCATTTGAAGCAACACACGGGCATGCGTAAAACAGATTTAGACTGAGAACAATAGATGAAATTGTAGAAAACTTATACTTCCAGTGACCTTTCTCGAGTTCATCAATTTTTTTTGTAATGCCAAGTAGGAACTAAATGGAAAAGTTTTGAAAAAGGTTATAAAAATAAATTAAATATCATATTTTTGCTAAAAATACATTTTTATGATAAAAATTGAAAACCGATCGTTATAAGTACCGAAAAATCAAATAGTGGAGAGTTGTCCATATTTATAGGTTACCAAAATACACATACAAGACATTTTGATAACATCCTTCGACACTATTTGATAATCCAATAATAAATATACTATTGAAGAATAAAATACGAAAATATAACAACAAAAATCAGGATGAAATAGAGAAAAGATAAACCAACCACAACAACTATTTAACCATGTGTTAAACATATATTAATGTATTGAAAGGTCACCATATTGTAAATAACAATTTTATAAATATTAAATTAATTTAAAGTCAAAATTCGACGATAATCAATTAATCTATTATTATGCAGCCTACCTCTCATGTGAGCTCTGATCGCAGAAGCAAATAAAATGCTGATATTTCATTATATGCAGTTAATATACTATGCCTCCATTTTTTTCATTATATTTGTGGAGATTGTTGTACCTGAAAGGTAAATGGACTTGAGTGCTTTCGGAATTTTGGACATTGGTCGGTTATTAAACACGTTTCAATAACTGGCGGAAAGATTCATGAGGAAGATTACAACTTGGAAGATTGAAACATGTTGCTCAAATTCTATTTTAAAGTCAATCACAAAGACCATATAAGGTCATCCGTACTCTCATTTGCCAATAAATCCAAAAAGTAACCAGAATCAACATATTTTACCGAGAAATGACGTAATAAAAGTATTGAAATAAATTGTAATCACTTTCACTGAGTCTGACGGGGTTCCCATTATTTTACTGAAAGAAATCTCGGAGTATTAGCTTTCACCGACAAAACAAGGCCATTCAACATATCAGTAACAAATTCAGTTATACGTAAACAACCTTACATACGACCAATCCTGAAACATGGAAGACTGAAGAACAATCCATCCTCAGACGCCCAAGGCATACTCACTCGCAGGAGTAATGTGTAATCGAACGTTGATTATAAAAAAAAGCTGTTATTAAAGAAAATCTACAGTAACTCTTTACTCCTCGTAACTCTTGAATAACGTTAACTAAAATTAGACTAAACTAACATATCCTTCTTTTTTATGATTGTCTTCACCGGCCATCTACATGACTTCCACTTCCTCTTCGGACTGAGGGTCCGCCGATTCGCCAAAATAATGAGTTGTCCGCTCTTCCAGTCGCCTCGACACGTAAAGGATTTCGTTAATTAGTGATCCCGTTCCATGTCAAAACCACAGAAATAATTATCACAGGAGCATCGTATAGCGACCTCAATTCTCCAGCGAGCAAGTCATATTTGTGTAGCTTTTCCACCTCTGTATGCTTGAGTGCTTCGTGAGTGTCTATAATATATTGATAATTATTATTCTTAATAAATTACAAGTTAATAGGTGGTAACATTGTTGTTAGTTTTACCCCATTTTCCAGAATTTGTACTAAGTTAATAAAAATTAAAGTCAATGTCTTTTATAATAGCATTAAAAGTTTTTCAATTTTTAGGACGCAAAGTCTTATCTGATCTCTAGAGGACATATGATCCTGGCAGGCATCCCAATCATAAATCGATTGCAGACGTATAAGTCTAAATTTCACAAAAATCTGGCAAGTATTGGTAAAACCTGCATAATTCGTATCCTTTAGCCATTCGGAAAGTTTTTGTATTAAAATAATTCAGGAGGGATATCTGCGGCCTTGACTACATGGTTAAAGATCAGACTCGTCCGATGGCATTTGATGTTTCCAAAGCGAGAGGGAAGAACATCACGTAATGGGGGATGTTAACATATTTCGGCCGTTATAGGTTTTTCGTCTATTTCTGAGGCTGAACAGGCTACGGACTGATTCATGAATAGATTCTTTGTTGAGATGTGTCCGGCAGGTGACGTCCCAGACTAATGCCTCCCATTTTCAGACGGAAAAGTAATTATTCCATCTGGAGATGTTTCCGTATCCGACATTATCCGTACGGCCTCACCAGTAAATGATGTACTAGCAGCATCCATTGGCCGCTAACAACATAGTTCATGGACTTGGAGACATCCATTCGGATTGAATCGTCGTCAAAAAGTTCCCTAAATACCGTTTTGAATGGCATTGAACCATACTCCACTATCGGGAGATTCTCCCGGAACAGACATGCACGACTGTGTTAGAAGTTTCCAGGAGCTTATCAATAGCCCTCGATGATACAACATCATCCATGCTACGTTTCAATCCTGGAAAGTAGAAGTGAAGAATATTGACGAGTTATATATCTCCCATTGGTGGCGAAATTCTGGGAAAGTGTGCAGAATTCTCCTGACCAGGGAATCAAAAGCCACGAGATGAAAATCTTGTATTCAATACCTGACGTGAGTTTGCGATTTGACCATCCTAGTAAAACATTTTACTGGTAGGAGCTTTCCTAAAATAAAAAAAAAATTTAATAAATTAACAGCGAAAAGTAAAAAAGCCGACTATGATATGAAAATACGAGCACTTAGTCTATAGATAACTACTAATTTAAATCCTCCATTTTAAATTAACACAGACTCCACCAACGTTAAAACTAGCTTTATAATGATAGCAGGAAGACATACTCTATAAGAGAGATAAGGTCAGTGATGTTTTACAATCCCTAAAAAGTATATTAAAAAATGTTGCCGATCTCTTTACAACCATAATACTGGAGTAATGTTACTGATTTGTAATATTTAACTATTAAGAAATAAATACAATGAAACACACCAATATTAAAGTTAATTAGCAGGCACTTCCTTAGGTTTTTTAATGGAAGAACCAAGTTTCTTTAACAATTTTGTGTTCTTCAATGAAGAATGCCCGTTTTATGGTATTCTTGACACAACTTGTGACATCTAATTCCCACCATATATGCGAGTGACTGTCTTGGCCTTCATTGGGAGACGGGACTTCATGGCAGGGCGTGCAGGAGTTATTCCTTTCAGTTTCTCTTTGCAAATAGCACACTTTAACTACTGACTTTCTCTTCTTTTAAGTACTGTACAGTAAGGCGACACCAGGAGTACGTATTCTAATAATTATATTATAATTAATAACATCTTCTTTCTGTTTGATTTGTGTTGTATGGCTTTTTTACGGGTTAATTGGAACTCGTGAACATTCACACTAACAACACGTTGGAAATTTAAATATTTAATTTTATATTATTAATAATTTTATTTATATTATAATTTTCAGATGATTTTATTATTTTAATTTCTGATTTGTATAATGTTAAACTTCAAGATTACTGAATATTATCAAACTCTACTAAAAAGAAGACCAGGGCATAGTTGTTTGTGCTGTTGAGATTAGTTGTGAAGTGATTCGACAACAATATTTACAATGTCATTTTGGCTGAGGTGGTGACGTCCTTCTCATCTCATGTCGTATACGCGTTTGAATGATTCTTCCTGCAGAGGTCGAATACTTAAAAAACAACAGTGCAACATTTCTGGCTATGCGACTTATGCGGAGGAAAAACCTATAGGGAAGCTTCTTTCGGACGACAGAAATGCAAAAACAATTGGAATTGCTGCCAAACAGACAGAATTTGTCACATCGCACTTTGAACAACTGTTATTGTGAGAGGAGAGATATTGGATTCCAGACACCAACGGATCATCATACCGGAGGATGTCTCCGGAGTTATAAGAAGCTCAAGATCTGTAGACATTCTTCGAAAAACTCATTGAGGTGCTGAAAGTTTCATTGAGGACTAGGTCATTCTAATACTGATACTCCCATCAAACACAGGGTTACGGGTGCGTATTGAAAACTGTATGTCGTAAGAATCGGCACATCTCACGGAGACTCCTTTTCTCCGATATTGTTCGCTATAACTTGAATAGACTCTATGAGGTCTCCGAAGTATTACAGAGACGATATTATGGAATTTTTTACGCCGATTATATTGACTTGTCTCAAGTAACGAAGAAGCACTTTGATATCTCCTGGAGGTAGCCAAATGGTCTCTATTAGTGAACACTTCGAAAGCGCATATAGTCGAGATCATGCGCACCACGCTCTATCGAAAACTGGAGGAAGACCATAAAACTTTTTTCTCGGAGACTCCGAAGACATTGCGAGAAGGAAATTGTTATCTACGATTACCATGCAAAAGATTATGAAAGGATGATCCAAAGACTGCCCATCACATGAGGCTTTCGTGAAACCATCCTTACGTAAAATTCTGGAACATGGAATCTCGAAAACCGATAGACAAAAGCTCGACTCTTTTCATAGTAAGCAGTTTCGGTCTCTCTTGGGATTAAAGTGACTAATGTTTGTAAGAAGTGAAGCATTGTACAAAATATGCTCTTCTGACCTCTGAGTACCCTGATCATGAGGACGCGTTGGAAACTGTTTGACACATTCTAAGAATGGAACGAGACTTGCCAGTTAACGTCATCATACAAGAATTCTTCGAAACATCTGAGGAAAATTTTCGAGGTCGTCTACGTACAACGTTTCACAAAATTTTTAACGGTGACTTATGACCAGTCAACAGAACACTAAGGGACGGTGAAGACTTCAGTAGTCTGCTAAGTCTGGCATTGAACAGGAGAGGGTGGGAGAGACTAGTATCGAGGATCAGTTAGTATGATTTTATGTTGTTGTTAATAATAATATCTACTTTGTCTAAGAATTCCTTATTGGTCTCTGTTTTCTTCTAAGAGGCATCATGTGATCTACATGTTTCAAAAGACCTCCAGTAATTCGGGCTTTTTAAGATGGTTTTGGATTATCACATTAAATAAAATTCCTGAAAAGCTTATTGGTAAGTTAACAGAAAAAGATTTATAGAGTGATAAGTTCTCAGAGAAATATATGTCAATTGTACAAAATATGAAAAGAGTAGTATCAAGATTCGATGGATTTGATAAAACCTCTTCTTATTCAAGAGACGATGGGATATCTGTTTCAAGATAAGGAGCATTACAAAAAGGTTGCAGCTATCATAAATCACAGTGATTTAAGACGTCTAACAGAAAGTAGACCTTTAAAAAGCAACACAATATTTCTTCATAACTATTTCTTGAAAAAATAAACTCGTAGGTAGAAAAATCAGATTTGAATTGACTTTAAAAATAAATTGTGAAATGGAAATACAAAACGGAAAAATTATAGTTCTTAGGGATTTCATAGATATTTTGATTTATTTTTGATAGCTTACAAAAATACTACTTATTTCACTCACGTGGGGAAATGCGTTTTTAATTCTGAGAGCTGCCAGCTTTGATAAAAAAACTCTTAGTAGTTGTTAATCGATATTATTATAAGATTTCTTGATCATAAACTCACTTAAAGTTTCCTATAACAACGTCATCTCCCTGTCCTAACGAATACTGAACTTAGTAAGAACACTTATTGGATACTAAAAAAGCTGCTTATACTCAATGTTATGCTCACTCTATAAAACAACCGACAATCAGCTATGGCTGTGCTGCATGAAGGATAATCCTGTCCAATACGAATCTAAAGAAGATCAATATATTTCAAGCAACAGTCACTAGAACTCTACAAAGGTTTTACGTGCCGCTAAGACTAGCTCTTTTCTAAGCACTTGTCAGGAGAACGGGGACCCTATTGACACCCTCAAAGTTTCTAAAAGTAACACATGCATACAGGAAGTGCGTCGGATCTCGGGACAAACACTGAAAAAAGATGAGATGGCTGGTTAAAGAAGCTGGGATAAATTGAAGGCTACGTATTTCCCTTTTAATTTGTTAGTGATTCTTGGTTTTAAATAAATTTACAAATAATAAGCTATTACTTTTCAAAAATTGAATGTGAATAATTAGTTAATTAGTCAAGCTTTACTAACTGGTAGGCTCCGTCGTGATTGCTGGGTTATTTAACTCTCTTGTAAGACATAGTTGACAAAGTTATTATATCAATGAATCTCATTATGTTTGTCATTCTTCACAAAGATCTTATAAAATTACATACTAAAATCAGTTGATAAGAAAAGTATTATAACCTCGAAATTAGTTTTCCATAATTCCCATCAAGATTTAGGTGACTCTTTTATAGACGTCGACACTTCATTAGTTCTTAAATTAGTTTTTGCATGGCAAGTAATGGCGCAGTGTAACGGTTGCCGGGGAAAAGGCCTAAAAGTCTCTAGTTCGAGTCCCGATACTGTACATTTCGGTTGAAGACTCCACGCATCAATATCTTCTAGCTTGAGGAGTGACGCTGTCATCGGTGAACACTTTACTGCGGAATCGGATCGTCTTTATAGGACATACTCACAATAAAAAGAAAACAAAGTGAAGAGCATTCCTGGATTCTCTCTCGTCGATTAGCTATGATAAATGTTCTTTGCTTAAAATAAAGTATATATGGCTCTCGTGAAACTGCTTAAAAATGGCAAGAAATCAACAAATTAGATTCATGAGAGATTAGACATTTTAAAAGAAAATGAAGGATTTTCAAAGAATTACTTAATATTCTGTCAAATAACCGATTTCCAGAATGAATATTAACAAACAAAAACAACCTCCAACAAGTCTTATTACATCCGCCCACATAGACTGCATTAAATGGTTAATAATTAGAGTAGGTCGTGGGAAACTAACTCTCGGCAGAATCAAAGAATAACTCTAATGGAGAGATAAAGCATATAATCAAAGACCAATTCATTAATAATTTAATACTTTTCCAATAACTTAGCCAATAATTCATTAATCTGTGAAACCATCATTTTGGGGTCATCACACAGTCCAGCATTGGCTAAAGCATTATCATACAACTGATTCAACAACATCACTGATAATGTCTCATCCTTGTCCCTCAATCTATGCATACTCATCACTATGGGATGTCTTGGAGTCAATCTTTCAACAAATACTTTGGATTTATCTCCAACACTCCTTGAGTGAGCTGTTGCTTCAGTACAGTGTCCTTCTCTGTCAAGCTTGTCTTCAAAAAATGTCTGATAGCTCCCAAATCCTTCACATTAAGGACCGCTGGGTGGCTTTCGAGGACATTGGTAGTCCTGACATCTCTGACTTTGTTTCCTAGGGACTTTTTCATCCACGTGGTCAAGGAAGTTGACTCCTCATTCGTCAATCTACTTCCATCTAAGGATAATTCTAATCTCAACCAACAGTCTCCACGTGTTTCCTATCGAAATTGTCCTCATCCACGATGCTCTCAACTGATTTCAGTGTACACGTGTCGAACTGAGCCAAATTCATTAAAACGAGTTCGTCATGCTGTTCTGTGCAAAGAAGAACCTCAGAATCTTTTCTTCGCATAGCCTCCATGTAAGGCGAGGATTCTGCTACAGTCCGACTAATTTTACACATGGATTCACTTTGGAGCCAAAAAATAGTAGATAGTACGAGATCCCCCAGTCATTCGATTTCTGTACTCTTCAAGACTTGTCTTTTGGCCGGCTGGTAGTTTGGAAGACTCAAATCTGATTAGTTTTCCGATCTCTTCCTACAAGAGAGTCAAATAATGAATTCTACTCGTTCAGTCTGGTCAGAGGAAAGCACTAATCCCTCCCTGATAAACATCCCAAAGTCTGAGTAGAACTGCAGGTAGTCTTCTGGTTCTTCCTTCGACTTGATCTGCAAGAACTTAACAATCTTCATGGCCAATGTTGACTTGATCTTCGAAATGAGCACGTGGTCCTGTAGCATCTCCCGGCTGATGTTCAGAGGAATGTCTTCACAGTTGACCACGCCTATAAATAACGACCCCACGTGGATACCTTTGAGAAATCTTAGCCAACGAGGAAGAATGTTCTTGGCCTTCTCCATAATCATGACCTTTCTGCAGTATAGACTTACAGCAACGTCTCCGTCACGTGCCAAATCCACCAAGGCTGAGAATTAGTTCAGAACAAACTAGGTTTGTATTTGGGTACATAAAGTACAGCACTCATGCACGTGGGTGCCTCAGTTCTGAACTGATAGGTAAACCTAGGTCCCAGACTCTCAGAGGTCCCTCCAGAAATGTAGCGAAAGAAATTGGTATGGTCGTCCATAGAGACTTTCTTAGGATCGGCCAACCAAATGGGCTGAAATTAAATAAAATAAAGAACTTCAATCAAATCAAGTCTTATCGTTCACGTAGATCGGAAATGTAAAGAAATTGCAGTACTTTTTAACAATTTCTAACAAAATATCAAATCACAGCAACCAATTATCTTCTCTGGCTTGGAGAACTCCAAAGCTGTGTCCCTTAGTTCGATGTTGACCAATGTTCCCCTGTTGACCCCCTCAGCCTCTGCCAAACTGAACTCTCCTGTCCTAAGGAATAAGTCCTATCAAATACCCGTCGGATTGCCAGCAGTAAGCGACAGATCCCGGCTTGTAGGAGCGGGAAAAAACAGAGACCCGAGACCCGGTAATAAAGGAAGAGTAGAAACCGACGCCAAACTGACCAATCAGCTTTTCTGAGGAGAATGAGTCGAGTTTTTGAGCAAATTCTTGTGACCCCGATTTAGCGATGACTCCAAGATTCTTCATAAGCTCATCTCTGGTCATTCCGATGCCAGAATCCTGATATTGACTCAAACGAGTACTTGTATGCTCAAAGTCTTCTTCTCGGGGTCACAGAATATGTTTATTTGGAGGGGAAGTTCGGGATTAGTCATTTCTTCACCAGAAGAACTCATAAAGCGCAGTTTTTCTAGAGCATCACTGGAGTTGGAGATGAGTTCTCTGAGGAAGACCTTAATTTACTACATTTATGACCTCTTTGTCTGAATAGAGTGAATTTGCTATTATATTGAGGAGTTTGGTTGTTTCCGTTTGAAATGGGTTATGTTCGGGTTGGCCTACCACTGTTGGAGATGAGTGGACTGCACGAAAAAGTGTGAGGGGATAAAATGTTGAAGGTAATCTTACTGTGATGATAATAAAATTGCTACTCCTTGAGAAATTTCGTGATAGTAAAAATAGTCTCTTTGAGATTTCACGTGTTGAAAACATTGGAAATTTTAAATATAATTTATTTTTGTGACTTTAAATTTTAATTAAATATAAATAAAAATTGTTTACTTTATTCGATTCCCAGAATGGATTTTTTTAGGCATGTTGTCCGCTCTGGTTCCCTGGAAAAAGCAATATTACTGGGAAGAAAAGACCTGGCCGACCGAGGACTCGGTGGCTGTCTACGGTGGAAGACGTAACGGGAATACTTATATCAAGGCTACTCCAAATTGCAACGGATTGGGGAGAGTGAAGGAAACTCCTTCATGAGATCTCCAAGGGTCGGACACGACTTAATTGGACAACATAACTTAACATTCGATTCCCGCACCACTACCTTCTGTTCGAAGGATTTCGTACTTTTCTGTCCTTTCATAAATCCTCAGAGTCGTGTGTTGATCTACCTGTCTCAGGAGACGCCAAATGCCCGGCCAGCATCCAAAAAGGATCAATCATCTCACTATTTTTCCAACAATGGCCAATTATAATAAATAGAATAAGTTTCCCTCCAACAGTGGGAATTGGATATACCTCAATTATACGTTAATCACTCTTTATTTTGTTCGGTAAATAACCAAACTTCATTTTAATATTTCAGTGCTTTCTTGGGTTTATTAATTTTAACTTATCATCAAAAAAAACCTCATTCTATAAGTGAATGAAGAAGCCCCTACTTCATGACTATTTCCTCTCAAAATTACTAGCAAAACTCGCTCAAATAACCAGCGACACTCGCGAAGATCATCACAATGTCGGGAAATATGACTCCCAAGTCGATTCAGAAATTTCAGTGTAGAGATCCCATAACACCATTAGTCTCTATAGTAAGAGGAGTTTAAGTAAGAGTATCACTCCATCGAATAACTTAGCATAGTTCTTGTTGCCGACGTTTCGGGTCTCATAGTGGCCGAGTAGTATATGGAAGAAGCCTTAAAATTAATATTGTTACTACTAATAATTATCTCTAATTACTACGATGTTGTTTGAGTGGTTGATAATTTTAATAATGTCGATGTTCTTATCATACTCTCAGTCTGTCTAGTCTACACCGTGCACGACCTCAGTAAACTACGGAGACGTGCGAGGAGGAAAGTTATATAGAGAAAACTGGGAGAACAGATAGTGAAGACTCTAAGTATTCATAAACTTATGGGTAACGCGGGAATACATTTAACTTATCTCGTTCTAGAAAAATTTAGATCTTGTTCTACCATAGAATAGGCTTACGAGTATTAAGAGTTTACTTAACAAAATGCTTACAATATTAGGTAACCTCATCACACAGTCACAACTAATCAAAAAGGAAACCATCTAGTGTCCAAAAATCACTCATTTTTAGACGCAAGAGTTTTCACAATCTTTATAAGTGGATTATTATTATAACCCCAGGATCACTGGGTCAAAGAGAAAGAAATAAGAGTTCTCATAACTAAGTGATTCCAGACCGACGAGGGAGAGGACGAGAAAGCGGAGTGGAGAGTCAAGCACTGCTCTTCTTAACGCACAAACATTTTACCAATGGATTTAATATAAATAAATAAAATTATTCCAAAGACCAAGGGTGAAACCAAACTAACTAATTCCTTAATCCTGATGAGTTCATAAAAACCTTCACACAAGATCAATGATTCAGAAGAATGTTTGGGGAGCTGAAGTCGATTCTAGAACTCTTAGCCGGACAACGAAATTGTCTCACGGTGGAATAAATAATTAGATTCTTTGGGACGCCAGTGGACATCGGGCGTCTCTTTAGTAAAGTGGATCCAATGACGCCATTAGAGGGAAAGAAGATAAACTTTTAGCCAATTAGTCACATAGCACTACATGGTGCCACGCAGCTTTGGCCAGACAGGAGTATCAAGTGTAGATACTTTCACTGATAATCTTTTTTTGATAATTTTATATTATAATTCTACTTATTGTTTTTTTTTAAATTATAATTTCAAATTTTCAAAATGAGTGAGGTGGCAGAACCGCGTTTCAGAATAAATGGCTCAATGATAGACAATTTCATAGGCAAACAGATATGTCTAATAGGCAACGTGATTAGAGTTATTCCTTACATGTTCACTGTAGACTGCTGCTAATCAGAGATCATTCGTTATGAAAACCTCCGACAACTATGACGTCACAGTTTTACTTCAACAACCAGTATATTAGTGTGATCACACAGCTGAGTGAACCATTGGATGGCATTATTGAGTTATGGGGAATAGTCAGCAGTGAGAGACACGTGGTCTGTGATAATTATGTAGTTTTCCCCAGAGAAGATGTCGAGAAATTTGGTAATGATTGTGTTTACTGAGATGTTAAACTGTATGACCAGGTTGTGGGAATGTTGGTGGACAACAGTCAGTTCTACTACGCACGTGCTTAGTTAATTTGTAAAGTTTGTTTATTGGCTTTGCTTTTAAGAAATGACTTTATTGCTGTATTTGTAAATAAGAGACAAATGAGTTGTTAATGTATCCTCAATAATGCATCCATCTCACTGTAACCCACGTGTCCATGTCAGACATGTTTGTATAATATCGAAATACGTCTAAATCTGTAACAAAGTAGTTCTACAACGTAATTATCCACGTGGCTAAGTTTATAATTATCCATAGGATGACGTACAGTATAAATACCCACGTGTACATATTTGAATTATTATAATGTATTTTTCACAATTCCCTATTGAAGTAACTGAATTATCGCACGTGCCTATACTTTATGCAAGATATCGACTCCATTGTGTAGTCTTTTCCCGGATAAAGGGATCGGAACAGAAAACTTTCATAAATCGTGTATGTTCATCTTTAGAGTATTACCACTTGACATATAAGATTTAAATTCCAGGTTTTTTGCGCTTATGCAAAGAACCAGGAAACCCACTTGTGGAAATGGTTACACCTGCAGAAATGAACGGGAACTAATTAACACGTGCAAAGTCACCATATCAAGCTGAGAGGAATATTAGCGGATGTAATGTAGGCTTACTACCACTTATATTTGAAGGACAGTAAGCTAAGGTACTTCTATGTTTTGTAATCAGCATAATGATTTAATTACACAAAACATGAATAACATTGAGGGACTACAACATTAATGAGAATACTACAAGGAACTATTATGCACCACTACTGAACTGAGGCTGCACAACTGTTCGTTATGGAGACTGTCATAAAATTATTAAAACTAACCTTTTTTACTTTATTTCACAGTCGACTGTACAATAATGAGAAACCACAAATTTTACCAAATTTTCAATTATAGAACTTTGTTAAGTTAATTACCCCCGAAAACATCGAGGAGTTTATATTGGCGATTTGAGACCGATAAAAAGAGCACTAAGAAAAAAAAAATTATAGTGATCCGTGGAGTCTTATAGGGAAGTGAAAACGATTGTTGACAGGATCATCCGAGCGCGGAATATATAATTGTAGAGTACACGATTACATGTTTGTCGCTAATAATACAGAGTAAGGGATAACATTAACTGTACCCAGTATTCCAATCGTAGACAAGGATAGAAAGTCATCCCAAGATCGCACACATATTTACAGAACCAGAGGATGGACATAAATCCAGTTTTTGCAGTTGCAGAAAACCTTCAAAAAAATAAAAAATGGAGTGGAGGTTTAATATTTCAAGGATCTCATGTATGGATAGACTAATTAAATATTTAGTTTCGATAACATGTAGAAAACTGGCAATCGTCAAAAACGCCCAGTAATACATGACCGGATCTTTTTGGTCCAGAGCAAGCAAAAAGATGCCGAACTATCCTCCAACCAAAACAGATGAAGTCCACGGTCCTCGGAAGAAGCAGATCTAATGCACTCATCTAAGGATGTCTGCCCTCCAGTATCTTGTTTTCTTTGAGGGTTCGTAGACACACTTTTGGTCTAATTAGGCGTTTTAGTGGTTTTTATGGTTTTTTTAAGTTATTATTATTATAATTTATTCAGTAAATAAAATGTAGTCTTAAATATAATATCCACAATGATTATATATTTGCCATAGATTCATGGTCTATTGTACTTCACACACATGACAAAAACATAACTTTAATTTGTTTATTCGTGCTGATCTTGTGAGAAGGCCACTGGTCGATTACAAGCAATATCGTTTCCTTTTGACAACTTAATGTCCCACTCAATCAGACAGAATCGAGGTTCCGTTTCATCAATAACATCATTACTACCACTACTTCTGGATGATAAGTTCCAAGATTAGGTGACGTTTCACAGAGAAGGCTCAGCTGGACTACAGAAGCTAGCACATGACAGGAACAAGTGGAGGATGATGACGTCATTGTTAGTGTTTCGGGGTGAACATGCATAATATAGAGTAACCAGAAAACCAACTCCAAAATAGGGGGTATTTATTAGACATTAATATTCTGATAAAACAATACTAATAAATTACTTATAATTCTTCATATAAGAACAATCCAATTTTCCAACCAATAAAAACAGCTGATTGGTAGTAAGGTATTAGAAAATGTCTAATATAACCCCTTTGTCTCTTCTAACTTGGTGGATTAAATGAAGAATTAAAGAATAGTGGTGTTAGAATCTCAATTGTGTAGATTGGGGAAATAATGGAAGAGTATTACCATACGTGGTTATGTAATTATGACTAATCTTTTTTCAGTTTGATTGATGGGAAATGCTTACATTTGAAAATTGCCTACATTTGTAGTGAACAATCCAACCTCTCTCGTTTACCAAACAGCTACCAAATAGTTTGGTTGGTAGTGGTTAAGTGTATAATAATCAATAATACAGTAAAGACTCTCGAATCCGCCAATTTCGGGGATCGGCAAAATCTGGCTGATTCGAGAGACTTATTGATTTTTTCATCCATTAATAATGTAAATCAAAAAAAATTATTTATAAGATAAAAAATATTAAGTATTGATTTTTTTCTTTTTAAAGTTCGGATCATTGATGATCCAAGCTATTCAACAGACTCAAGATTTTCGACATTAAAGAATTCTTCTTGATTATAGAATTCTTATAATTTATTTAAGGCTAAAAAAGCCTCGCTAATAGTTACACCTTTCTGACTTTCTTCAAGGGGTTCTTCACTATCAATTTCTTGTTCTAATTTCTTTGTATCATTCAAATCAAGTTCTTCATTTTCATTGTAGTCAATTTCGATATAGTCTCTTTTCTAAAGGATCACTTATGTTCATTTTGTCTAGAATATATTCGTATTTTCAATAACAGAGTTTTCATAATTTATATTTTCAATGTTTTTGAATCCACTTTGCGTGTGTGAAGCATTTGAATATTAAAGAACTATCTATCTTCCTCAAATGTGGACTCGCTCTATGTGCAGTTTATTCAACCGTCTCTAACTTACGGGTGTGCTGCATGGGAACCAAACTATCAAACGCGAACATGGAAAAATCAATACATTCCGAAAAATGGCCAGTAAGGCTCTGCAAAGGCTTTCCCAGACACCTCTAAACCCTATACCATTTGAGGAATTAGTGAGAAAAACTGGAGCCTTACGTTCGCGAGGGCATCTAGGTCCAGTCGCAGAATATGGCCGAAAAGCCTCCTTCGTGTATCTAGAATCTCATTAGAAATTTCTGAGGTCTTCGTCCTCTTATAAAGAAGATTAGATGACATCCTCGTATCACTTCTTTCGAACATCATATGCCGTAGTTGGTCTCTATGAAACACATTAAGTCTCTTCATTTCATTTCTTGAGCAGGCACAGGTACCAGCGTTATACAGTAATATGGGTTTCATTAACGAGTTGTATAATCGAGTTTTTGTTATAATGTCAAGACCCTTTTTGTGGAGCCAGGTGTGTTTCAGTCTAGAGAGGGCAGTTTGTGCTAAAGTTTTCCTTCTTGTAATGTCTTCATGGTCTCCAAGGAGGGAGCCAAGCTTTTTGCACTTGCGCCAGTGCTCCTCTGTCCTTGTTTCTTCCCTCTTGAGTTCAGTTACCTCAGTCTTGTCAGGAGTTACTGTTAGGTACCATTCAGCTAGTCTTCCAGGCACTTCTTCCAACAAGCGGGTGAGCGATATTTTGTCATTTGAAATAAAGTCTACGTCATAAGCATACGCAATAATGTTTGTCTTTTCACCCATTATCGGTTTTGACTCCCGTAGAGCAGCTTCAAGGTATATGCCAAAAAAATTGGTAATAATGGATCTCCCTGTGGAGTGCCAACAGTCGTCTCAAATCGGCGAGACAAGGCTCTCCCGACTCTTACAGTGAACCAAGTATCAGCTAGGAGGGTGGTGGCCATTCTGACAGTAGAAGCGTCTAGAAAACTCCCCAGAACCAGTATTAGCATCCGTCTGTCGACGGAGTCGAAGGCCCTCAAAATGTCGATTCCGAGGATATTTGAACTTTCGAACGGCCGCAGATCTCCACTTGTATGACCGATCTTCCTTTTCGGAATCCGCTGTGGTATAGCGACAGAAAAGTATCTAGGCATCCTTCCATTTTTTGTAATGTTATGTTCGCCAGAATTTTCCGAAGTGAATTTATTAATATGACTGGACGGAGGTTCTCCACCTTAACTCTTAGGTTTATTCGCCTTTTGTACAGCTATCAAGATTCTTTCTCCCAGGGTAAGCGTGTGACCATAATAGTACATTTCATTCAGGATCCTAGCGATGCATTCATAAAGTTTTTGGGTTTCATATTTAAAGAATTCACCACCAAGTCCGTCGGGGACAGGAATCCTGTTGTTTTTTAATATGGAACTCGCAAGTTCAACTTCATATGGTATGATTTCTTCGTCCAATTTTCTTTGTTCTAGGATGATAGTGTCGTTCCTTGGATTGAAAAGCTTTCCAAAGTGGGCAGAGATAATTACCGCAACTTCTTTTTGGTCCACAATCTGCTTTCCTTTGTCATCTCTTATCATTATCGGTTGACGGAGTCTCTTTCCTTTTATCTTTTTAACAGCCTCGTAGAATTTAGCGTTGTCCTTGAGAGATTCTATCTTTTTAATCTGGTCCAGTGCTCTATTTCTGTTATGCTGACGTATAGTTTTTATTATTTTTGCTTTGATAGTCTTTTTTTCTAGCCCCAATTTTGATTTTACATTCGAATCGTCAGTATTTTGATAGAGCATCCAAATGGTCTTCTGCTTATTAGAAAAATCCTTCACCGTGTACATGTCATTGTGCGATGAGATTTTCTCATGTTCTTTCAATAGATGCAGGCTGGCTCCTTTGTGTATTGACTTCTTTACAAAATCCCATCATTTTCCGGGCGGTAAATCTGTAGGCATGTTTTTTAGTTCTGTATCCAGATATTCTTTGAATGCTAGGCCCCTTTTGACTGATTAAGGATTCCAAATTATAACGTCTAGAGTTGGGCTTTGTGGTTCCAATGTGTTTCCAATTCGATCTTTGTAGTATCATAAATCTCTTTAGAGAAAGTCTAGAAATAACTTTTTTGTGGTCAATAATCAATCCACCATAAGCTCGTGCATCAGGTATAATCCCTATATCCCGACCACGTTGATTTATGTCTGGCTGGATGCATGAAGGCTGTATTGCACACAAATAGGTTCTTCGTTTGACAGAAGTTAGCTAGTACAGTTCCCAGGAGAATTCTTTTCCCCCTACCGTGCCTTCCCATGAATGTCTCATTGGTCGTAACTTGCCATTTTTCGCATTTAGGTCTCCTGCGATCATTACTAATGTTGAGAGAGCATACTTGGAGAAGATGGTAGAAAGACTGGTGTAAAAGTCATCAATCTCTTCAGGGTTTTTATTTACCTATAAAATTATTTAAAAAATTATTTTAAATTAAGAGACATGGTGGATTCATTAAAAAATCTGGCAGATTCGAAAAATTTTGTTAGAAAAAATGGCGGATTAGAGAATTTATTAGTTATAATTGGCGAATTCGAGATACTTTACTGTACTTATATTTTACAATTTTAAGCAAATTGATTCAATTGATTTAGTATGCATTAAAGATCTAAGCCCTCGTGTAGTTATGATCAGAGTTTAAATGAACACATGGAAGGCGCTCTCGATTGGGAGAAGACATAAAAGTCATCAATTGGGCCTCATTCAAAAAGAGAGTAGGATCGAACGGGTATCTGTATAGAGTGTATCTTCTTGAGGTTCTCCAAAGACATGTGATCCAGTATAAATATTTAGAGTAGAAGTAATTTCATTTCATTCGTTGATATTGTTTTTTAATATTATGTCAATACGCTTATTGATTTCAGAAAGATATTCGATTCTCCTTCGCCAGAGTTCATCCATTTGATTCTCTTAATAAGATTAATAATGTCGGGAGGTCATAAAGGACATAACATCAAGCATCGATGGCGATATTTTGAGAACAGGGTGTGATATCGAGGGAAGTATTAGAATGATCTGAACGTAAATCACAACGAGTATGTAGAACAGGGTCATTTAGAATATCTAATTCCTCCAAATCAAACATAATTTGCACTCCACGTTTATCAGGTTTGCTAGAAAATAGTCAGACAGGATGATCATTAAAATCACCACTAAGATACAGTTCTCAATATAAAAAGTGGAATTTCGACGTATAGTTAGGAAGACACGAAGAAATCGGTGGATTTGTAAATTGACAAGTGAAACGGGTATTATTGATATTTACTTTGATAGACACAACTTCCATATTGGAATCGTATGATTGGAGGATGAATAGACCCATTAACAAGAATAACAAGTCCACCCCCAGCTGCAGAAAAAAGACGATCAGAGGAGATAATGGAATCGTTTTTAAAACAAGGGCAATTAGACTTTGGAGTTAACTTGGATTCTTGGATGAGTGCAATGTCCATAGAAAATTGTATAGAAAGTACTTCATATTGCATTTCTTGGAAATCCCATTAATGCTTATTTGGAGGACATTCAGCTTTCGAACAGTGGGTTTAGGGTTTTACGCAACATCTCTGAAGAGGATCAATAGAAAGAACTGGGAACGTAAGCTTGCATTTGCTCTGTAGCCACTACTAAGAAAACTATAAAATAATCGCATACCAAGGAGAGAAGGGGTCGTCAGTTACCACTGTAGGCAGTGTCTCCAAGAGTAGATGACCCACATGAAAACCTCAAATATCAAATTACAGTATTGTGGTTATTATTTCAATAGGAAATATGAAATTATTGTGACCACGATTATTTATAATTTTAGAAACTTAATTTTCAATTATTATATTACACAAGTCCACAGTTATACTATAAACATACAACCGACAGTAACCTATTTTAATTATTATAGTTAAATTCCCGACAAATTCACATTTTATTAAATAATTGATAATATTAATAAATTTAGTTAAATTATTTAATGAATATTAAAAATAATGATTTTAAATTAAAAAAAATAATTAAAATTTGATTCAATAAATTGGCCTAATTGTGTGTTTTCCGCTATGAGTTTATATCTGCTAATTTTGCTGTGTTTAACAACCAGCATATGTGATCTGTCAATTTTCGACGAGAATAGGACTATTCTTAGTATTGTGAAGTCCCAACCAGCTTCCTTTGGTTCATCTTATACTCAGGTTGTTGGATCACTAGTGATACCTTCCAACGTCTACTTTTGTGCAAAAATCCCTTACAATAAGTTGAACGATCATTCCATCTCCTTGATTGAACGGGGCCACTGTGATTTTCTGGATAAGGTTATCTATACCTAACCTACGTGTAGGTCTTGAACGCACAGTTGGCTGGGTTTGTTGGGGCTATTATTTATGATCCCAACTCCATGGACCTATTTGAAATGCATTCTAACAGTCCCTATGCTTTCCTGGTGAAAATTCAGTCTTTTTTTGTTGGACACTATGGCTATAAGGACCTACTTATGTACAGTAACAGCACTAAGTTAGTCTGGCATAGTTTAAGCGCGAATTTGTCTGTCTTATTGATTTATTAAAATATTTTCTTATTTATGATTTTAGATATTGGGTTATGTCTGATCCAGAGGGAAGGTCACAGTTTGAGTATTATATATTTGTGTTCGCCTGTGTGGTTGCCGTTTGCATATTAGTCTTTATAGCGTTTCTGGTGGGTTGTTGGTGTAATCTTTTAGATCACCAAGCTTATTCGTTATTACTACGAACAATGGAAAGCGAAACTTCCCGCCAGACAGATTAAGAAACT
The DNA here is from genome assembly GCA_011109175.1 of Dicyema japonicum. Taxonomy (NCBI): domain Eukaryota; kingdom Metazoa; phylum Dicyemida; class Rhombozoa; family Dicyemidae; genus Dicyema; species Dicyema japonicum. The sequence goes on from RDEW01000016.1 coordinate 317,801, forward strand.
GCCTGTTATATTATACATGAAAGGTATTTATAATTTTTCCCATCCTTCCATTTTTATAGTGTTAGAATTACCTTTATTTCCCGCTCTTTTCATTTTTCCATTGTTTTAGTCATTTTCTTTTTTATTTCTTTGAATTAGTCATTTTTATTTCTCTTTGAAGTAGTCATTTCCTTGCTAATTTGCTTTAATGTTTTTAGTTGAAGATCAGTATTTTGACAGCTGTGCTATCTGCTTGGAGGAGTTTACAGAAAGGACTAAGGTTCGTGAACTACCCTGCAGACACAGTAATTAATTTCTTAATGGTAGTATATCATGTTAAATGCATTGATCCTTGGCTTATCAAAGTCCACAGACTGTGTCCCCTTTGCAAACAAGATGTGTTAGAACCAAACAATCGTCTGACTTCCAATGTGTCCGTTGATATGACACCCACGTGTCCTGTTACTACCAACAGTGAAGTTGTTCCATCTACTATCATTCTACTAGAAAGTACATCCACAAATGAAGAACCGTAGATTATATTTTACTAACAATTATTATTTCGTTATTCAAAGAGTTTTATAGCTCATTTACTCATTCTTACTAGATTTAACAACCACGTGGTCTAATGGCTGGTTTACAGTAATGTGGGTGGAAAATATAAGTTATATTACAATATTTGAGTTTTATTTTGATTGACCTTAATTATGACCTTGATATTTTTAATTCTCTTCCTTGTAGTATTAATTAATGGATTATAAGCAGTGACCCTCTATTGGACTAATGCTCATTAACACATTATAATGTATATTCAAGAGATTCCTTTACGAGGGAATTCGTTATGCTCTAAACATTCCGTCAAACTACAAAGTTATGCTGGTGTAGTATACCATCATAGCCGTCCATCTGGTGTTTTAATAGCCCTCAAGTGGACGTGTCCTCATTATGGAAACATTACAAGACAACTACTTTTATGTGGACATACAAAGCGGTGTCCGTGCTGTAACCAAAAAATAAAAATTAACAACAAAGTAGTGCAGTATGCTCAATCACGACTGTGTTGGGCATACTGAGGTTGTGAGGTTTATTCATTTACTTTTGTTCGTCAAGTAGGGGATATCACATTCAAAAAAGCTGTGGATTCGTAAAATGCAGTCTGTTAATGAGAATGCAAATATGTGACAGTAACATAGTAATAAAAACCTCAATTGTTGTACATCATAATAAACTAAAAATTATGCTTGTGAATTGTCGTTAGACATATAACTATCATAGAACTTTACTCACCAAGAGTGCTTGCAAATAATGGAAGTAGATAAGAAGTGGATGTACTCTTTTTTCTCAAACTGAGGATGATTGACATATGGAAAATATATATTATTCCTTATATTATTAAATTGGATTTTATCTTCAATGAATTCACATACCTGAGACTGTTGGAAGTAAATAAAAATATCTACTCATAGATACAAACAACTGTACTAGAGAACTCATGAGAGTGACGATTTTTTATTATTCTGCCCTTTCTTTAAAAGAACATTTAATGAGTTGATTTTAATAAATGTCTTAATGTTTCTCATGTTTATCATAATTGACGCGGTGTTGTCCATCACAATATCTATAAGGATAAACTAGATGAGCCATTGGGTCTCGCGGACATCATGGTTTCTCAGTGATAATTCAGTTCACATGTGGTTATGTTGTCTGATCCTTTGGCCTCTGAGTTGTAGGCCTTAGATATGGCTCTGCGAACATCCTGACTAGTAAATAGGATCCAGTCATCGGAGCGTTTCGGTTCAATCTTTTTCAGGAATACTTGGTGTTCTTTTGAAAACTTCTGTAGGATATAGACGTGTAATATTTTATCATAGTGTCTGGTTTTATGTAGACTTCGACTTTTCTCTCTGGGGAGGATCTTTTGATGTTTTTGATCCACTTCCACACTCTCTGCATTGGAGGGTTTTGTAGAGAGCTTTCGATAGTCTTGTCCATCTATTTGCATTTTCTGTCTTTATGTTGTTGTCGATCTCTCTGTTCAATTCTCGTATTTTCCTGATGTTCTCTTCTGTTGGCGATTTACCATCTTTAGATTATTTCGTTCTCTTATCAGATGTTTCGTCGTTGTGTTGAAACGTTTTGATGACGTAGGTTGTCTCCCCATATGAATGTACTTCTTTTTCGCAGCGTTTATAATGGAGTTGAATCATTTCACTAATTGTTCGACGGAGGGAAGAGTGGGGGAATTTAATAGTCAAATACACTTATCGACGTATTCCTTGAATCCTCTCCAATTCGCAAGGCTGTAGTTAGTTATCGTTGGGCATTGTCCTTTTATCCGTGACCTTGTTTTGACCTCCAAAAGTATTGGATTGTGGTCACTCCTGGTGTCATACTTCACTGACCAGTCAATAAGAGGGGCCAAGGACGGTGATGACAATGAGATGTCGATAGAAGGTTTATCGTTACGTCGAGTAGGTGTTCTTGTATGAGATGCAAGATCGTTGAGTATACATAGTCTGTGGAGGTGCTCAATTATCATCTTCCTCTTTTGTCGTAGGTTTGTCCTGTCAGCCACAGTGGGTGCTTCGCATTGAAGTCACCACAGATAATCACATCCTTCAGTGATTTGAGAGAAGTGAGTCTGGGAGCTCTGGACGAGCAGGAACTCAGCGGTGGGATATATGCGTTGACAATTATTATTGATAGTCTTGGGAATCGTACTTTGGTAACCAAAAGTTCGAGATTCCCATATCCTTTAAGCATAGTGTAAGCACTGTTAGTTAAGTCCTCAAACGGAATGCCGTTGAGGATAACTGTAGAAGACCCCCACCAAGTTTGCCAATTCTGTCACTGCGAATTACTGTGAATCCCGGAAATACTGGTGTTGAATTCTTTGGAGAAAGTTTAGACTCTTGAATTAGCAACAGATCAATGTGATTTTCTTTCACAAATGTCCGAAGTTCGAGTATTGTTCTTGATTCCATTTATGTTGAGTTGGACTATTCTGGATGGTCCAGGGTTTGCCTCAACGTCTCCGCAGCGGGGCAGGCCTTCCTTATTGGTCCACCCGTGAAGATAGGGGAAAGTGTGGTTCTTTTTTTCCAAATGCCACCACGTCGTCGGCGAGCCACATGACATTTTTAAGGTATGCCTTCCTCGCCTCCTGTTCGCCAGCCTCCTCAGACAGGTTCTATTCTGATTGCTGAAACAACTCCGAGAGCGCCTTGTCCAATAAAAACCTCTCCCCATATGTCATCTCCGGGCTCTGCCTCCTATACTCAAGTGTCAGGCTCTCTATGGTCCGCTTTAATACAGTAGTCTGTAGATAGGCTTGGAGCTTCCTATCTACCCTAACTGCTTCAGATAACCATTGTGTACTTTGTTGCAATTCTTTCCCACGTCATTACTTTTGGAATAACGAGGACCTTGCAACCAAGCATTTGCCCCATCTCGTTTGAAAGCAAGTCATACTTCCTTTTTTTCTCCACCTCCACAGTCTGCAAACGGTCTTGAGACGCAATGCCAACCTCTATGATATGGACTTGGCCAGACTTCCTTATCGTGTACCACAATGTCCGGTTTATTGTGCTTGACTAGCAGCGAGGTACGGATAACACTGTCTACCTTAATTTGGACCCTGGTGTTCTCTACTACAGATTGCACTTTTGAGTCCGCAAATTTCTGGTGTGGCGAATACCATACTTATTGCATAGTAGATGAAGACTCCTTACTACCTCGTTATGCCTCACACACATAGTCGTGGCAGAGCATGCATCCGCACAAAGTGGCTAAATGATTAACCAACATGCTCCTTGACTTACAATGGAGACATGTATTTGTTGATCGACACCAAAAAATATTGAGGTCTTGCATATGGAGTGCGGAAAAAAGGTCAAGCGGAAAAAAAGTCAAGTCGTCTTTTTTAGTTTATATCGTATTTTTATAGCATTAATAGCATCTTTTAATTTTTAACATTTTTTTCAACACTTGACTTTTTTTCCAATTATCTTACATTTTCTCTTTTAAATTTTCGAATTTTAGCGCAAAACGGAAAAAAGTCAAGTCCGCTAACGAAATCACGGACTTGACTTTTTTTCCGCTTTGGTATAATCTTTTTGACTAAAGCAATTTAAGAATTTCAAGGTAATAATAAAATTGACTTGACTTTTTTCGCTTTAGTTTAATCTTTTTGACCTTGACTTTTTTTGGTTTAACGATTGATAGACAAAAAAGGCTTTTAAATATATGTCTGGATCGCCAGGACGGAAAAAAAACAGTAGGAGAAGCCCTAAAAGCAATTGCATGGAAAATTAAATATTCTTTTGATTCACATTAAATAATCCCTTGATTCACGTTAAATAAAAATCATATGTGTAATTTCGTTAACGGACTTGACTTTTTTTCCGTTTTGCGCTAAATTTCGAAAATTTATAAGGAAAAAATTTTCAAAAATGGAAAAAAAGTCAAGTATTGAAAAAAATTTTAAAAATTAAAAGATGCTAGTAGTATCACAAAAATGCGATATAAACTAAAAAAAGACAACTTGACTTTTTTTCCTACAACCCTTGCATATACGTGTACAGCGCCTCCGATCGAGGTGAGTTGTCACTGTATTTTACCATATTGTCGACGACTTAAGGTCGACATGTTGGTTGTCCAATGCTCTGAAGAAGACCTTATGAAGGCTTTTAAGTTGATCTTTTCCATCAAATTATTATATTGTAATTCGATCAACGCCTTCACATTTACTAGCCCACCACCACCATCATCAACACCATACAAAAAAGGTCTGATAGTGCCTAAGGTGAGTTGCCCGTGTTTTCTCGGTCGTTATTATGGCTGCTTCCTAGGAGACACACTTGACCCATCTATTGAGGTGTCGTGCATTCGCATTAGGATACGCTCACTTAGTTGACTACTCCACACAGTCTACGGCCGAATTTATCACGGGGTAAATATAGTCTCTCCTTATTGGCTGCCAACACATGGACATGGTTCTCTCTGAGTACTCCACGGATCATAACATCCATCTCATCATACTCTTTGGGTTCAAACTCCACAACACCTATGTAGTAGTTTAGCAGCGAGACAGCATACTCATTAAATGCTAGGAACAAATTCCTTGCATTTAGAGACGTCTTACACAACAACTCTGCTCATTTACGGATGCCTTCAGTAATTGTGTTTTTTATTAATAATTTCTTCCAATAAAATGTTTTCTGAAAAAATATTTTTTTCGTATTTTGAGCATTGACCTAGCAACTCTGGCGTCTCGCAGCTCTGGAATGTGACATTATTTAATCTATTTTAGTTAATTATTAATATACATTATTTGGTCATAGGTCATATTTGAAGAGGATTCGTGTGATATCAATTTATATCTTGAAAAAAGTACAAGTAATTGACATTAAAAGATGTTAAAAATTTGAAATTAGAGAGTTTTGTCTAGATTTTTTTAAAACTTATAGAAGCATCCTGGAACAACTATTTTGGTAGCAAATAAAATGCTTGAAAAGGATAGAAACTTTAATGATGAAAAATTTAAAAATTATTTGATGCTTTATTTCAATAAATTTGATTAAAATTAGTTTAAAAACATTAACTTTACGAAATTAATAAGGTCATAATTAAGGTCATATTTAATTTTTTAGGTCTTAAAGTTATATTTTTAAGGTCATATTTCAATCATTTTTCAATCATTTGTGGTGCTCTAACGATTATTATTATTATTTAAGCCAAAGAAACACCGTCTTAACCAATAACTAATATTCAGATACTCCCGGCATTTCACAATAATCGGGCCATTTTTTCTTGATGCTCCGACAGTGATCCCACGCATTTTCTACACGGACGGGGGGTCTTTTTTCTTTCCTCTTCTGAAATTGCCTCCAGTTGCCTCTATGATAGATCTCGAGTGCTCTGGGGGCAATTTCTTTATCTGTATATTTTTCCAGTAATTTTTTTGCTCTTGACTGGATCGCTTGAATTTTTATCAGGTTCGTTGCTGACAGGTTAGATCCCCATGCAGCACATGCATAGCCTATTGTTGGCTCGACATACTGCCTGTAGAGGGTCCCGATACCTGGGGGACAAATTCCTCCACAGCTCCAAAGGAAGGCCTTTACAAAATTGATCTTCTTTGCACAGGTTGATATGATAGATTCCAATGATTACTTTAAAAATAATGTTCTTTTTGATTATTCATCAAGCTATATGGAAAACCTCTGTTTTGGGGAAACCTCTAATTGGGGCACGTAATGCCACTGTATATCCTTCCACACGTTCTCAGCTCCCGATGATAACATAGATACATTCAGTCCGTAATAAGAACTGAAGACCGCAACTAGACTGTATAACCTTTTTAAATTGAATTAATTTCTTGCTTACATATCAGCGTTTCTCAACCTTTTTTGGGGAGACTTAATTTTAATATTAAATTTATACTCCACTAAAGTTATTTAACTAAATTTCGGAGCGTCTTTTAGGCTATAATGAGGCCTTCTTGGCTGAATGCAACTTGCGATGACATCGGATCTGGCTGTAGTGGTTTCGAAAGTCAATTCTTGTCAAACAGATCTCACCCATGAGGCCACTGTTCCTTCTGGTACGACACATGATCTTTCTACTTTCTCGCTAACTAACTCCACAAATATTGTAAGGAGAATTGAAAATAATATTAATTAAATGACTAATCTACCTTCCATTGATAAATTACAAAAGCAACCTATTTTCCAACTTCTCAAACACAATATTCTAGGAGAAAAGTATATAGTTACTGTTTAGTAATGAACGATATTTTTATTCCAAAATTTAAAAATTAATGAATTATCTAATGTTTAGTTCAATGTCAGTTTCATAATCACGATTAATGATTAAGGAATATTCATTTCTTTTGAAATATTTATTTATCAGTCTAAAGATTACTACAATAAATACATTATTAATATAATTATAATCACTACAATAGAGAATACTACAGTAATAATAATTCCTTTAGGATAGACTGTTTCTTTGGACAGCGATATTGTTATTGAAATAGATGTTAGGGGAATAGATATTATTGGAGTTGATTTGGAGTAGTCGTTAGAGTGGTCGTAGTTGCTGCTGTCGGAGTTGATTTCTGAGTTGTCCCTAGAGTTGTCGTAGTTGGTTGTGTCATAGTCGGTAGTGTCGTAGTTAGTGGTGTCGTAGTTGGTTTGTCATATTCAGTGGTGTCGTAGTTAGTGGTGTCGTAGTTGGTTGTGTTCATATTCAGTGGTGTCGTAGTTAGTGGTGTCGTAGTTGGTGGTGTCATATTCAGTGGTGTCGTAGTTAGTGGTGTCGTAGTTGTTGTGTCATATTCAGTTGTTGGTGTCGTAGTTGGTGTGTTCATATTCAGTGGTGTCGTAGTTAGTGGTGTCGTAGTTGGTTGTGTCATAGTCGGTGGTGTCGTAGTTGGTTGTGTCATAGTCGGTGGTGTCGTAGTGGTGTTGGAGCTGTCGTTGGAGAGCGAGCAGTCAATGATACTGATTATATTAATAAAACATTTTACATGATTGACATAAATATCCAGTTCGTTTAGACTTTATTTCTGGTGAACAAGAACATGGAGTCCATTTCCAAGAAAGTAGAACCAGTATATTTTGTACACAAATACAATTGTACCCAATTTAGAATAATAATTCGCTGAAATTACTATATTCCATTATATTTCCTAAAAGTAAAATTTATTGGTTACCGTCAAGAATCCAATTCTTATTTTCATATTTCCCAGCAACAAAAAGCATACAAGGACCTAAATCGTGTAAATTTTGTAACATATGCTGAATAAAGTTAAACACATCTTCAGAATAAATTTTTACCTAAATAACTAATTTAACATACCAATTCTCCTCCTTTATCAATACAACTATCCATAGCTTGATTATATGTCAAAGTTCCAAAGAAATAGTTATAACAAATTCCTCCTAATTCATTTTCACTACGTTCATTAAAATTTTCAGGACACGTAGAAATAACTAAAATGATTATTAATATTTACCAGAGACAATCAATCCAAATATGACAATCATATGAATTAACCTATATTCTAATTATTTTATTATAAAAAGGGTCGACCATTATTAATTTATATTATAAAAATAAATAGATATTTCCTTGTGGTGACGTACATGCTTGTTTCTACTGTTGACAAAGAAGCATTTTCATCGGACCTATCTACGAAAGATTTTGATAGAGAAATTAATTTTAACGTGACCAAGTGATCCATTGCTGTGTGGGACTTTAGAAAAAGGACTACCTCCTAATCTCTCTCAATCTACGAGAAAGAAGAGTCAGTGGGTTGAACGCATGCAAGGAAGACTTTTTAAGTTGAATAAACAGCTCAAGTAAATCTCGGTGCTTGTCGAACAGAAGGTAAATAAGAGGTTCGATGACGATAGGTTCGAGTTGATCGACAGTCTAAATATTTTTTGAGTAAGGATTTTTCTGGATATAGAATCGAAGGCTTTTTGTAGGTCGAGAGAGCATAAAACAGATTTTAGATGTGGTTTTACAGAAAAGCTTTCAATAATGATTTTTTTAATGAGATGAGGTGTGTTGATGTAGACTGGTCTCTCCTGAAACCATGTTGGAGATGTGCAAGGGGAAGGGCAAGGTAAATGATGCGTAGAACGAGTTTTTCTAAGAGTTTCGAGGATAAGCATAATAGTGCAATGTGTCTGTACGAAGAGAAGTCGCTCTTCAGCCTTCCCGGCTTGAGAATTGGGCGTATGTTGGACTGTTTCCAAATGTCTAGAATTTGTTCATGGTTTAATGAAAAGTTAAAGATGTTCCGGAGCGCTTCTATTCCGCTTAGGACAAGACGTTTAAGCAGAATAGCCGGATTCAAATCAGGATCGCAGGAGAGGAAAGATTTTGAATTTTTGATTTCAGTCCAAATATCGGAATGTGATAAGCAATATAATGAAGAATACATTTTTGGCTTCGTGGTCGTAAAGGAGGGGATGGTTTTTAGGAATTTCTTGTGGCTGATTCCGACATAAAACTTCATAAGGTTGTTCTTAAACATTCGGTTGGCCTGTGTTGTTAGGTTTCGTATATGGTCCGAGCTTTTTAGTGGTCCCCTCACATGTATTGGGTAGATTTATGCTTGCAAAGACCTCTGATTCTGTTTTCCCATTCATTCCTTTTTTTATTATTATTTAAGCCAAAGAAACACCGTCTTAACCAATAACTAATATTCAGATACTCCCGGCATTTCACAATAATCGGGCCATTTTTTCTCGATGCTCCGACAGTGATCCCACGCATTTTCTACACGGACGGGGGTCTTTTTTCCTTTCCTCTTCTGAAATTGCCTCCAGTTGCCTCTATGATAGACTCGAGTGCTCTGGGGGCAATTTCTTTATCTGTATATTTTTCAGTAATTTTTTTGCTCTTGACTGGATCTCTTGAATTTTTGTTAGGTTCGTTGCCGACAGGTTAGATCCCCATGCAGCACATGTATAGCCTATTGTTGGCTCGACATACTGCCTTGTAGAGGGTCCCGATACCTGGCGGACAAATTCCTCCACAGTTCCAAAGGAAGGCCTTTACAAAATTGATCTTCTTTGCACAGGTTGATATGATAGATTCACATGGGCTGAGGTTAATATGATAGATTCCAATGATTACTTTAAAAATAATGTTCTTTTTGATTATTCATCAAGCTATATGGAAAACCTCTGTTTTGGGGAAACCTCTAATTGGGGCACGTAATGCCACTGTATATCCTTCCACACGTTCTCAGCTCCCGATGATAACATAGATACATTCAGTCAGGAATAAGAACTGAAGACCGCAACTAGACTTTATAACATTTTTAATTTGAATTAATTTCTTGCTTACATATCAGCGTTTCTCAACCTTTTTTGGGGAGACTTAATTTTAATATTAAATTTATACTCCACTAAAGTTATTTAACTAAATTTCGGAGCGTCTTTTAGGCTATAATGAGGCCTTCTTGGGTGAATGCAACTTGCGATGACATCGGATCTGGCTGTAGTGGTTTCGAAGGTCAATTCTTGTCAAACAGATCTCACCCATGAGGCCACTGTTCCTTCTGGTACTACACAGGATCTTCCTATTTTCTCGCTAATTAACTCCAAAAACATTGTGAGGAGAATTGAGAATAATATTAATTATATAACTAATCTACCTTCCATTGATAAATTATAAAGGCAACCTATTTTCCAACTTATCAAACACAATATTCTAGGAGAAAAGTATATAGTTAATGTTTAGTAATGAACGATATTTTTATTCCAAAATCCAAAAATTAATGAATTATCTAATGTTTAGTTCAATGTCAGTTTCATAATCACGATTAATGATTAAAGAATATTCATTTCTTTTGAAATATTTATTTATCAGTCTAAAGATTACTACAATAAATACATTATTAATATAATTATAATCACTACAATAGAGAATACTACAGTAATAATAATTCCTTTAGGATAGACTGTTTCTTTGGTCAGCGATATTGTTATTGAAGTAGATGTTAGGGGAATAGATATTATTGGAGTTGATTTTGGAGTAGTTGTTAGAGTGGTCGTAGTTGCTGCTGTCGGAGTTGATTTCTGAGTTGTCCCTAGAGTTGTCGTAGTTGGTTGTGTCATAGTCGGTGGTGTCGTAGTTGGTTGTGTCATATTTGTGGGTGTCGTAGTTGATGGTGTCATAGTTAGTGGTGTCGTAGTTAGTTGTGTCATAGTCGGTGGTGTCGTAGTTAGTGGTGTCGTAGTTGGTGGTGTCGTAGTTGGTTGTGTCATATTCAGTGGTGTCGTAGTTGGTTGTGTCATATTCAGTGGTGTCGTAGTTGGTTGTGTCATATTCAGTGGTGTCGTAGTTGGTTGTGTCATATTCAGTAGTGTCGTAGTTGGTTGTGTCATATTCAGTGGTGTCGTAGTTGGTTGTGTCATGTTGTAACGAGGGATACAATGTGCCAATGTGGATATCGAAAGTCGAAGAAGGGTGAATTGGGAAGAATAATTAGTTGCATTCAAGATGAGATAAAGATAGTGGAAAAAACTCAGAGTATATGGATCCCGGAAGGAATTCAGGAAACAAAATTGGTGTTTCAACTCAATCGGAGGCTTTCTTTACAGAAAGTTAAATGGAGAAACCAGGGATGCCATATTCTGTTTTAATGAAAGTGAATGTCGCGCTTTATGTAGGTTACACCAATTTTAGGCGCTACACTTTGACCTTGGATTTTTTGGATATTGACATCTAAAGTCAATATGCCACAATTAATTCACTATTTATTCATAAATAGAATTATCCACGTTATAAAAATGCATATTAAAAGTATTATCAGGACTAGCCAAGAGTACACTGATTTTGTTTCTTATCTACAAGATCATCAACCATTATTTTAATCGAATGCAAAAATTTCGGTTTATTAAGAAAACCAATTTTTTCTTGTTGGAATATTCTAAACTCTTTACAAATGATGAGGCTCATAAACGTGTTATTGCTCAGGACGATATTCAAACTATGAAGATAGAATGCATGAAACAGCATTTGACCACTCATTATGGAATCAATAAACTGAAGGAATTTTGCGACAATTATTATTTCACCATCAAAAGATCCATTATACGTGATGTATGTTCCGAATGCACAGCATGTGCACGAAGGCAACCTTTACAAGCTCAAATTCCTATAATTCACATTAAAGCAAAGTTTCCTCGAACAAGATTGGTGGATTTAAGTCGAAAGGATAGAAACTTTAATGATGAAAATGTTAAATATAATATATATTTAATTTAACAAACAATAAAAAAGTTAATATATTTAATAATCAACAACCTTCCTCGCCTGCCTGTTCGCCAGCCTCCTCAGGCAGGTTCGATTCTGGTTGCTGAAACAACTCCGAGAGCGCTTGTCCAATTTAACCCTCTGCCCATATGGCATCTCAGGGCTCTGCCTCCTATACTCCAGTGTCAGGCTTTCAAGGGTCCGCTTTAACACAGTGGACTGTAGATAGGCCTGGAGCTTCCTATCTACCCCCAACTGCTTCAGATAACCCTTGTGGTACTTTGTTGCAATTCCTTCCCACGTCATTACTATAGGAATAACGAAGACCTTGCAACCAAGCATCTGCCCCATCTCGTTTGCAAGAAAGTCATACTTCCTTTTTTTCTCCACCTCCAGAGTCTGCAAACGGTCTTGAGACGTGATGCCAACCTATATGATAAGGACTTGGCCAGACTCCTTATCGTGTACTACAATGTCCGGTTTATTGTGCTTGACTAGCACCGAGGTACGGATAACACTGTCTACCTTAATTTGGACCCTGGTGTTCTCTACTACAGATTGCACCTTATGAGTCCGCAACTTTCTGGTGTGGCGAATACCATACTTATTGCATAGTAGAAGATGAAGACTCCTTACTACCTCGTTGTGCCTCCACACATAGTCGTGGCAGAGCATGGATCCACATCGAGTGGCTAAATGATCAACCGACATGCTCCTTGACTTACAGTGGGGACATGTATTTGTTGATCGACCCCAAAAAATATTGCGGTCTTGCATATACGTGTACAACGCCTCCGATCGAGGTGAGTTGTCACCGTATTTTAGCCATATTGTCGACGACTTAAGGTCGACATGTGGGTTGTCCAATGCTCTGAAGAGGACCTTATGAAGGCTTTTTAAGTTGATCTTTTCCATCAAATTATTATATTGTAATTCGATCAACGCCTTCACATTTACTAGCCCACCATCATCAACACCATACTTAGCAGACAAAAAAGGTCTGATAGTGCCTAGGTGGGTTGCCCGTGTTTTCTCGGTCGTTATTATGGCGTGCTTCCTAGCAGACACACTTGACCCAGCTATCAGGGTGTCGTGCATTCGCATTAGGATACGCTCACTTAGTTGGACTACTCCACACAGTCCACGGCCGAATTTATCACGGGGTAAATATAGTCTCTCCTTATTGGCTGCCAACACATGGACATGGTTCTCTCTGAGTACTCCACGGATCATAACATCCATCTCATCATACTCTTTGGGCTCAAACTCCACAACACCTATGTAGTAGTTTAGCAGCGAGACAGCATACTCATTTAATGCTAGGAACAAATTCCTTGCATTTAGAGACGTCTTACACAATAACGCTGCTCTTTTACGGATGCCTTCAGTAATTCGTCGCTTTGTCGCAGGCATTTTAAGGGACTTTGGAGATTCGGTAACACCCAGATACTTATATCCTTCGTGTTCCTCTAGGACTCTTACTAACTCGCTACATACTTGCGTGTTATTCGCAGACTTTGAATAATTCAAATCTAGTCCTATACTCTTAAAGAATTCACTGGCACAGACCCCCATGGAGTAGAGCTCCTCGGCTGTTCGAGCATACATCTTCAGTCATCGATAAAGAGAAGGTGATTTGTACTGAAACAACCCCCTCACAATGAACTGGTATTTGCTCAAACCGGTCATTGAGGCGGCGACTCAATGGCTCCAAACAGAGAACAAAGAGCAGCGGAGACATGCTATCCCCTGAAGGATTCCCCTCTTGAGTTTTGCCTATTATTATAGTTCAGATGAATACTCCACCTATTCATCACAGCCATTACAAAGCTGATGAACCACACAGCCATACACAGACTGTGTAGGCACTCGACAAGGTAAGAATGATCAACTGAATCGTAAGCCTACTTTACATCCACCCACATAGACAAAAGTGAGTTTCCGTGAGACACATAAAGGCATTTTTTAATCAAAGCCTGCTCTTTTTCCCCCTGACAATTTCGCACAGTACCCAACTGATTCTCAGAGAGAATCCCATTTGTCTCTACAAATCTCCTGACCTCATTAGCCACCAATTTGGTCATCAGTTTATACAGGGTTGGCATGCAGGTTATCGGTCGATAATCTGCAGCAGACTGGGGGTTGTCCAGCTTTGGGATCAAATAAGTTGTCCCTGTGCATGCCCAATCAGGAATCGTTTCCGGGTTAGTGATGCTTTTCTGTAATACACGACACATAGACTCGTGCAATGAAGTGCATCTTTTGATAAAGAAATTATAAACTTTATCGACCCCGGTCGTTTTCCAATCAGGGAGATGTCTCACAACCGCCTCAAATTTCTTGCGAAAATCGAAAATTCCGCCAAGAAAGGAGCAGCGCTGTACGGGACATTCCACGCATTTCCTCTGCGTGGTTTAGCCTCCCACGTACTACCCCATGTGGAAAGCATTTCCGCGTCCTGCTGGGAACATACACTATGGCCAATTTCGTGTAGGCGACGGTAAAACAATCTGCGATTGAACTCAAACAGATTATTTTCTCTCCTTCTCTTCGCCGACTTTCATGTGTATAGAGTTTCCTCTTATACACCATTATTGCCCTTTCTAACTCCACCTTTGCACTCCTCAACTCTTTGAGGTCCCATTTGGGAACACGGAGTTTACTAATTAACCCCTTTACTATAGGCGGTGCTTTTCCTCTAACACCTCTCGCCACACTACTTATGTGCCCCTCCAGTTCTTCCAGCTCAGTCTGTCTCCAAGCAATCTTGGCACAGATCTGCTCCCTCCATTTACTGGGTGGTCTGGGCTTGTAAGTCAACTCTTCATAGGTGATCTGTGCTGCATACAGCACTAGGGAGATGTCACCCAGTGACCCTACTGGCTTAGCCTCCACTGCATAAGCCACAGCCTTATTGATACAGGTTAACACTACTTTGTTAACCATACAATGAAGGATCTTGCGGGTAAATCTACGGTCTTCAAGTGGACATCTGCCGCTGCAGCGAGATTCCGCGCGAAGACCTCATAAACATGCTTGAACTGCAACGTATCACAGCTCTGGTGCTCGTGCTCTCTTTGACAGTTGTGGTCATCTGGTCTCCGCCCCTTTAGACCAGTACCCTATTTGCCTACAGCCATTTTCTTGAGTTCACTCACAGATATAGCAGTACTGAATCTGCCACTGCAGAGCTCCGCCAAGTATAGCCAACCATTCCAGGGCATTCGAGATAGCCTGCTACGTACCTGCAGGACTACCTGCCTCGCCCATTCTTTTGGGTCATCTGCCACAACGCTCTTGGATATGGCAAGAATTACATTCATACCATCAGGTAACGCAAGTGACCCTTCTCCTTTTTTCCTTTCAACATTTTTGCCAACTCGAGAGTTTTTTAACGCCACCGAATCGAAAGCACGTTGCATGTTTTTATTTAAAATGTTAAATATTATTTGATACTTAACAAAATTTGATTAAAATTAAGTTAAAAACATTAAGTGCACGAAATTAATAAGGTCATATTTAATTTTTAAGATTTTAAAAGTTATATATTTAAGGTCATATTTTAATCATTTTTAAGTCATATTTGTGGTTGCCATAGATATCAGTATTGAAATATCCTCCAAATAGGCGTCATAAAGAATAGTTTTTTTGGTGGCGTCGGTGATACTTAAACGAACAAGTCTGATAACCCATCCCTCATTCTTTCCATTCGAATGGACAAGTATACCTTGAATCAAAAAGTAGGTCCCGAAAAGGATAGTCAACCTTTTCCAAAATGCTTTGTCACAATTTTCACTCCGACTGACGTCAACTAAATATTAAACCGAATATTAAACACTGGGTTCTTCTAGTCTCTAAAACCCCAAAAATCCCTGTGGCTTATTTACGACCAATGCTTGACATTTTCCTCTCACGTGTTCCACGTTGTCGCAACGGCAAAAAGGAAATTGAAATCATTTTCTGAGCTATAATGTCTTCATTAATTTATAATAGATCTAAATTGAGGATACTCAACCCTGTATCAAAATATCTCACGACAAAGTATCAACGAACGTGATCAGGATTTTTAAAAGTGGATTCGACTTCTGGTGAGTAGTTTATAACGAAAAACCAGCAGTTTGCGCATTAAATTATGAAAACTCAACGGAATCGCCAAATATCTCGTTCAAGAATCTCTGAAAATACAAGAATTGATGTTTTGCAAATGTGTTGTAAATTGTTATAAAAATAAGCATTATTAGCCCATTTTATAAATCCACACTAAAATTGAAGTTTTATTTTTTATTTTTAAAATCCCAAAACCACCAAGAAAGAAAGTATTAACTCATTAATTAGATGATCCCAACCTCCAACATGAATTCTTCTCGAATGCTACACCAGCCATCCAACTGCACTCCGGGAGTGTCTTCTTTTATGTCTGGGGAGGAATTCTATCGAAGTGCACTTTTTATTGTCGATCTGAATTCCTCCTTTGGGTCGCCCTTTCTCTGAATTGGTTTCCTAGTTCCTTTCAAGATGCGTAAGAAGCCCTGACTATTTCTCAACGTCGCCGCCTCTGAAAGGAGACTGTGGATGGATGTGGTGTCTGATTGTATATGACTCATGAAGTGTCATCTAAACAGAGTCGAAAGTATATCGATAGACACCAGAGCCGTCCGTAAATGCGTCTTCATGTTGCAGCCGTCTGTGATGATCTGGGAAACAAATTCCAAATGAGTCGTTGTAGAACGGCCTGCTCTAAAGCCACGTTGAAAATTGGGCAATTGTAGAACAGGAGAAATTAGCATTAATGAAAACTTATCCAACACTCTTGAAAAGGCGCAATTTTTTTTTTAGTTTATAGGCGCAAGTTATGGAGACAGAGCGGTAAGAAAATGGGGAGTGCGGAAAAAAAGTCAAGCGTAAAAAGGTCAAGCAAAAAAAAGTCAAGTCATCTTTTTTAAGTTTATATCGCATTTTTATAGCAGTAATAGCATCTTTTAATTTTTAACATTTTTTTCAACACTTGACTTTTTTTCCAATTATTTTAAATTTTCGAAATTTAGCGCAAAACGGAAAAAAAGTCAAGTCCATG
This sequence comes from Dicyema japonicum, assembly GCA_011109175.1. Classification (NCBI taxonomy): domain Eukaryota; kingdom Metazoa; phylum Dicyemida; class Rhombozoa; family Dicyemidae; genus Dicyema; species Dicyema japonicum. The sequence continues at coordinate 334,635 of RDEW01000016.1, forward strand.
ATTTCGTTAGCGGATTTGACTTTTTTCCGCTTTGGTATAATCGCTTTGAAATAAATCAATTTAAGAATTTCAAGGAAATAATAAAATTGACTTGACTTTTTTCGCTTTGGTTTAATCTTTTTGACTTAATCAATATACGGATTTCAAGGTTATAATTAAGCGTATTTTAAAAATTATGCTTGCCGCAAAAATAGTGACAAAATGGAGATAACATCAACTAACAAAGGAGGAAAGAAAATTTGTTTTAAGTGTTATATGTATACAAAGCACTCAGTGACAAAAAACTATATAATTTTTAAATGTGTGAAAAAATCTTCACAAGGATGCAGAGGAAGCCTAGATCATAATTTTGAATTTCCCAAAGAAGGAATTTCTCACAATCACGAATTTGACAAAAGTCAAATAAAACTGATGAAATTGTGCAACGAAGCAAAACTTATTGCTAAAACGAGTCAAGAAAATCCCTTACAAATCTATTCAAAGGTTGTGTCTCAATGTGAAACAGCAACCAGAGATTATTCTCCCTTCTGCAGATTCTTTCAAGCGAACACTAAGGAATCAACGCTTGTCTCTACATATTCCAAAAAATATTTTCGATCTCGGAGATATTCCATCGTCTTTAACTTTAACTCTTGGTCCAGATTCAGAAAATTTTTTAATTTATGATAATCATAGAAGAACCGATAGAATATTAATATTCAGCACTAAAACTAATTTAACGTTATTGGCGAATTCAAAATCATGGTATATGGATGGAAATTTCTCCATGGCACCATGTATCTTCAAGCAAATCTATAACTAAAGAAATATAATTTCCTCAATAATAAATAACCTATTCGAATACTATTTAGTTTGCACTTTGCCTTCTTGAAGACCAGAGGACACCTCCGAGTTCTGCACAGAACAAAATAGACCAGTCAGATCTCTGGGAGCGTCCGCTCTTGGCTGTGACGTTCTTGTTAGTCATCGGTTTCTTTCACATGAAGAGACAGTGGTAAATAAAATTGACAATACTTACTTATCATCGGCTTACTCCTCCTGTCAAGCTCCTACATTCTCTTTATAGCGGGAGACTGGAATTCAAAAGTGGGGAAAAAGCGGGACGAATCAAATTGCTTAGGCAGTCACGCTCGAGGGATCAGATATCTGTCCGGGGAGGCCCTTATACTTTTCTGCGAGTCAGTTGACTATTTCTTTGTAACACAAAAGAGTGAGGGGACTATCCTGAGATACATTGGATAATCTGTCAAATGACGCCGAACGGTACAAACATGGTGCAGGAATGTTTGCTGCTGTTAAACAATTATCCCGCAAAACCAGACTGGAAAGAATCACAGTTCTTGATGATACAGGAAAAGTAATAATCAACGGCCAGGAATCAGCGAATAATAACTGCCGCTTTCTAAAAAAACGACTAAATCTCAATGAACACTTGGAACCGTTCGAAGGAATTCCCAGATACTTGAATCAAAACATCAGGCATTACGAAGTCGTTTCAGCCTCAAGAACGGCATAGCCCCTGGACCGGACAACGTGAATGCCTACGGCCGATTACACTAATAAGGAAAAACCTTTGTTATGATGGATCGTATTTCAAGCCCTGTAAATGATTTCCTGCACCCGAGTCAAAGTGGATTCAGACCTGGAAAGTCGACAGCAGACGTTGCATGGAGTCACAGGTGGATGTGTGCAATGCACCAGAAACACAAAGAAGAAATCTAAATCCTTGGAATTGACTTATCCCGTGCTTTCGACACTATCAACCGCAAAAAGCTAATGCACGTACTGGAGAGTATTCTAGACGAGGATGCATCACGTATGATCAAATTTTTACTCTCCAACACATCGCCATCAATGTGCGTGGGAAATTACAACTCAACAAGATTTAAAACCGACACCGGCGCACTACAGTGAGACATATCCCCGGTCCTATTCATAATATACCTGGAGGCAGCTCTAAGACCTTTCCGGAAAAAGAATTGTTTCTCTAACGTGATAGAAGTAATCTAAAGCTGATTATATTGATTTCGTTTGCCGGGATACGCTGGAAACTATACTATAAGTGATCCCTCAAGGCTTAGAGGACTGGTCCCTGGTAGTAAACCCAAACAAAACGAAAAGAACTAGCATTTCTCGTTGCACGACGAGAACCGAGGAAAAGTGGAGAACATGCAAGAAAATTGTTGCTCAATGTGCTTCAAAATAGTTCTAAAAAAGGTAATTTTGATCGTTTATTTATAGAGGGCGATTTTTGTCAATAAAGTCAAAAATTTGATATGTTCTTTAAAATTGTTTAAAACTTAAAAATGTAGTTCTTAGTCAAAAATATTATAATAATCAAAAGTTATAAGTCAAAAAAGTCAAAATTTCGGGTAATAAAAAAGGTCAAAATTTTATCAAAAAGATCAAAATTTAATTTTTTGGTCAATAAAGTCAAAATTTTTATTGATTTTTATTTTTAATTTTTCTAGTTTTTTGATAAAATACTAGCGTGGGATTAATTATCATCATTCACTATGTTGCCGCGTTTAATCAAGAATGACATTGAAATCACCTCATCACTTGAAGACCTTATCCGACAAATGGAAAGGGTTTTGCATCCTTGTACAGGCAGTCCAACTCCCAACAATGCCAGGACGTTTCTTATGAGAAGAATACATCACCCTTTTTTAATTTCTATTCCCCGAACCATCCCGCCCACACCACGTGAGGAGCACCTAAATAGAAGTTGGACTTAACATCTTAATACTCCAGAGGGCAGCACTAATCAGAAAGCGTATTCAAACGTGTCTTCGAAAAGAAGCTGCTCCTTGAGAGCATTGAGGATGCGAAAAGACATGCATGTCTAAAAACGGGTAGCTGCCATTCAGTAGGTGCCTGGAGGAATGCTTGAAATTTGATCGCTGCCTCGCTCTGTCTTCGACATATAGTGTGTGCTGAGCGAAATCTCGCTTTGGACATTTGATCAATCCACATGGTTACCATCCAATGTCGTACAGGTTGAGCGCGGGTCGTTTCTCAAGGCATGCCTGTCTCAACATGACGTTAAAAAACGCACTTTCCTCTGCTGGCCACTAATTCACTTTGAAGCCGACTGATCTCACTAGGAGAGATGACAAACGCCCCACGGGATGACAACATCATCTTTTGCTAATGGTCGGAACCTGTTTTGGAATGCTAAATGTGTTGATACATACTCTCCGAAGAATTTGGTCGCTTATGTCTCGGATCCAGGTCATGCATCTGAGCAAGTCGAGGATCAGAAAGAAGAAATTACCGAAGCATTTCAGATGAACATTTGTTTGTCCCATTTATTATTGAGACGTCAAGAATCCTTGTCAAGAATGTCAAGAATGTTCCACAAGTTAAAGACCTAGTTCGTCGGATCGGCTCAATGATCCAAAGAATCAACAAGAATCCAAGTGTGATTGGATGGCTTCGAGAGCGCATCTCGAAAGCTATTTTCAGAGGAAACAGCCTGGTGATTCAAGCTCTTTAGATTAAGTGTTCTTTTAACAGTTTAATATAAAATTAAATTTTTATCACCACAACAAATTTTTGTTCTCCCTGACCAACTCAAAAAGTGAAGATTATTACTAAAAAACCATGATGTCCGCGAATCTCAATGGCTCATCTAGATTATCCTTATAGATATCAAAATCTTATTGTTATTGGATAACGCTGCCTACCACAAATTACCAACGTTTAGTAATATCGATTTTTTTATTTTTGCCAAAAAATACGACGCCATTTCTTCAATCATTGGATGCTGGAATCATTAAAAATGTCAAAGACAATTTTTTAAACTGTCTACCGAATTCTTATAAACATCAAGACAACTAGAATTTGAACCTCTATCCAATTTAATTTGCCGCAAGTGGTGACAATAATCTCAGATGCATGGAGTAATGCTGAAATTATCTCTAATTGCTGGCAAAAAATTTTTCGACAATCTCTATCTCACTTTGATTGCATAAATGAATAATCAGAAGAAATATTTAATAATGCTATTAATGAAATTGAAGATATCAAAATCTTTAAGGATGGAAGACATAGAGGCAAACATTTTTGATTCCAGACTATCTTCATGATTTTTATAAATTCAGAAAGTGAGGGTAGAAATAAATATAAATATGGAGAGAAAATAACTGTTACTATGGCAACCAAAAGTCATATCTTACTTGATTGGTCATATTATTGATTTTTATAAATATAATTATTATTTGTCACAGAGACATCCCATCGGAATTATTGATTGAATGTTGCGTGTTTTCATTTATTAAAAAATTCACGGAAGTGGTTGACCAAACTATTTTTAACAATAAAATTTATTTAAAAATGTTATTTTTAATTTTTTAATTTAGTATTAGTAGTATTTCTCAAACAAACTGTGGAGTCACTAATTAACGTCTGCTTCGACGAACTTGGTTGAAGTAATGTAAGCTTTCTTCTGGATTTGGGGGTGTCGGTCTATGATCGGCGCTGGAGGTTGCGTACCCGGCGTATCTATCGTCTCTCTCAAGCTGCAGCTATTTGACACGGCAAGTCCTTCAACGAAGCAAAGTATTTGGAATAACATTGTCTGCTCCAAAATTTTGGAAGACCTTAAAAAGGAAGCAAATCAACATCGTCTGGCATGTTTGGTGTCAGCTTCAAGTGGAGAGTGGAGCATGGCTTAGTGCAATACCTTGCCCAAACCTAGGGACTCATTTGGACGACAATTCTTGAGGATTGGAATCGGACAAAGGCTAGGATTAGTCGTTTGCCAAGAGCACCGATGCCGCTGCGGGAAAATAGTTGATGCGAAGGGATAGCACTCGCTGTCCTGCAGAAGAAGCGCCGGAAAAAGACCACGTCACGCTGCTCTGAACGATGTGATCGTCAGAGCTCTGAAGGCTAAAGGCTTCTCATAGCTTGAACCAGTGGGTCTCGATCGAGGAGATGGAAAGAGATCTGACGGGATGACCCTTTTCCCTTTACATCCGAAAGATCTTTGGTCTGGGACGCAACTTGTGTTGACACATTTTCAAGCACGAATCTTTTCAAATCGGTTCAGACATCTAAAGCAGCTGCTTCAATTGCGGAAAAACTAAAAATCAAGAAATATTCTTGCCTCGGGGACCAGTACCGATTTACTAGCATATTCTCTCGATTCGAGACTCAATAAAATCCGGTCTTCTAGCATATTCTCTCGATTCGAGACTCAATAAAATCCGACACTCATTGCTGAAAATTACATTTTTCCATTCGAAGAGTATTTTAGTTTTGCACCACAATTTTATTTTGTTTTTTGAGGCTCTGTAAGCAACAGTTTTTTGACCGCTGCTCGTCCGAAAAGATTATTTTGACTTAATATTCTTTCGATGAGGAACATCACAGTCTGTTCAGATCTTATTAGATGTTTTTTTTGGGATGCACACAAAATTTCGGACGAGAATTCTTTCATATCGTGCCGACAAAATTTTTTTCCGGCCAGATTTAGGTCTATCATTGCAGTCATATCCTTCAATATAGCGCTTATTGATTTCACGAACTGTACTTCTGCCAATTCCGAGAGTGCTAGCAACTTTAGAAATCGAAATCCCATTTTCAATTTAAAAAAATGATTTTATAACGATTTTCAACTTAAACACGTGGCATTTAACGTTTTTTTAATTTTATTGTACATTTAAAGTATTTAAAAATAAAATAATTAATACTTGACTTCAGATATATCTAATTTTTTACGTGGCGGTAACATATGCACGGCTTAATTTTCATTATAAAAATAAAAAGTGGAAAAATCCCATTTTTAATGGATGAAATAAAAATATAAAAAATTGATTAGGTTGGCTAAAATTTAAAAAGCATGTTTGCTTTTTAAAATAACAAAAATTATCAAATAAAAGTAACATTTTGCTTATCTTATGAATTACTTGACCCTGGCGGTAACATTTGCACGAGGCTGTATATACAACAAGACATGTAGACATGCATTAGATGTACATTTTATCAAACATAAGCAAATAATCGACAGAGATAAAATCAAGTGGAATACCTCTCTGCAAATTTTGTTGAATAAAATAATAAGAATTTCTGATGTGAAGGAAGAAAGTAACAATCCACAGAAATGTACTTTTGTAATAGAAGGATTGCTGGGAATAATCCACTCTTGCCAAATTGTAGAGCGTGCGGCTGTGATCTACACTTTCTTTATTAAGAAGATTACGTCTCTCCATGATCATATATACCAAGAAATAGAAAAGGTGATAAAAAATTTATTTGATAAAAGTTTGATAAATCGTACACTTTCAATAATAAAGAAATAAAACGAATATATAGAAATACAAATAATACAACACAGCCCCAAAAAAGGCTTTTATAGCGTGAGTTATAATTTTTATTGATGATGGTTAACCACGTTAAAATATTATTATTATTGAACCAAAAAACACCGTCAAATCCAAAATAAACAAAATTCAGGTGATCCTTCCATCAACAGTCTCCGCATCTTTTCTCGGTGTTCCGACTGCGTTCCGGTGCATTTTCGATATGGACGGGGTCCGCATACTCGACTCCTTCGCAGGGGCACTGTTCCAGTCGCCTCTATCGTATTTTCTAGGTTTCTAGGCAGGATTTCCACTCGGGAATATTTCCTTATGAGGTTTGCTGCCTTCACTTGAATGTTTCATATCTTGTCCAAATTCGTTGCAAAAAGGTTAGATCCCCAGATATTACATGCGTATCCAATTGTAGCCTCGATGAACTGTTTGCATATGACATCCAGACCACTCAGATCTTTTTTGTCTCTTAGGTTTCCCAAGAACGCCTTCAGGAAGTTGATTTTCCTCGTACATGTCAATAACACATTACCAATTGTTTTGTAAAGGTTAAGAAAGTGTCAAAGTAACTCCTAGGATCTTCTGACATTTGATATATCTCCCATCCAGTGTGACGTCAATTGATACTTTTCCTAGTCTTCTGTTTGTCGTGAATAGGGTCAACACCGACTTCTCCGGGCTAGCAGTCAATTGATTTTCCCAAAGCCATAAACTTAATTTATTCAGATTGTCCTGTATTCTTTCGTTGCTTCCACAATACTCATATACCTCGAGGCAATGACTACATCATCAGCATACGTTAATAATATGTCATTGTCCCACTGAGGGAATGGCAAGTTATCCATACAACGATAAACAAGAGAGGAGATAATGGGGAACCCTGGGAAACGCCATTTACTAATAGTCTCGATACGGAACATCGATTGCCATAGTGTACTGGTCGACCACTCAAGAAATTTCCCATCCACAATTTCAGGTTCGCGTCAATGTTCGACGAATATATTTTGTGCGTGATAATCATCCTCGAAACCGAGTCAAAAGCCTTCTGGATATCAATTGAGCATACAATTCGTCTTTTTCTGTCCTGGTTTTTTGTTAAGACCATCTGTTATGAACTTCTTTAATGTATTTAGGTGTGTTATAGTTAGGGGTGATGAAGTTAATTTTAATTTATTACCCCAAAAACACCAATAGTTAATCTCTTGAAATTAGGTGATTCCGACAATCCTGATGAGATTTCTCAGCTTCTCCTGATGTTGGACTTTTGACCCAACACAGTCAGGGTACGGGCGGGGGACAGTGTTCGTGAGTAGACCAAATGGGGTGATGNAAATACAACCGACAATCAGTTATGGGTGTGAAGATATTAATATTAATACAATAAAATTCAAGTTTTGTTTGAAATGACTTAATAGCCTCCTTGCAATGATTGATATCGATATTTTTTATTTGTAATTTCTTGTTTGTTTAATTTCTCAAAAATATCAGCCAAATAAATATATCAGTTTTAGCAGTAATAGTTTTTTCAGTGAAACCTTTATCTTTCATAAACATAACTATTGAGTTCCAAAGAAAAACCATCTTAAAGTTTTAAAATCATCAATTTCTTCAAATAATATTCGAAAAAACGATCCTGAAGTGAATGAAATTTTATATTATTGACAGCATCAATAACCACGAAAAGAGAAATAAAAAGACGACCTCTTAACTTTTTAGTAATTAAATGTTATGACACAGTGAATGGGAAACAAACATCCTCTGTATTTCCCAACCATAGAAGCAGTCAGTGGCACATGCAATTATGTTTTCAAGAGGAATATTATTCAAACAAAAATATGCTTCAACTTCATTAAAAAGTAACACTCCTTTTGTATCACTTATATTTCTTGCAAAAAAACATTTCTTCAATAATTTCACTGCCATTTCAAAACCTTACACATGTCATAAGGAGAGAACCGTCTATCTTTAATGAATAGTTTGTATTTCTTAGCAAACGTATTAATTGAGACTCGATTTCTTGTGCCATATTATCGATCCTTCTGGTAGATCTACTTAACTGAATTGAATATTTTCATTTGATTCCTCATTAAGAACTTAAATTAGTGATTCTCCAATATTATGATAATTCCCCGACTTGGATGATTTGATTAAACCTAAATAGAATGTGAAATTTATTACCTAAATTCTGTTTTTGTAGAGTTTCAATAAACATTGGAGAAAAAGTTTTGCTTTCGTATCTACTTATCTTTCATTTTTATAAGAAAAACTCCAAATGTTTATTTTTTTATTTTTATGTGGAGTATCCGAATGAATTTTCTAACATTTGTTGACGGTGTAATTATTGTAGCCGAGACAGTTACGTGGTTATGGAAAAATCAGAAGTCTGTTTCAATTATAAAATTATTATTCACAAAGCATATTGTACATTAGTGGCTTTGGAAACCATGATTAATGTTGGACTCACAAATATTCTGTTACATTAGTCGACACAATTGCATCAAATAGTTTTTAACTTAAACTGTTTTGAGGGGAGTTGCTATACATTTGTTGTTGACAGGGAATAAATGAAATGATAAATTCCTTAGTGAAACTATAATTCCGACAGATTTAACAGAAACACTTTCTTCTCCCAATGTTCCGACCGAGTCTACACAAGTACGTGTTTGAAAAAAAACCAAACTAACTCATCCTCACGTGTTGCAGTGTAACCTTCATCCAAACACAGTGATCCAGAAGCTGAGGTCAAAACAATAACTCGTTGGCAGGGAACAAAATAGTTTCTCAGTGGAATGAAGAGATGGATCAGGCATTTGGTGTCTACTGAGTAAGGTAGATACAGAAGGAATCAGTAGCCACATGGTACCACGAGGAATGTATAGTAGAAGAACAAAGTATTTTATTTTAAAACCAAGAATCACAGCCATATTAGATGGAATACGTAGCCGTCAGGTGATCCAGTCTTTCTTCGTCCTGAGATTCGATGCACGTGTTAGTAATTGGATCCGCCTATTAATAATTTAATTTTGTGACAGCACGTATATTTTAGTGGTACAGTTTAGTGTGTCAATTCTGTCGGCTGCCTTTACCTCATATTTATTTGATCAATGAAAATCACAATTGTAAAATGTATGGATTTATTAGAAATGAGTCATTATAGCAAAAGCGAAAATTGTTCATTGTTATATAAGATTTTGTCATTCTCAGAAATTGCTCATTAAGACTTTTATACTCAAATGGATAAACTACCAAATAAATGAAATTTAATAAAATTCTATTTGTACATTCAATTGGTGCATGGACGATATTCTCACTTTGAACGAAAGACTGATCTCCTGATAAGAATGACTGATTTATTAACCTCAGACCTGTATTTGGCTGATAATGCTTCGTCTGAATGTTTCAACCCGACTAATACTTATTTTGGGAATTTTTGATTCAATCATGAACGACATTCTCACTTTGTGCAAAATTGAATAATTCTTTCATTTAGCAGATTTTCAGACACCGCGCGCCCAAGTCTGGACAACATTGAATAATCTTAAACTCATTATTGACAAGGCATTGGAAGTTCTTTTAGGATTACTCTATCAGATGATGTTTCTAACCATAAAATCTTTAGATAATTGTAGAAAATAATCAGATTTCTTTAATGTTAACGAAATAAACAACTTGCGGTTTCCTAACACTTAATTCAAGCATATCTTGAACGCACAGGTTTGATACTGAAGCAGGATTATGCAAAATTAGTCCCACGTGCTTTACTACCAAAGCGAGCGAAAAAAATATTCGCTTATCAATGACGTCATTGTTGCATATAAATATAATTTGCCGCAGTTTCCCTTGATGGATGGTTCGGACTCATCGACAACTAAGACTAATGGAGGCTCCCCAAACAGTATGTTTGAGACCCTACTGGCAGCTGCAGCTCTAATAGAAGATGACGAAGATTTCGCGAGGCGGCAAATGGCCAAGATACCGAAACGTGAGTCTTCCCAATCGCCGACTCATCCACAGGAGGAGTCTCCCACTGAGTCACAAACTCCTAAGAGAGATGAAGCTCAAGCGATGACAGTTGAAGTACCTCGGCCTTTAGCCTTTTACGAGTTGCCCTTGTTTACAGGATTGGAACACCCGATCATGTATTTTGCTTATTTACTGGTAGGATCCCAGAATCTAGACACTGTGTGAATGAGAGAATTAGGTTCGTGAATATTTGAATATCATTTTACGATTGCTACGCACGATATCATTTATTTAGATTTCACAGTTTACTTGTCAATACTTTTAATTTGCTCTAAGAGTTTTCTCTTAACTTGTTAAACAATAGTTTTGTTATTTAATATCTTACGTAATATTTTTGATTATTATTTAGTTTAATTGGATTACAATTTGATTATGTCGTTTGTACTACTTATTCTATATTGCCACGCAAACTAAGTATTTTTTCCGCATAAATTTTATTCATTTGAGGGTTCAACCACGACTTACATTTTTACCACAATTCTTACCTTGATCATGGGCAAACTTTTCTCGCTTTAATTTTATTATTTGTTGTTTAGCAGTTAAAACTTACTTTTACATATTTGACACCTAAAAATTATTTTTTCTGCTAAAATGTTATTCTTTTTGCAAACACATCAACCTAAAATCTTTTATGAATTTTGCCTAAACTTATATTCTGGTATAAAAATATAATTTCCACGTTCTTAATTTATAATGAATGTTATCCTAATCTATTATAATTTTATGGTGATTTGTAGACGTAAAAAGTTAAAATATCAGCTTGATAGGGTTAGAGAGTTTATTCCTAACTCTCGACCATTTAGACCACGAACTGTTCTATCACTGCTTAATCATGCCAGGATGCACATCAGAGTATGTCAATCTATAAATTGTAGGATCTCTCTATGAATTTGTTTAATCAAGCTAGAGATTTGATTTGCCTAAAGAGATTATACAGTCAAACATGTAGAAACGCTCTCCACGATCTTGAAAACTTTCAGACAGAGAACCCATCTATTGAATCCGTGTTTTCTTCTGTTACTTCAAATTCTTGATTTATCTTTTTAGCACGTGCATGCTTTCTCTGCTGTGTTGTGCTTGGTTGCTCAAGCTTTGCTTATATCATCTTTCCTTACAATCATTTACCACTTATTTTTTCACATTCCTACTCTCTCGTAGTCTTTGATGTGTATTCCACATCTTTTCTAATTAAGCGCATTTTGATAAGATAACCTAAACAAACATTTTTCCGCTTAAATTTTGTTTATCTTAAGGTTGGCCACCTTATCAAAGGTTTTGTAATTTGACTAACTTTATCACGTATATAACGATTTTTAAATTTTATATTGATTTCTAGTATTCATGTGTTTTACATTATCACTTTTCTGCCAAATGTCCTTATAGGTCACTCATGTGTAAATATAGAGCTATCGACTCAGCCTCAAATAGTCTCCTTCGAATGTTGGCATTTTTAATGTTTTGAAATTTATTAATATATAACATTCTTTCGGAAAAATTATATAATATTTATATCTTTTGGGTGGGTAGATTACTCTGATATTCTGTTCATTAGCAGGATTCTATGTTAATTTTGTTAACCATATTAGGCAGTCTTTCTGTGGCTAATTAGGTGAGCTTTTTTACCGCTTTACAACTATTTGGCTTATTAAAAGGATTGTTGATATATTTTGCAGGCTGATAAGTGGACTATTTTGTTTGATTTATTGACCACATGTTCGCTAAGTTGACCTTTCTTTTATTTAATGTTGCTAGCTCACTTGATTGACATTATAGTTGTCGTGTCAATATTATAATAGATTAAAAATATTTGTGAATACGTTTGTCGTGTGTCAATGGGGGAAAAGAATTGGAAACTTAAAGGTATTACCAGAATGTGAGACTGACCATTATAGTAATTATATTGTCGTGGATAATGTGATTTACTATTGTCAATTTAATCGTTAATAATTGATTTGTCACAAACTATGTACTGTATCATTGTCTTATAGACACTACGAAGGTTGAGTTTTACACATATGTATAATTTTATAATATTACTTATATTCTCTGAGTTTGGTGATTCTCTCTAGTAATTCAAAATAATCTGTCAATATATGTTTGATATCAGTATTTTACAATCTGGTGACTTTTATATGTCTATTATTAAAAATGGATTTATAATCCAGTCGTTAAACGGATTGGGAATCGGAAAATAGTTTTCGAAAGTAGTACTAAATTTTCCAGGTGTTGATCGATCATGTTTAAATTTGAAAGATCTGGGAAATCATTCCCAGGTATAATTCAAGCAAGGGAAACATTGCAATAATAGATTTATAAATTATCTTTCTCCATAAAACAATTTTATACTTAAATGCGGCGATCTTTTCATTAACGAGAATTGAGCATACATTTTTACATAATAATTTTAATATACATTACAATTCCACAACTCTTGCTAGAGCTCTTCCTTTCAAAAGCCATCTTACCTTTGTGCGGAACAGTATTTTCTGAACCAAGTTCTTCACGTATACTCTGGAAAATTCTATGATTCAATGGCAATGTTTTTGAAGTAAGAGAAAATGAAGAACGCAATGATTCGTGTGTATAGAGGATTAACTTTTTAGATATGAAAGACAAATCCTGATAACAAAGTATTGAAGAAGCTCCGTCCATACATATTGAACCAACTTTACTCCATTCAATTTTATTTAATTTCATGAAACTATCCACGACATCAAAAACATCTTGACCACGTTTTCTTCCTGAATGTTCCAGCAAAGAAAAATCCTCAATTACATTGTCGTTTTCGACAAAACGAACATGCGAAACCAGCTGACAAACGCATGTTATGTCAGTTAATTCATCAAACTGGATATTTATAGGAAACCAGCAAGTTTAAATTTGATATAATTTATCCTTTTGGATGGATGTGTTAAAATTAAATTCCAAAGACCTAGGGTAACCAAACTAACTAACTCCTTGATCCAGACTCGTTCCTGCATTCCAGAAACTGTCTCCAGGTAACGACGTTGAACGGAGAAGAATTGTTGGATCCTCTTGATGCCTGCCAGGCATTGGGCGCCTCCTCATTAAGGTGGATCCATTGTCGGAAGGAAGGAAAATAATTTTGACAAACTATCCACGTAGCACCAGATGGAGCCACGCGAAATTAAATTATTAATTATTTCAAATTTGTATAACAAATGTTACTTAATATGGACAAAACATATTATTATACGATGCCTAGATCATTACAAAGCATGTGAAACAACAAAAGTTAACAATCTAATAAACATCGCCCATCTTTTTCGAACCTTTGCCATGCTCCGTAGCATATCTAGATCATCCCCATCTAGATCAAGGCACTTTCCAATCCTCCTGAGATCTTCATCTAAGATTACCGGCAGTGTTGCGGAAACGCAAAGCTTCTAAGACAAAATACACCTCCATTGCTATGTTGGCATGGGTCCCCATATAGTGGCGGAGTATGTATCCAAACAGCCTCCATCTTAAATCAGTAATATCAAACGATATTGGCTCAGTTCCTGTTCTCTTGTATAAGATTTCGGACAGCATTTTGAAAAAGCTTTAGGAAGAAAGAAGTGCTCAGAGATGATTTCTGTGAAAAGAATTTAACTTTTCGAGTTCCCTGTACATGCCCATGTACCGGTATTATATAATAGGATTGGCCTCACTAAGGCATTGTATAATCTCATTCGAGTTTAAGGTCAAGCCCTTTGTGCAGAAGCCAGGTCTTCTTCATTTTGTTGAATGCCAATGTCTTCCTTAGTGTTATATCTTCGGTGTCTATATTCAATTTAATAGAACATTTATAATTACTTTTCTTTTCTCCTGTATAAAATGAATCTTTCATTCTAAAGTTGTATAAAAATATTAAAAAATACGACTTTATTACCTAAAATGTCGAGGACATTAGTAAACTGTCCCATTTACTAATAGAACCCAATTTTAATAATATGTCGCGCGCACTGTGATCAACCATGCACTACGAGCAACCAATCATGTGTCAATATCACGAATAATAATAATAACAGCCTTTTTCACGGAGCCGTGGTATTAGCTCCGCATAAGAAGGACACACACTTTATTTAAGTAAAGAACAGTTAATTTTAACTAATCGTAGAACCAAGGAATGATCTTCACTTCTATTTTCTTTTTCTTGTGTGTGGGTCCTTTTTTGACAATCCAGTTCCGCAGTGAGAGTCCACTGATGACGGACTCACTCGTCAAGCCTTTTAGCATCGTAGATGCGTGGAACCTTCCACCAGGTGAACAGCAGCGAGAATCGAACCCGTAAGCTAAGTCACTTAAGCCCGACACCTAATCACTATGCCATCCGGCTATGTATGAACAAATATTTTCAACACTGAAAGAGAAAAGGCCACAATTGAATGCATTTACCATAGATTATGAGCGAGCAGCGATCAATGCTATCAACAGAATTTTTCCAAATGCAAATATGTATGGCTGCTACTTTCATTTCCAATATGTATGAGATAATTTATTACATCAAAATTAATTATTTTTTCTTGACCATGTGCATTGGAATAATTTTTTTCACCAGTTGATGAACAAACCTAAAAATATATTTTCTACATTCTAACCTCTACACGATTGTTCGATAATAAAATTAAAACTTCTACATTCTCACTGTATGGACTCTCAAATTTGTTCAGCCTTAGAGAAGGATTAATTCCATAATCTTTTATAACTCGAACCTACATTAATTATTTAATAAAAACTTGATCCCCTATAGAAAACATGTATTTACCATAATGAACATCTTTTTGTTTATCCACTTAAAATAAGGTGAATTAAATTTGTTTTAATGAACTTAAGTTGAAAGTTTTCTATCTTTAAAATCATTTTTGTAACCCATTTTACAAGCAGACTTTGTGGCTTAATTATTTGTTTCGTCTAACGACTCATCAATAGGCGATTTTTATTTTGACTTTATTGACTTTAAAAATTTAAAATTTTGACCTTTTTTGACTTTATGAAAAATTTATATAGAAAATATGAAAAAAACATGCAAGATGAGTGCGGGTCGTTTCCCCAGGCACTCCTGTCTTAACATGACATTAAAGAATTCCCTTGCCTCTGCTGGACACCATTGCCTGTTAGAACCTGCTGGTCTTTTCCGAAACGATGGAAAACGCCCTATTGTGATGACGACTTTTCCATTCGCCAACGGACGAAACCTGATCTGGGACGCGACGTGTGTTGATACTTATTCCCCGTCTAATTTGGTTGCTTCTGCTTCAGACCCAGGACATGCTTCGAAGCAGGCCGAGGAACGAAAGAGGAGGAAGTACCAGAGAATTTCGGAGGAGTATCTTTTTGTTTCATTCGCGGTGGAAACGTCAGAAATCCTTGACCCCCAAGCAGATGAGTTGGTTCGTAAGATCGGTTCCATGATTCAAGCTGTGACCAAGGATCCGCTAGAGACTGGTTGGTTCCGAGAACGTATCTCGTTGGCTATTGTTAGGGGAAATAGCATGGCCATTCAGATGCCTTAATTTAATTTTTATTAATTACCTTAATAAATTTGATTATTTAAAAAAAAACTAATCTAAACTTTATTAAAATATAGAATAATGTAATTAAAAACTTTTTCTGGTTAACAATTTCGGTCTTTAATAATTTTATTAATACTAAAAATATTTTCTGAATAAATAATAATGTGGAAGGTATTTTTTTCAAATAGTTGTATATGTCAGGATCCATGGATGGAAAAATATGTTGTTTTTTTTCCATTTTTTAATAGAAAAAAACTTATTAACAGAAAATCTAGATTGCAGATACTTCTTAATTCTGCATAAATTGTTATCGAAATACAACATTTTAATATGCTAGCTTCGTCTTTTACTGTGAAGTAAGTTTTCATTGTCATCTTTATCAATTTATGAACTAATATTGATGTAGCTGATAAATTGTTCCGTAGTTCATTTTAATAGATTACTTCCAAACATCTTTATATTAAAATTTCATTTCCATCAAAATTATAGTTATTTTTCCCTCAATAAAATTTTTACAATAATATTCAACAATTTCCACTTCTGACCAGAATTAGGGAGGATAGCCAATTTCAATAAAATTTTCTATTTTTATGCAAGAAATTTATTAGTGTATTCACAAATATTTATATGGATTCCTTAGATCAAACCAACATTTCCAAATTTATAATAAATCATCAGTGATGAGATTCTACTACCAGTTCTTGGGGTTATTGAAAATCTGACAAATTTCAGTGACTTTCTTCCTCTGGTTAAGAATAGTGGACTGATTATCATTTGATGTGATCTCTGGGTGAATTGATAAGGGGTGTGTTAATTACAAAGATCTCTGACGTGTATACTATAGTGTCTGCAATACTCCGTGCTACCAAATTAGTGATATAATCGAGGACCTGGACAATTATCTTGGTAATCGGTGTTTACATGAGAATATTCATGATACAGTGGCTGAGTTTGTCGCTGAATGCGAATAATTTGGATATAACAAGTACCACAAAGGATTCTGTGTCTTACTAAAAGTCGATTGACTCGTTCATCGGTCGCTTTGATGATCAGTTGGACCAGAGGATATGGCTTTGGGCTATTTTTGAGTGTTCCAATATGTTCCGCGTGTTCAGTAATGATTAATTGGTTAAGTAGCATCCGTATACATACCGTTGATGATTTCTAAGGATCCTTTAAAATCTCCTTGTAAAACAACCGGGAGGGTTGTTCTTGGTCTTCCACGAAATCGTTTTACATGGAAGGAGTATTAATCTTCCATGTATTAATTAGGGGGGATGTCAGGTCCAATCTCACGACGTGTCCAAAGAGTCTCCAATGAAAAAGAAGATTTTTAAATTAAAATATGAAAAAATATGTAATAATTTAATTCAAAATAACAAAAAATAGAATCTACATACTGTATAGTCTAAAATATATATAAAAAATATTTTCGGAGAAAAACATTATTTTTAAAATGTTTTTATTGGAGATTTGAGTAATCATTTGAGATAATTAAAAGAGCCACATCAAAAATTCAAGGAGACACAATGGCTCTAAGATCCACGGTTGCTGACCCCTGACCTAGTTGTTGCCCTTTCCATATCAGAATCAATATCCTCACGGCCAATACGTGCAGTACTACAAATTAGTTTGAAAGGAACGACATCTTCGTCGGAGACTTTAATCCTAGGTTTTTTTCGACCACCATACTTTCAAGGGTTCTCTTCAATATGAATGATTGAATGTATGTTACTTGTCTACCCGTGTTTTTAAAGTGTTTTGGGGGAACAATATACGGATCATATCCACCGGAATAATCTTTATAGAGAAGCAAGAACTCTTGCAACATCATTAAATTAATTAAATTTATTCCAAAGAGCACTGTTAAACCTAAAAAAACTAAACTAAGTGATCCCGACGAATTGGATCAAGGCTCTCATCTTTTCTCGGTGTTGATCCCTTGAGCCTACACAAGTTCGTTGCGGACGAACACTTTCTATTTGGCATTGGTGTCCATTTTTGTTTTTTCGAAAAGTTTCTCTATGGGCGTAGGTGATTTAATGTTTTCCCCTGTGTACCATCACTCCGTTAGTTTGAAGGCCTTTTTCTGGGTTGCGGAGATTTTCTGGATGTTCGTATAAGAGGCCAGTGATCCCAATGAAGTACACGCATATGAAATGCATGGTTCGATGTACTGTGAGTAGAGCGTTCTAAGTATAGGGTTGTGATTTTTTTCCATAGACCAGTTAGGCATTTCAGAAGGTTGATTTTCTTCTCACACTTGTTCAGCACATTAGCGACATGTCTCGAAGAGTTCATGTGCGTATCAAAAGTCAGACCCAATATTTTTTGCCATTTGCTGAACGCCAATTCTCTTCCCTCCGCAGTAACTTCTATTGTCCTGTTCGACAATCTTTTGTCAAAGATATAGAGAGTTGTAACAGATTTTTCGGTATTGATTGACATCCGATTTTCATTAAACCACTCGAGTAGTCGATCCATGTGGTGTTGTATTTTTTCCGTTGCTGTTTGGAAGTTCTGATCCCGTCATAGTTGTGGTACTTCTCCACCTCAACTTAATAAATATAAAGTACTTGATTTTTTCAGTATTTTGAATTAAACTAAAAATTGATATTATTAATGATTATTTGTCAATTATATCGGTGGCTAACCTAAATAAAATAAATTCTGACCTTAAATATAAATTAGAATTTGTTCGCTTTTTGGCAATAATCGAGCATTATCAATGAGTAATCCGATTGTTGAAGGGAAATATGAGTTCACGGGGGACATTGAGACTTCAATAAACAAGCAAATCAACAATGAGTGCTTTCTATTTATACATGAATTTGGTTGGAATAATGAACTTATAGACAGAGCAATTACTTCAGCCAAGTCACCGTAAGCTACCCGGGGACCTGCAAAGTACTTTGCGAAGAAATCCGCGGAAGAGTTGGAACATGCCAAACGTTTCATGGAATTCCAAATCAGACGAGGTGGAGCTGTTTTACTAAAAAAATTAATGTCATTTTGATTGCTGATATAAATAGGAAATTCAACGTAATTTTTTTACTATTCACGAAGCCTTGATGATCGCTTATAAAGCTGAACATCAAATCACTTCTGAGATTTATATGTCGATTTTGGCGAAGAATAACAATGACGTTGACGTTTACTTGACGTTGACGTTAATTTGTAGTTTGAAAATTTCATTGCTGAATTCATTAAGGAACAAATTGACGATATCTCCCAGCTTAGTGCAGTAGATGCAAAACTGAAGCGGATTGGATGTACTCCGATAAGCATCTCAGTTAATTCTGGACTAATTCTCTAACCTAAACTTTACCAACATTTCTTTATTTTTCTAACTTTACTTGTTTCTTAGTCTCCAGCTTACTAAACTTCCATTTGAGGATCACAAGGAAACTTAGATAAGGCTTTAACGTTCTTACAAGATTTGGAAGATTGTAGTCTACAATTAAACACGCTTGTGGTCTTTGTTGACCTCTGTTGAAATCATGAGAGGAAAGCAAATTTTTAATTTCCGTTTAAATTAGGAAAAGGACTTCAGCTTGACAGGCGTTATCATCAAATATTGCTAATACTCAAAGTCTCATTATCTTGTCCCTAGAGGAGATAAGTTCCAGACAAGTATCCCAGTCTTTAAGGGGTAACATGTGTGGAACTGTGTACCCTAAAACAGTTTGGGCTTGTGGGTTTAAAGCCAAAGAATTCAGTTCTCAAAGCCACTCAGTGCATTGAAACGGTAATTTTAATAATTTTGTTGTGAAAATTAAAAGTAACTTAAAATTGATTTAATTTGATTTTAATATTTCAATGGAGACAAATAAATTTCATAATTATAAATGTAGCGCGATTTATTTTGATTATCCACATGTATTATGTTCAGGTAGACCAGAATACGTAGGTAATTTATAGTGTCTTTTATTCAAGTTGTTGAGCATGCCCTTTCAGAAATCATATTTTAATGGCTATTTAGCTCTCATATTGTAATATAATTGGCGACCAAACCCTGGTTAACTGAGATTTAAGTTTTTAATCCTCTAAGGAGAAATAACAAATTTTAAAGCATATTACTATTCTCGTCACTTGTGACAAATTACAACTTCAAGATTATACATCTGACTTAATAATAAATAATAGTAACAAATACCCATTTATCGCCAAAAGCACAAAGTAAATAACAATTCTGCTAAATTCCAGGAATCCTCTGTTCCGTCACTCTGCATGCTTTTTTCCGTGCAATCGCGATCTTCTCAGAATTGGTCAAAAGGATCCCTGGAGTAAAATGCCACACAATTATAATTGTTAATTTAACATTCCTTCTCAGGATAGCGAGCGAGATTCTTTCGAATAACCAGCAGCGCTCACAAGGTCTCTAATCGTGTAGAAATACGATTCCCAGACGCTTCAAGAATACCGCGTCCCAAACGCAATGGAACTAAACGTCTCAATGGTTAGTGGAACGAAAAAAATTATTGGGTAGGAACTCGTACTTTGCCCGTTTTAAACTTTCACTCTTCTCAGCGGCAGAACAGGCTCCAGAGGCACGTGTCGGTGCAAGCTAGGTCTTAGACAAGAGGTTTCCTGTCTTTAGAATGGAAAATTGTAATCCCATCTGGTAGTTTCACGTCATTCCTGCAAAGAACGACTAGTTTGAGAATAAAGGAGTATTCGGCGGCGTCAAAAGATCTCCTAACGGCTTCGTTCAAGGTCATATGTCCTGGAAATCTTCCCGTACTCTTCCTGCAGGAGAGAAGGTGTAGGCTCTGGTCTCCGCATCGGCACAGATGTGGAGTGGAAGACAGACTTTTAATCCCAGTCGTATTGAGATCCCAATACGGATGCATTGATCATTCAGAAAGGTACTTAAAATTCCATTCGAAATGGCGTTGAGCCAGGCACCGCTATCGAAAGACGCCCCCCAAACAAACAGGCATGGCGATGTTATGTAAATAGCACTCGCAGACTTTTTTATTTTTTAAAAAGAAATATTTATAGAGACAATGAACATTACCGTTAATTATAGAGATTTCAAGGTACTTAAAAAACCATCTCCGTTCACAGGGTGTCAAAATTAAAGCAATGGAATGACGGAAATGCAAAACGCGGAGCGGTGAATGTGTCGACGCATGTCCCAAACAAGAGATCTTTATATGAAAATGTAAAAATGGTCATCCCATCTAGTTTCTTCCCGTCCCCACGGACAAATCTCTTCCCAGGTCGGTCCGAAAAGGAAATCCAGCTTACTCTAGTTCACATTTAACGTCTTGGTTTAGGACGATGTGTATGTGGAACTTTCAAGCATTTACTCAAAGGAAAAAAATAAATCCCCAACCTGCCAAATAAAACTCCAGACTAATTAACCGTTTGCAGAATGCGCTCTCAATAATAAGAAATATACGTCAGTTTTAAAGTAATTTAGGAATTAGCCGATTGGCTAAGAATTATTTATTATTATCTGATCCCGAATAAGCAACACCAAGAAAGAAGGAGTTAAACCATCTAATTAAGTGATCTCGGTAGACCTCAACCATATCGAAAGGTTTTAGTATTAAAAACCGAAAAATTAAAAAATAAAAATCAATACATTTTTTTGATTTAATTGACCTAAAAAATTAAATTTTGACGTTATAACATTTGTTTTATTATATTATAGAAGTGGGAATTAGATATCAGGATCAAAGTAGAAAAATGTCACATGTAAGACTTTTTTGCAAGTGGGCTTTCTCTTCTACGATTTTCAAGTAAAAATTGACCTGGATAGAGTTGTCTATATGGATAAACTATCTGCTAAAGTAGCAACGAGAGAAAACTTTTGAACAGACAAATCACTGTAAGAGAAGTGAGCCACATCTTTGCTCACCCCACCTTACAGTCTTTCGTAAGCCCGGCACAAACAGTCATAACTAATTAATCAAAGAAAGGAACCTACGGGAGAATTGCCTGTGCCGCCCAAATCCATCCTCCACCCCAATCGTCCATTACAGGCTTCCGAATAGATATGGAGAAGTAGGTCGCCATCTTACATTTTTGTCACACGACCTACTGTCGTGCGCATCACTCCATTCTTAGGTGGAAAAGTTTTCATAATGGTAATCCTAATTAGTGGAGTTGGTCAGATATAAGGTAGGAAGATCAGCGTACAAGAATGACACATCTCCTTACGGATGGGATCTGTTTGACGAGAATTGACCTTAATTGAAAACTCCATCTTTCGGATCCGAACCCAAGACAGTCAGATCCTATGTCATCATACCCACAGCAAATCTCGACATGGGAGACCACTAAGCTCTACAGTTTATTTAAATTAATTTAAATAATAATAATTTAAATTGTTTTTTGTCATACACGTAGCTTACTTAAAAACAAGTGGAACTACTCAATTCTACCATCAAATGAAATTTATCATTGGCGAGATTTCAGATAATATAATCTTGTTTAAAACCAAGTGTCGTAAAGTTATATCAAAAGCTTTGTTTATATCGATAGAAATGAGAATGGATATTTCTTCGATTGGTTATCAACCTGATGGAAATATTGAAAACACAGTGTCTAGTGGGTAGTAACACATTTCCCCAATGAAAACACTTCCTTTAACAAAAAAATAAAATCAATCATAACTTTTACGAATTCCAATATCAGTCATAACCAATCGTTGACATATTTCACTGTTTTCTCCATATTTAGTTAAAACAAATCCGTATGTCTTATCTCCATTAACTTTACTGAATTTCCCTAGAAGGTTGTAATCCATAGTTTCCTTTAGTACACAATTCTTGTATAGGTTCTCTCTTGTGTTTTTTATTTTATCTAAATCATCATTTAATTCTTTTTCATTAATTTTTGAAATTTCATTCCGAAAGTCTTTAAGGAAAAATTCATATACCGCAAAATCAACATCGTTCCATTTTAAAATTAATTCCTTTAAGGTTTCATTAACTTTGGGGATTTTTTGTGCATTTAACTGAAATGATATCAAATCTTGGATATCCCAATGAAGGTACTTTTTTAGAAGAAGTAGAGATAAGTCAAAGAAATCAGCAATCAATATCAAATTAAAACTTTTTTTTACTTCCGATAGAAAATCATCAATGTCCTTCTGTGAATAACCATAACGTGAGTTAAATCCAAGCATATATGACATTGGGTTCCTCATTCTATCATCTAGTTGGGTTTGATAATAAAATTCTGGATTTTTGAAGAATTCTGATATTTCACGTGTTTTTGATACGTAATAATTATAAAATGAAATATATTGACGAAAGGGATTCCTCAAAATTGTAAAGAAAAATGCATTTGGTTTTACAATTTCCTGAATACTTGTTTTATTAAATCTTGTATGAAAGAATAACATGTCAAATGGTTTCATTTCCACATGTCTGACATTTTTTGCACTAAAAAATGATGTTGATTTACCAAAATGAGTTCCTTCATTCGATGGTACAGCTATTGCCAAATTATGACTACGAGCATATCGGTCGAGAATGTTGACGATAGAAGAGCTCGCACATTTTAGAGTCTTTAAAAAGACAATTGTGGACCTTTTGTTAGGTTTATATCTTTCTGAGATCTTCAATACAAGTAGAACTAATACAAATAGAATTACAAGACAGAATATACGATTCCTCATTACTGTGAACGATCAACAATGGGATATTTAAATATTAACAAACATCAATCAATAATTTTATTATCAATATGCCTTGATTAATTTAACATTACTGTTCTTAAAATAAAGTGATTTCTGCCTAAGGTGGATTTAAGTTATAGAAACAGTACTTATTCCTTGCCGGAAGGTCTGTGTTTTTTACTATCAAATATATTTGTTTCATTTTTTACTTTTATTGTTATGTCCATTCAGATGTGTTCAAATAATTCAGTCACATAGTCATAACTCATTATCTGAAAATAAATATACTGTTACTATGAACTTTTACAGTTACTATGAACTTTTACAGTTACTATGAACTTTTACAGTTACTATGAACTTTTACAGTTACTATGAACTTTTACTGTTACTATGAACTTTTACTGTTACTATGAACTTTTACTGTTACTATGACCTTTCGTTAATGAAAAATTCAAATAATAATTATGAAATGATGAAAAACTGGAATAATAGTCATGGAAACGTCTCAGTTGTGTTAATGTTACAAATAAAACACTTGGAAATATTAAGGATGCAAATATAATATCTGGCTTGAATTCTGCGACTGTGGCCAGTGTGACCCGACGTTTTACGGAGGACTTTGTATTCTGCTTTAACAACCCAGAAGATGCTAGCTTATTTGAAAAGGATCTTAATGCAAAGTTGCCTTTTGGGGATAATGGACACAAACGTCACGAACTAAGTTACCACATTCGGAAATTATATTAAAAAATTTACTAACGTGGGTAGAATGAATACCTCGCTACTATTATTAAAAAACGTGGCAAAAACCATGGCAAAACTAATAATAGAAAACCGTGGAGAAGCTCAGTCTTTAATTAGACTTGGTTTTAAAATTGTTTTCTCACAAGTTACAGCTGAATGGTTTAAAAAACCTAAAATTCAATGCTTTCGCTGCAAGTTATTCGGTCATATTGCTCGTTTCTGCAAAAACGTTGAAAAACGCTTTGAAATTGTCATTGTCCACCACAATGCTCATTGTTTGACAGTCGTATCTGATTTGTTTATTTGATAAAAATTAATTTAAAAAATCACAAACGACCAATATTGATTATCTACAGAGACGACGAGCATTAACCAGCACGTTTAATTAATTTATCAAACAGAATTTTGTTAACATAATGAACAACATCCTCCAATAGAATGGATTTCGTCAATCGTTTCAGTGTGGATGTCATTTTCCCGGGAGTCGTCTGGTCAGACTAGTCCATATTTATGTTTTATTCACGTTATGATCACAAAGTCCGAATTATTTGTTTATTTGCAGTTTATGGTGGCATGTGTTTATTATAGTAGTAATCTTGTTATTGGGTTGGTGTCAAAGATGTAAACACGGAGGACATCTGGATCACATGACACAGTGGTTTGAAACTAACACTTACTGTCATTCTGGATGGGCATAATAATGTTCGCATTTTCCGAGGAGCCATATCCGTTATAGCTTCCCACAGGCAGAACACACACTTTATTTTAAGCAAAGAACAGTTATTATAACTAATCGTAGAGGGAGAACCAAGGAATGCTCTTCACTTTTTGTTTTCTTTTTCTAGGTTGTGTGTCCTTTTAGACAATCCAGTCTCGCAGTGAATCTCCACTGATGACGGCGTCACTCGTCAAGCCCTTTTAGCATCGTAGATTCGTGGAACCTTCTATTAGGTGAACAGCAGCGAGAATCGAACCCGTGACCTGAGCCAATTTAGCCCGACACCTAACCACATTCCATCCGGCTGGATGGGCATGATTGTACAAATTAATTATATTCAGGACAATTTTAGTATTTATTATTTTTATTCATAGTTCTACCAATTATAGAAATCGGTGATTCATTATTTATATAATAATAAAAAATAAACGTGTGTTTCTTGTGTGGTTGATTGTATGTCTGCTCTCTCAAGTACGGAACAATTCTTGTTGCCCTTCCTACTTATTTGATGGAAGAAAATACACGATCCGAAGTAGGACATTTGGCTTCAGGGCTGCATGAACACTCTGAGGTTAAAAAATGTCAAGAAATTGCTTTAGAGAGGGATTTCTAAAAACGATAATGTTAAAGTTGTAAGTTCCCCACAAAGTAATTTGTTCTTGATACTCCCACAAAAATTCTGTATATAGATAGTGTGTGGAGTTGAAGATTCATTCAGAATTGTTCGGATGATTGCACGGGATGCAAGGGCTCCGACCCGGAAAATCCCTTTCAGGATAGTCAGAACCGATGTGCTTACTGCATTTAATGCAGCCATTGCAAGTTATATTGCTGTTCAACGACCCAGGAATCTTAACGAAGTAACAGACATTATATATGAAATATGACGTTTTACGTGGAAGTTACAAACATCAAGTGAATGGAAGGTGAATACTGAATAGAAAATAGCCGCACTTAAGGAAAATTTGTGTCTCTTTAGTGACTTTGAGACTAAAAGAGGATAAAGAAAGAATGATGAATATACTTGCTTCTTATGGATATAAGAAAACACAAAAGGGAGAATTTACCATAGTAGTTGCAGCAATTATAAAAAAAATTAGAGTACTGGAAAAAAGACTCACAATTCATGAGTCGAGGATAGCATTCAGGAATTATGTGTTCGAATTAAACAGAAGGGGATTCTATCGAAGTCTTACCGGTGATACTCAGCATACTGTGTGTGAAGTGGGAAAAGATGAGTGTTTATCTTTTTGGGAACCGTGTGGGAAAAAGCTGAAATCCAGAGATCTTTCAACGTTGTCGAAAAATGTACAACTGGAGTGGAAGAGTCCCTAGTGGATATAACACCTGACTTTATCAAGAACATAATTGAATGTTCACCTAATTGGAAATCATCTGGCTGCGATGGTGTCTATATTTTTTAGTCAAGAAATTTGAGGCCCTTCACGATATTTTGTGTGATGAGCTATTGAAAATTGTTGGTGGGGAATATTCACCGGACATGTGGTTTAACACCTGAGTTTTTTATTTTCAAGTGCGTGTTTTTATTAATAGTATAGATATGAAAATATTATGTAACGTTATGTAATAGAGATTAACATCATTGTACTTAGAAACTGGTTATGCAATAATCAAAAATTCTCCTTTATCAGAAACCACCATTGATACTCAGTCCCAATTCCTTGACTAATATTAAACGATCCACCGTCTTTGGCTTTCATCAAACAAAGGAATATCATGTTTACGAAAAAAATCGCTCTTCTCATTAAACTGAAAAAATCTCAACTTGGTCTATTTAAATAGACCTGTTGCTTGGAAAAGAAAGACACTTCTAATTCCGACTGTGAAAAATGGATATACCTTAATTAGACGCTAATTCATTCTCTTTCTGATATATCCGAGGTTATTAAATAAATTAGTTGTACATACACTTCCAAATAATACGAAACATTGTGTCGTGCCAGGATGAATCGTTGACTCATAGGTGACCTGTTTGACGTGAACGTTCAGCTAGAAGGCCAATATTTGTGTTATTAAATAAAATGACTACATAAACCTCCAAATAATAAGAAGCATAAGGACGAATCATATATTTATTAAATTTAAATTATGTGATGTTATTTTTAATCAATGCATTCCATCCATTGATTTCACTTGATAAACAGCCAAATATTTGTTTCTGCTTTGCTCGCTTGCTAAAATAGAATAAAGCTTTCATTTCCTCTACGGGTTCCCATTTCGCATTCCAGTCCCCGGCAATAAACAATAAGTATGATGAACAGAGGTCTGTTAATGTCATTACCAATTCCTCGTTAGAACAGGTCATGTTCTTCCGGATTTTTTAGAATACGTCCACTGTGTGGTGCGTAAACGTTTTCAAATGTGATTAGTCTCCTCGAATTTCTGCTTGATCTTGTACGTATTTGTAAGACACTGATTCTGTCATTGCCAGTAACCATATACTCTGGGAATATAGTCCTTGTGTATGTAAAGGCTTGTCCATAATGCATCGATTCCAAAGGAAGCAATAGTAACCTGTAATTTGTATGTGATTCATTGAGTCCATTTTTTATTTTAGTCTCCTGCAGGCAGCATATAGAATCCAGGTATTTCTCAACATCGGAAAATAGAAGCTGCCTCTTAGCCACGTTATTCA
Source organism: Dicyema japonicum (assembly GCA_011109175.1). Lineage (NCBI taxonomy): Eukaryota > Metazoa > Dicyemida > Rhombozoa > Dicyemidae > Dicyema > Dicyema japonicum. The sequence goes on from RDEW01000016.1 coordinate 362,251, forward strand.
CGCCTCTGACCTTGAAGGTTAGGATAGTCAGGTCATTAAATTGTTCTGAATCCTTTGCAGACATATGTGAAGAGAAGTATGTCACAATCTCAACCAAAAAGAACTCCCGAATATCCTTTTCGCATAGTTGACAACCATTGAGATCCACTTGATCCTGTCACCTGATCGACTCTCAGTGATTAATGCTTTGAAGGACAGTCGATGAGCAGGAACATTTCTCACAGTAGATCTTATGCTAGTTCCATTGGCATCATGTATTCCTGAAGATATACTTCTAATTTGTTTCTATCTTCAATATTCTCTGTAAGACGGCCCTAAGGATTTGTTTGCAAACTGTGAAAACAGACATATACACCACCACTAGAACAAAAATATATTATATAAAATAAATAATAATGTAATCACATTATTATTAATTAAAGATGAAATATGAAAATTTAAGTGACGCAAATTTTGAACAGTCGTTGAATATGCCTCCGTTTCATGGAGATTCGCGCTATCGGAGTCTATGGTCCAGAGTCAACTCAATACACCAGAATACAATCAGTATGCTTTGCTCACGTAATGGATCAACAGTCGACCCACTACTCATGGAAGCTAAGATCCGTAGTCGTGGCTCCGGATTTCTTCGCGTCTGTGAGGAAGATGGAAACCCGCTTCGCCTAATCCTTTCCATGGAGAGAAAACCGATTGGATAAGAAATTCTCCTCCCCGATCGGATTCCTCTGCAAGACCGAGAGAATGCTCTTCCAGAAAGTAGTGGGACAATGGAAGATCACAGACGTCGAATGGCACAATTGATTGCGAGGACTAGGATCACCTAACTGTTTGACTCTTTTGACTTTCTTTCTCGGTGTTCCCGAGGTTATTAAAATAAATAAATTTAGCTTACCTGAACATTCACCTTGTAAGCTTAAATGTACGAAAAATGATATAGAATTTTCAATAGTATTTTCCATTACACCACATAATAAGTTTTATTTTTATTGGGATTAAGATTGTTTTCTAATGATACAGATGTGTTTACCAAACTCCGAGAATTTCGACTAACGGTATCATAACAGCTGTGAAAAGTTATATAAATTCCTAATTATGGAACTATAAAAATAAAAGATATGAAAGTGCAATTATTAAAAACAGATAATAGTACAATATTTACTGAAAATGGTTACTTATAATAACCGATATTTGGCACTTGGATGTGATTTTGAAAGAAATTTCGTATTCAAGTCAACAACACATTTGAAAATTAAAAAAACTACAACCAGCAGTTATAAGAAGTACTGTCAACTCTCATGCAATTAGAAATATCTATTTAAATCTAGAAGACAAATATTTAATAGCCGTTTGTGTGATTTGCTGAATTGTTGTAATATTTGCAGTGTCTTACATAATAAAATATAAAAATGTTATTATCCATTACAAATTGGAGTATTCAATTGTTAACATTATAATAATGATTTGAAAATTATCTTTATAATAAGGATTATAAATTTCGAAGTAGTTGTTAGCCAGAGATTTATGCGTGATGTAGCTCTTAGATAGAAATGTGTTTATTATTTAAAGATATGATCTCTGTACAATTAGCTCTAACGAAAGAAGAAACCTTATATGCTCTAACTTAAGAAAAAGATTCCTCTTGCCATCCACGGATTTATTCCTCATTGTTTTATAATTATGAATTTCTCATCACATAATTTATTTATATTAAAAACATCTCTCTTTACCTACTTTTACCTATTTGGACTATTTATTAGGATTTGTAGCGAAATTTGTTTTTAATTACTCACTAAGTTCTCATTCAAATGAAGTCGTCAATAAAATGAATGCTCGCGGATTCTTTCTGAACGGTCACGTATAGGAGAATTAATTATGTTCATTATTGGCGCGACCTGAAAATTGGCGATTTTCTTCAGAAATCAGTCCCCATCTACTTTCCGTGAAGGTACAAGAGCAAACATTTCCGGGATTCGGGGGTCCCACGATTAGCAATGAAGAAGACGGAGAAGGTAATCTGGTGAAAGGATTATAGAGAATTAATTTTTCGACCTTTTCTATTCTGGAAACTAGACCACGTACTCCCAATTTCAAAAATTGATCATCAAATATCATTTCAATTTCAGTAATGAAATACTGAAAGTAAATTATCATTTTTAGTCGACCAAAAGTTATACAGATGAGTTTCTAGCGCCTTGTGTTAAAGCAATACAACATTCGAAAGAATTTGATGCTAGACTTACAGAATTTTATACTATTCTTCACTAAAAGGTTTTCAATCCATGTTATTGATTTTTTGGTATATTAAAGTTAAAATCTTTTTTGGTAGCGTTCATGATTTTAGAGCAAACTGGTCTCATCTGAGAGGATGGCAATCACCGTGACGGGATGACAACATTCACTTTTGCAAATGGTCGTAACCTGATTTGGCATGCGAAGTATGTTGAGACCAACAGTCAGACAAAATTTTGCCACTTTAGTCTCGAACCAGGTTCATGCTTCTATGCAAGTCGAGGATCAGAAGAGAAGGAAGTATCTAAGCATTTCAGAGAATCACATATTTATCACATTTGATGTTAGACGTCAGGAATCTTTAGAACATAAGCGACGATCGTGCTAGATTCTAGCCCGTTGGAGCGGCTCGATGATCGAAATGGTCAACAAGTATCCACATCAGACTGGATGATTTCGAGTGCGTATCTCGATGGTTATTTATTTAAAAACCCAAAACCATGGTAAGACAAACTAATTATCACGTGATGCGTTTATAAACCACCCTTCTGCAGTTTAGTGCAAATCTTCTGCTATCGGGGGTTTGTATACTACCCCATCTTAGAATTCATCATAGTGATCTTGTACTTTAACTCGAATCGGAGATTATAGTGAAAAGTTGATGTAAAATGTTAACTGAGACTGGAACAAGTACTTGCGATCATAGGATAAATCTCAGAACAACTGTCAGAAGGATTAGTCTTAGATGGTTATTTTGATTTTTGAAAATTATGTGTTTTTTAATTATTTTCTGATAAAAAGAAGTTTATTTCGAAAACGTTTATTTCGTTAAATGTACCTAACCAATGGCCAACTAACTACTTCAAAATTGATAGCATAATATGAGAGATGTGTCTAGTACTTTTTATAATATGTCACGTACGTGGTATCGGCCCACACATGGTCAATGATTTTAATCAATTAAAAAAATAATTATATATTTTTGTTCTATGTTGGATAAGGATTACAAATATATATTTTTATTTTAAAATAATCATTTTTTTAATTTTTTTGAAAAAAATAAAATTGAAGAATGGGTACAGTATCAAAATACTTAGTTTTTAATATAAAAAACCTTAAAACAAAACAAACAATAGTCATATCATCTAATTAATGTATCAACTTCTGGTCTCTCCGACCAGGCCAGCACCCACCGGGACTCTCTCGGTAGTATCTCCGCTTCCCTTCCTATTTTCTGGATCATCCAACTCTTTATCAGTGTCGCGTCGCCTCTTTCCCAAATTGCATCCAGTAAGAGGATTCTTCATCATTTCCCAATTATTGTTAATCGCCATCGTTATTTGTTCAAATCCGTGTTTATATTCTACAAGCATGCTCTCTAAAGTCTTCTTCAGCGCAATCGTTTGGATGTACGCTCGGGTGATGGTCGTAATTCCAATGATGTCCATGTATGATTTGAAATACCTGGAGACAATTCCATCCCAGGTAAGAACAATTGGGAGTATCTTTACTTTGGCTTTGTAAATGATCTCTAGTTCACTCGCAAGAATGTCGTATTTATGTAGTTTTTCAACTTCGACAGCCTTGAGATTGTCCATTGATGTTACTCCAATTTCAATTAGCCATATTTGGTTCATTTTCTTATCGTACAAGAAAATGTCAGGCTTGTTATATTGGACTTTGGACTCCGTTGGAATGGTCGTATCAACTCGGATCTCGGCATGCTGATTTGTGATGATGCTTTGAATAGAATGTGACTTCAATTTTTTGGATTTTTTAAATCCAAATTTTCTAGATAAATGCATGTGAATGCATTTAACTATTTCATTGTGTCGTCTTGTATAGTCTGAGTTTAGCATTCTGTTACACCTCGTAGCCAAATGATCGACAGTTTTTTTCGAGGAATTACAATGTGGACATTTTAGACCAAGATCCCGGAAAAAGATATTCCTATCTTGCAAAAGAAAGAACATCGCTTCAGACTTGGGAGAAATATTTCCATTTGTGATCCATGTAGACGATGATTTTATGTCAAATGTATCATTCTCAAGTGATTCAAATAATATTGAATGTAGGCTTTTCTTTTTGATGATAGACAGGAGAGAGTTAATCTGTGAACTCTTTAGATTCTCCACAATGTCCATGGTTGGGCCCATTTGGTATTTTACCCGCAGGAATTCTGTGATTGTGGCCATATGTGTTTTTCTTAGCTGTTCGGCCCACAGAATTCCAGCTTTTCTCAGAGAAATCTTTTTCCGCCTTTCAAGGCTTGTTTTAAACTCAAGTAGCATTTTTTCTGACTTAAAAGTAACTGATATCAGCCCTCTTCCCAGCGTACTCCTTGGTAAGTATAATCTTTCCTTGGAAGCCGGTTTCATATGAATACCCAAACGCATAAGTAATTTTCTGACTAATCTATCAAATTCCTCATATTCACCGGGTTCCATCTCGAGAAGACCAATATAATAATTAAAAAGGGATAGAGCATGTTCATTTATGGCTTTAAACAAATTGACCGAATTCAATTTCGTTTTTGACAGTTTTTCAATACGATCTTGCACCTCCTCTTTGATATTTTTAAGTACAACTTCTTTAACTACTTTGCTGGAATTGTCTTCTAACACCCCCAAATAGCGATAACTATCCACTCCATCCATTAGTTTAGCATCATTCGATAGTAAATAACTATTTGTTGCGGACTTTTCAAAATTCTTTTCTAAGCCGGACAATTTAAAGTAAGCATTCACATCTTTCATCATGCATGCCAGTGTCCCTTCCTCTTTTGCCAAAAGTTTCAAATCATCGATGAATAAGAAATGATTCGCAGAAAAAGTAAAAGAATTAGATTCAGCAGTATTGATAGACATGCTCGGATATTTTGCAGACAACATTCTGCTTAGTGGATCCAAAACAAATACAAATAATTGAGGTGATAGAGAGTCACCTTGGAGTATTCCACGTTCAATATTAATCGTTCCCAATATCTTTTTCCCCAATCTTAATGACACACGCCAGTTTGGAATTATTGATATTACAAACTTGGTTATCCATTCTGGTAGTCCCGAGTTTTCCAGGATTTTAACAAGATACTCGTGACTCACTGAATCAAACGCTTTTCTAACATCAATCCATGCACAGAATAGTTTGTTTTCATGGGCTTTGTTAACGCATCTGTTTAAAAGTGCGAGTTCTTTTGCTCCTTGACAATGTCGTTTAGTTCCAAGCTGGTACTCTGTTATCAAATTGTAAGTGTCGGCATATATGGCAATTTTTTCGTTCACACTCTTTGTAACCAGCTTGTATAAGCATGGCATGCATGTAATCGGTCTAAGGTCCTTGGGGTCAATAGAGTCCTTCTTCTTTGGGATTAGGTATGTAATCCCCGTATAAAACCATCTTTTCGGTTGACTTTTCCCACTAATGATATCTCTGATCTCTTTAAATAAATATTGATGAAGAGAATCCAACTTCTTGATAAAGAAGTTATATACGCAATCAACTCCGGGGGCCTTCCAATTTGGGAGGTACTCAATTAAATTTGATATAAAATTATCGTTTATATCAGATTCTTGCTGTTCAACTCCCGTTATTCTCTTGTTCATTCCAAAACTCAAATCATTTTTATCCCTTTTTTCCCAAACCTCTGTCCAAAATTTAAAGCATTCGGATGTGTCAAAGCCATCAATGCACTCAATGTCAGAATCTGACTTTAGTTTTCTATAGAATGACCTTCTGTTCAACTCAAAATTTCGATTATCAGTTCCATATTGTCGCCTCGAGTCTGCAATCGACAACTTTTTGTTTAAAATTCTAATTTGGTCATTTATTGCGGTTGATATCCTTTCAAATTCACCCCTTTTGCATTTTTTGTAATTGTAGGAACACAGAATGTCGACTGCTTTTTTCTTTTCCTCGCCTGTAATAGTAGACATAAAGAAATTTGATATTACTAGATTATTTTCAGCTAAAATTTCAATCTTCTTTTGTATTCTTTGCCTCCAGTTCGATTTGAAAGGTTCCTTCATTGTGATTTGTTGATATACACACTGAGCAGAGTATATCAAACATGAAATGTCTTCAATACTTGAAGGTATGTTATTCGATGTATATTCGATTAAAGATTTATTTAGCATTTCAATTAAATTGTCAATTTACAAACTGGAAAGGAATCTTCCTTGTTTGACGCCTTTCATCGATTTTCTTTGAACTATTTGCATCAATCTGACTCAATAATTCTTCAAAGGTTTTATTGTATAAGGCCAAATCAGGTGCCTTATCCATTTTAATTCCAATTTTAGGTATTGTACTATTATTCTGATGACAGGAGACAAGTCTCTTCAACTCATAAACGGATTTCTTTTTTCCAAATTTAGAATTAAAATAATTGGCTATGAATGGCCACCCTCCTCTAGGTACTCGTTTGAGGCGGTCTTTTAATATATAAATTGTTTTTTAATAATAAATAATTTAAATTAATTAAAAATTATTTAGCACTCTTTTATTAACACGCGACTGATGGTTTTGTTGTTCGATTGTTTCTTCACGATCTGAAAATAATTAAGGAATTTAAAGAATGTTACTTGTTCCCTTCAGATCTGACAATATCTGATAAGAGGCGTTATAAAAGACTTGCCAGTAGTTTTACGTTTGAAAACGATGTATCATAAATTTACGTATATTTATAATTGTTCATTTGTAGGAAACAAATTATAAAATACGTCTAAGAGGCTTTTGGAAACAAAACCTCAGAACACCAATTGTGGCAAAATACCCACGCGACAGATATATTGCCAATCTGATCGATTTGCGACGTTATCTGACAAAAACTTGGGTTATCCATGAGTATTTTTATCTCATTAATTTTTTGTAGCTTTGACATTTGTTGATTGTTTCAGCAAATTTGGTATGGCCGAAACTCTCTACTCCAAAAATTCAAAGGAAGTAGTTGAAACTTTTCAAAAAATTTTTTAGAAATATTTTTTAAACCTCCGTTATTATTACACACGGATAACGGAAAAGAATTTAAAAATAAATTGATGACCGACATGTTAATGGAGCTTTTGGTCAAAAATGTCTATGGTAGATTCCGTACTCCATGGATACAAGGTCAAGTAGAGAAATAAAAAAATTATAAATTTAGATTTAACCAATCAATAAAAAATGGATTTCCTCCACATCCGCTTCCAGTGGAGAGTTTGGAAGTTATGTTCTTCATTTTAAAAAATTGTTTTTGATTACAATTCGATACACGAGACAACGAAGCAAATGCCATTCTTCATATTTATGGGATAAATATCCACAGGAAGCAATTCCTGATGCCCCTGTGTAATTGGTGCAGTTGAGCTTTACTGTGTATAAGTAACCTGTGTTGTGTCACCTGGCTGTATACCATAAATTGTTGTTTCAGTACGAATATGGAATATATTTAGGCGCTCTCTGAACTAGTTATGGTGATTAACATTTTCTGGTAACATGGGAAATTGTATTATAGTGACAGTTGATACATATTATGTCAAAATCTGCTTAGTTTATCTCCACATATGTTGCAAAATCTTTCCAATTAGCGTTTCTGTAATCCAAGAGTTTCGTCTTTTTCAGAGATGAGGGTTCATTCCAACATAATGAGATAGGATTGTGGTCGTTCTGTAAGTCACAAACCAAAAACCAGTTAGCAAGAGAAGCAAAGGACAGATCAGGTGAGGTTGTGTGGTCATAAGCTCTATAAAGTGTTATGTTCATCCGATTATCGTTTAAGATTTCCTATGGCATCCACAGTCTGCCTTTTGTACAAGGTCAGGTGTTTTGCGTTGAAGTAGTCAGATATCAACATTTTTTGTGTTGATGTAACACACCCAAGGAAGGTTAACTTTGTCAGGAGCTAGTAGGGGTAATGTATATGTTCACAATTGTAATATTTTCAATGTTTGTTCGAATGGAGATCCCAATTTGTTCAACAGGAGATAGAGGATCATAATCCGAAGGTTGATCTTATTGTTTTTCCGAACTCACTTTTGAAGAAAGTAATGACTCTTCCTCAAGACCATAATGGAGATCGTTTCTGATAACAGTCTATCCCGAAGTGCTTTGGATTCTCTTACATCTCTTCAATTCTTCTTTCCATTGTGTCTCTAGAGCTTAAGTTAGAATTAACTTGAGTTACATTAGACTTTCCTGTTCATGCGGCATTTTTCATCATAAACGTAAACTTTTTTGAATTACTACAAATTTAAATAAATTCTGTAATTGATAGTTTGTTAAGTAACTATGGCATCACTAACTTGTAGGAGACCTGTGGCTATTTAGTATGTCACAGGCGCTACGCGTTACACTGGACTTAAAAAAAATTCAAAAAAAAATTTCTTTTGATTTAATTTATCAAATTAATATATATAATTTGACCAAACTAGTGATACAGATAGATAACATAATTTATTCGCGAAACCCCAACTAACTAAACAAGGTAAGAGAGGAAAGCCAAGATTTGGGTCGTCTATATCGGGGCACTCTCATGAGACACCGTATGTCTCTTCTCCGTAAAGAGCTCCAATTACAATGCGAGTTTCCACAAGCAATGTAATAAATCACCGATTCTTCTTGTTTTTCTTTCGTATTCGTAATCAATTTCAGATGCTAAATCCAATCCATGTGCGAGTTTAATTGCATAATTTCGACTGAAGTTAAAATCTTTAACTCTCCAGACTTCATCCATTTTACAAGGCATTTTCCATCTTGATTGGTTTTACACAACCATAGTCAGTATGTTTAGCGTTCATTTTATTCATTGATCGTGGGTAGTCTTGTATTTAAAGAAGTTTTGTAGTAAATTGAAGTTCCTGTTACAGCACAAGAACCAGTCTTCCCGAAAATATCTAATGAGTCGTATCTATCAATTTTAAATGGTCTTTTCTTCAATTTAGTTTCGTTTATAATTAGAACATCCATCTGGATCGTGATAGCTAGAGCAACCAGCACTGAGGCCCGTTTCCGAAGAGAACGGGTATTAATCAGGGTTATCCTGACTACTTCTGTTTTTTTGTTGGCTGCCTTCTTTTTTTAAGAGCGCCACCAAATCTAGTAAAAATTTAGAATCCTTTTTTGTTCTAGTCATAGCTTCTCTCCAACTTGTCAAGAATCGAGTTGGAAGCTACTACTTCTTCATTTTCAGACAAGATGTTTGAGTGAGTCTCGATAGTCTGTGTAGCAACTCCAAAAGTCACTTTTCTAACATGTGCTTCCGCCTGGTCACTCTCATCAAGACTGCTTGTCTGTATTGAAGCTTCTACTGTTTCTTTTTAGAAGGTTTCTTATTATATGTCGTATTCCAGCCAGTCTGCCCATACATTCTAAACTCTGACTTTAATTTCTTATTCGTTCCAATTTTGGAAAAACTTCACTTTCTCCATTATGGGCATTTTCTCGTTTTAGAGAAAATTTTCCATTCGATTCTTTCTTTTTTGTTCAATTTTGTTTTTCTTCGCTATGTTAGCTTCAACAGCCTTGGGGCATCCTCCATAATTTGCAAAGTGGCTGGATGAAACCACAATTCACACACGACTTATTATTGTTTGCAACCGGACACTGCGATCTTCTATGTGTCCCAGAACAAACAAGGCATCGTTCAACATTTTTGCAAAAACGATAGTCTGATGCCCTGTTTTCTTTCAACCGTAAATTTTCCCCAATATCGTTCCAAGGTATTCTTCCAAATCATTGGTTTCAATCCACGTCGGAAGACCTTCGAGCACAACTACTGAGGGTGGACCCTCAAGAGAACTTAAGTCACTTTTTTAAGCTTTTTAACGCGACTCATGTGGACGATCTCGGTATGTCCCTAATTTGATTGAAGTGTCATTCGCTTGTTATAAAATAAAAATAATTCAATTGTATACCTTGACTACGTGGGTTGTTTGGACGTGAATGAATTTGAATAATGTTATATTTCTTGCCAATTGCAGTGACATGTGAATGAAATCTCTTATTGGGCCGAGTTGCAATTATATGATTTTCTTCATCATATTCATTAGGACTTCTGGCAAGAAGACATGTCTCACAGCTGGAAACAACATCGCGAATAACATCTCTCTTCACAAAAAAATATCGTTCTTTACAATATGTTTCTAGGATGTTTTGGCCACAATGTGTTAAATCATGAATTTTAGTTGCGACAAACTTCATTTCCTCAACGTTGTCCGAAACAATAACCAATTTATCGCCTTCTGGGTCTTTTAGATACATTCTTCCTCCTTTAAGAACAAAGCTCTTGGACTTTTTTGAATCCTGCACATAGCATATGCAGCCACATCAGAAGGTAAGCCTCCTTCCAGAATAATTTTGAGATTATCATATTCGACAGATGTCTTAACAAACAAGCGTGACATAATAATTCAAATTAGTATTAATAGTTTATAAAAATTTTATACAATAAAATTAATGCTTTATATTACTAAAAATTAAATTTTTATTCCAAAAGAACAATTTTTATAGATTCAACAAAATTCAAAAATTCAAAAAATCGATATTGCAAATAGCGCATAGTTGCAAGTAGCGCTCGCGACATATTAGGGTTACCGATATTCCAATTTTTTGTTTTAAACGGATTTGGTAGACTGTTGCCAGGTTTGCCTTGAAATTGGATTATTGGGAAAGATTCATATCTCTATCTTTCCTATAGATTAATATAAAGTTTATACGTAAAACCAAGAAACACCGACAAATTAGCCAGAATACACGGCGGTCAGACGATCCCGATTTGTGTGTTTCACTTGAGCTAAATACCGCAGCTTGACAACTGCTGGACTAAATTCAGTTGGATTCCGTGTCGAATCTCGTTCCTACCCTTTCTGATCGAAGGTTTCATGCCTCTACAATGCTGTTTGGCTATATAAACGAGGCCACCATTATTGATATCACTCTTATATAAATGTAATAGATGAATTTTTTCCGAGGAGAGAGAAAATTATTTTTATGCCGGAAAAGACAAGACGATCCGTTATAAATTTGCATCTATATGAGGTCTGACGCGAGTTTTATTGAGACAAGAGAAATAATTGAGACCATTGAATGAAACTGAGGAATAAAAAATATCAGAATTCTGTACCAAAAACACCTTCGTATGCCAAGTTTATCGAAGATTAAACCGAAAATTATAAGTTCAGGCCTATCGAGACGGGCCTTATGGTATTTCAGCTACCCCTTACATCTAACCTTACTCAATTTATTTTATAATTAAAATTAAAAATTAAAATTATTTCCAAAAACCAAGGGTAACCATTCTGGTTGGAGAACACTGAGAAGAAAATCTTAAAGCTGATGGCAGAATTCGAACTTGTCAATCGTTTTACCGGACAGGCTTTTTTTTGAAAAACAAAAGGTTATGGATGTTCTTTGTGCATATGGATATATTGTATTACTCTAATGTACACATATTCAATAAGTTTGAGAATATATTCAACCTTTCAACAACATCATTGTGGGGACTCACTGCAAATGGAAGTGTGCTTTTTATCCCTTTATTATTAAATTATTCCAAAGACCAAGGGTAACCAAACTAACCAACTCCTTGATCCTGACTCGTTCCAGCGTTCCAGAACTTGTCACCAGGTAACGACGTTGTCCCCGGGGAATAATTGTTGGATCTTCTTTATGCCGTCCAGGCATTGGGCGCTCCTCAGTAAGGTGATCCAGTGACGCCATCGGAAGGAAGGAAAATACAACTATCCACGTAGCACCAATGACAAACTATCCACGTAGCATTGCATGGCGCCTCGCGCAGTTTATCCATTCATTCAGTTTTTTAATTATAATAAAAATTTATCCATTCATTCAGTTTTTTATTATAATTTATATAAATAAAAATAAAAATTATTTAAATAAATAATTAAAAATCAATTCATATATAAATAAATAAATAAATAATAAAAATATATAAATAAATAAATATATAAATAAATAAATAAGAATTTTCTCGTGGCGTCATGTGGTTCACCTTTTGTGGTGGCGCTCAGTGTAATAATACACAAAAAAGAACCATTTGCTCTTCCCCATCCAGACTCTTTATGCCTGGATGGTATACCTCAACTGGAAACTCGAGATGTTGTTTGTTCCCCTGGATTCTATTGCTTTCTGGAGATATTGAACAAAACCCGGACCAAAACCCCTTGTTATTATGCAACTCAATGCTAACGGAATAAAAACAAAGATTCTGGAGTTACGATCTTTATTAACGAAGCACAAGATTGACATCTGCCTTATCCAGGAGTCAAAACTTTCTACAGAGTTCAACCCCACTTTTTCCTGGATACATCTCTATCAGAAAGACCGCATTGGACGTGGTGGCGGCTTACTCACAATTATCAGAAACGGTCTATCCTTCCACGATGTAAGCTTGCAAGTGGATGATTTAATTCTACACGACAAGACCGCGGAACAAATTTCTATTGATCTTATTAATGGGTCAGAACATCTTATTCTAATCAACATTTACATTCCACCGCCGGGATCCTGTCCTAATAACTATGTTCCGAAGCTCGACAAACTACAAGAAATTCGAAATGTGTTACTATGTGGGGATTTCAACGCCAAACACCGCAATGGCTTAGTACCCAGTCGGCAGACAAGAGGGGGAGTCTAATTATCGACTCTCTCGAAAAAATGGTGATTCTGAATCACCCGAATGTGTTAACAAGGACACCTATCCGAAGAAATGACAACCCAACCTCCCCCGACATATCCATTGCTTCTCTAGGATTTCCCCGAAGATTTCATGGAACGTCTCCTACGATTTTCATAGTGATCATAATCCGATTATATTAAAACTGAGCCGATTCAATAACTCGCGTAGAATTAAAGCAACCGTCAAGGTCTACAAGAAAGCTGACTCGTCGAATTTCAAGCTCTTCATTGACCATAACCTAATACACTTTGATCCCACCTCATGCACAAAGAACAAACCATGTAATCCTTCAAGCTGAAAAGTTGTTTGTACCACGTGCAGTTTATAAATCCTACAAGCCTACTCTGGACTCGGAGACTCGTCTCCTCATCAAACAAAGAAACTCCCTGAAGATGAATCATCTGCAAACCTCTTCTGATTTGCAAAATATAAAATGCTTAAATCAGAGAATTACAAAGCTCATCAGAGAAAAGAAAGATAGGGCGTGGAAGCGCCTATTATCATCTGTTGGACATATAAAATCCACGAGTCTTTTATGGAAAACTATTCGTCGAATCAAGCTAAACTTATCAGATGAATCAGAATCTTTTTCTGCTCCAAATACTGTGCAAGCTAACAACCTAATGAAATATTACGCATCCATAAGCCACAAGGACTTCTCGAAATCCCATTCTTGTCACTTTCGGAATTTAGTGCCTAAACCAACTTCATGGATCAATCTGTTTACGCATGCCGAGGTCACACAGGCTATAAGATCAATGAAGAGATCTTTTACGTGTGGACCTGACGGCATTCCGGGAATTTTGTTAAAACACCTTGGTAATGCTGCAATCAATTCAATTACGTCAATTTTTAATTTGTCTTCTAACATGAACGTCATCCCATGCAAATGGAAAAACTCACTTATAATACTGATCCTTAAACCAGGAAAACCGAAAACCTTACCTTCTTCCTACCGTCCAATTTCATTAACGTGCGCATTATCGCGCCTAATGGAGAAATTCGTACTCTGGAAAATTAAACCCCATTTGCCCGACTGCCACTTTCAACATGGTTTCAGATATGAGCGTTCAACTACGACACATTTGACTTTACTGTCTCAATTTATATCAGAAGGGTTCAACGAACTGAAACGCCATTTACGGACAATAGTGGTCTCCCTGGACATAAAAGGCGTTCGATTCTGTCCAGAGAACATTACTCACGAAAAAGGTTTTTGACACTACCATTCAGCCGGCTTTGAAAAGATTTTCTCTCCGGAAGAAAAGACGTGTCTGTATAGGCCACGCAAGATCGAGGTCCCGTCTCTACCAAATGGCGTCCCTCGAGGATCCCCCTCTCTCCGGCGTTATTAAATTTATTCCTAAACGATTTACCCTGCCCTGGAGGACCAGATTCAATGCTTCTCACTTATGCTGACGACCTAGTCATCGCTAGCAAGAACAAATACGTGGGTATAGCAAAATCAGAGCTTCAGTCACATATTGACGACCTGGGAGCCTGGTTGAATTTGAATTGTCTCTCCATATCCAGGGATAAATCAAACGTATACAATTTTCACCACAGACGAAAAAGAAATTCATACACTGGATTTGAACATTTATAGACTCTTTAACATTACAAATTCATCCAACTATTCTGGGAGTGACTTTCGACCCTTTGATGACAATTTCTCAACATGTGAAGAACGTCATGACAAAGGGTCTCAAGAAACTAAGTATAATCAAACCGCTCTCAAGTCCAGGCCGTCACGGGAATGCGCTGTCTTCTTGTTCAATCAACTTCTAAAACCGACGGTAGAGTATGCTTGTGCCTCATGGGCCTATGGAGCTTCAATATCTAATTCATACAAGATCAACTCCCTAGCAGGCAAACTTTCACGTCTAACAAATTTACCCCCGATCTTTTTCCCCAATGGTTGACTACGCCGCAATCAAAAATAACGGCTCCAGCTTCATCTGTCTGTATGGTCAAAAAACAAATCGTTTCTTCCATTCAAGGCTAGAGGCCTCAAATACACGAAACCTGGGGAAAAAAAAACCCACCCCTCTTCAAACTCTAATGAAATCTGATCGTCATCTATTCAGGAAAGCCGTACTCTGAAGGAACATAGGAAAAACCTCTCGATTTTGTTGAGGCGTACCGGGATCACTTTATTAGTTGGTTTACTCCTTTTTTCTTAGTGTTCCCTTTTCGGGGTTATTAAATAAATAAAAATCAAAACGAAGTACTATGTGAATATTATTCATAAAGCATTTTCAAAACACCTGGATGTTCATTCTGGCAATGGTTGAAGGAATAAATGTCCCGACATTACTATCTTCAATTCTTCAATGGTGCAATCAGTAATTAGGAAAATGAATAACTCGTCCCCCCGCGGTTCAGATGACATCTCTATTCTCGAACTGAATCACCTGGGTCTTTCCGCGACAGCCGCAATGACATAAATTTTCAACTTCTCAATTAACGAGAACAAGATTCCGTCAATATAAGAGAAATCTCTGATACACCCTATCCTAAAAAAAAACAAACCACCAAACTGCCCGTCCTCCTACCGCCCGGTATCCATCATCTGCGCCTTATCACGAGTGTTAGAAAAACTGGTCCTTCTCAAGATGCGTCCTTTCATAACTCTACCATCTTTTCAACATGGATTCCGCGAAGGACACTCAACAACAACTCATAACAAACTGGTTAAATTAATTTCGGACGGCCTGAATACCCCAAATCCACACGAGAATCGTGCTGGTCTCAGTGGATGTGGAGAAGGCTTTTGACTCAATATCCCGGAAGATCCTTACAGCAAAAATTTTTACGACGTCGATCCACCCTAAATTCAAGTCATGGTTGGCTAACTTCATCAACGGTCGAATGGGCCAAGTGGTGGCAAACAACCAAAAATCAAAACAGCGATACCTTCCAAATGGAGTTCCACAAGGATTACCGTTGTCTCCAATACTTTTCAACATGTTCATCACTGACCTACCATCCCCAACCACCAAAAACACAATTCTTCTATCGTATACGGATGATCTAGTGGTCGCAGTGAAACATTGAAGAATCGAGGAGGCGACACGATCCATGCAAGACCTACTAAACCAGATGTGTTTTTGGTTCCTGAAGAACCGTCCGAATATATCAACAGAAAATTCACATGTAATGACGTTCACCTCAGCACGAAAAGAATTACGGGCAGCACCACGAGTAACATTATATGACTCCCCGCTTCCCATTAAAAAAACCTTTTAAATCCTTGGAGTCATCCTGGATCCTCTACTCACATTTACCTATCAAGTGGACCTAGTAACCGCGAGAATCCAAAAGAAAATTGGAATCCTCAAATCGTTCACTCACTCTCCAGTATCTTTAGAGCTTATATACATACAATTTGTTCTACCTATAATCGAGTAAGCCTGTGCTGCAGTTCAAAAAATATTTTTTCACTGAAAAAGTATTAAAAATATTGTCTTTAATTCTAGACCCTCTGTTATTAACAATATTTTGTGAGTTAAATTTTGGTCAAAGATTTCTGTTCCTTATCATCCCTTGTATCAGTAGAATAGCATAATGTGATAAACATGCAAGGGCTGCTAGAAAAAGGAGCATTTGGTATTCTCTATTCAACAAGGATTCCCATGAGTACAAAGTAAAGATAGAATCTTTCCTTTCGCTGGTGCAAATTGGGATTGTGAGATATTAGAAGATCATCGCGTCTGTGACAGTAAACTGAATACAATTAATTATTAACTTCTTTCTCGGTGATCCGAGGGTTTTAATTCGACTCATCAACTTTGATTTCTAATTTTATATTTTTGCAGTTTAATTTTGTTCAAACTCATAAAGATGGAAAATGAGATAACAGTGAATTAGAACTACGTCACATGATCGCATCAAACAAATTGAGGTTAGATGTGTCACTATTATTACCTTCTCTTAAAAATTATCTCTATTACAATTCACAAATGATGATTATTGTCCTGGAACATTCCGAAGTTGTCCCAAACATACATGATTAAGTAAAAATAACTTACATCAAATCAGACATATTGAATAAATCTATAAGGAGTTTGTCCCTAAACACAAACATGGAATCAAAATAACTGATGAAAGTCACCAATGTGTACTTGTGCAACTGACGTGTGGTAGCATGAAACATATCCTAGATTGGAAAAGGATTCGGAAATAAACGAGACGACTCACTTGAATATAGAGAAATGGGAATAGGATGAGTGGGCTTATAGTTTTTGAAAGTCTCTGTCCTTGTAACAAAAGTAAAGAAAGTGACCAAAGCGTTTATTATCGAATCCAATCAGATAACTATTAGAGAATATTATTAAGGAAATCAAAAGATAATGTAAACAGAATTTCACGAAAATGTAAATAATAAAACCACCATAACTAATTCTATAAAAAACTATAACTTACGATCTCTGAATGATTCTGTTGCATGTATTATTGAAATGTACTCAAAAATAGAAAAATTATAATTTTTAAGAAAATAATAAAAACATAAAACAAATTGGTGACTTACATATCAAAGTTTTGATTATGGGCAAATCATAAGTTATATTAAGAGTAAGTCTAATAGTAACGAAAATTTTTATTAAGCAAAGCATATTAAATCATTGCTATGAATAAAATGAGCGTTCAGGCGTCATTAGTGGGTGGAGGCATCCAGAAGGAGTCATGAGGGATATTGTAGTAAGTGGCATGTTCAGATCCTGTCGCGTTATTCAAAAAGGATTCCCTGTCCATTTCTGGGTGTAATTGGGACAAGGCCATGAACTGGTCTTCTGAATCGAAGAACTTTTTCTGTGCACTTTGTCTCTTCTTGAAGTATTGATTATCCAGAAGATTTCCAGTAGTAATTCTAAAATTATTTTTATTAATTTATACGTCGGGTTACTGGACATTTTTTATAAAAAACGAATTTTGTAGTAAAATATTTTATTAATTTTAAAATTTATAAAAACAAAATTAATTTAATTTCTAATATAACTAAACTCATTTTTTATATCCTATCTAATAATATTTTTATATTTTTACACACAGGTAAATTATAATTTAGTGTAGCGTTTTGTAGTTCACCAGTTCTGTAAGTATTGGTAACGCCTACCGAAACGCCATCTACGGACAATAATGGTTTCCCTGGATATCCAGAAGGCGTTCGATTCTGTCTCGAGAATATTACTCACGAAGAAGGTTTTTGACACCACCATTCAGACGGATTTGAAAAGATGGATAGCCAATTTTCTCTCCGGAAGAAGAGGACGTGTCTGTATAGGCCACGCAAGATCGAGGTCCCGTCTCCTACCAAATGGCGTGCCTCAAGGATCGCCCCTCTCTCCGGCATTATTCAACTTGTTCCTCAACGATTTACCCTGCCCTGGAGGACCAGATTCAATGCTTCTCACTTATGCTGACGACCTAATCATCGCTAGCAGGAACAAATACGTGGGTACAGCAAAATCAGAGCTTCAGTCACATATTGACGACCTGGGAGCCTGGTTGAAGTTGAATCGTCTCTCCGTATCCAGGGACAAAATAAATAAATAATTAATAATTCATATATTGTTTTTTGTTTATGGAGTTGTTAATCAACCAACTCTAACAGCTAAATTAGCCAAATATAGAAATTGATACATAGCAAAAACAATGGGAGAAAGATGACGGTACACTATATGGATAGTTTATACCTGGGTCCTACGAGAACTGTGGTGCCACGAGACATAAGCAGAAGGACTTCTTTGATGTTTAATCGGAATTCATTATTTCCTAGAGACCGCGAAAAACCAACCCTAAGATTACGAAGAAGGTGTTTAATAATGAATAATACCTGACGGCGGACATTCCGTCATCAAATTTACGAAAAACGAGACCGTTGGAACGACTACAATCGGAATCCTATGCCATCGAATTTGAGATTCGTCAGCGAAGATCTACCGCTATAACCTAACTCTAACTTTATGAATAGTCTTTTTTTTGTTTAAAGAAAACGTGATTTTTTTTATTTTTGGTGATTATAATTTTAGTTTTTCTTTATTGTCGTGTTCTTACAAAATAAAGTTGAGTCGATGGATTTTTCAATACGCTACAAAAATTCATTTTTAATTATCATCAGCATATACATGAGACTTCAGACAGTAATCCCTTAAACACTTCAATTTTAGGTAGAACAGAATATTCGTGCAGCTGGGAGTTCAAAAAATCGAATTTCCGATGTGAGTCAGTCATTTCATCCACGTGGTTAATCACAATATTATTAAACGACAGTTGAACCTCTGAATTCTTCCAATTTTGGTTGGATGTGATTTGAACCAGTGTTATATAAAAAAATTTTGCTTTCTCGTGATTACAAATCGTATACTTGTCACACGTGGGTTGACAGATAAATTAAATTTTAGTCAAATTTAAGGTTTAAAATATCAAAGTTATTTACACAAGGACTCGAGGATGCAGCCGGTTGGTAACCATCTTGAATTGGTAGTTTAAAATATCAGTTGACTCCAATGTTTAACCTATAAATGAATGGACAGTAAATGGGCTATTCGTGCATTCCCTGGAAGCAGTGGCGCCGGTCTGGACGGCCTACGCCCAAGCCACATAAAAGACCTCTCCTCTGTAACAACTGTCGACACAGGGGACTCCCTCATCGTCTCATTGAATGCTCTTACGAACCACGTTCTTCGGGCAGATATCTCGGAGTATGCTCGAGAACTCCTCTTCGCTTCGAGGTTGGTAGCCTTCAAGAAGCCTTGCGGCGGGACGAGACCCATCGCCATTGGTAACGTTTTTAGGCGCTTATCGTGCAGCCAGCAAGACTTTGAGTGCCGAACTTAGTCCTGTCAAACTCGGAGTTGGAGTACCTAATGGATGTGAAGCAGTAATACATTCAATCCGGAATTTTGTTGCCAGCCCTCCTGACGCGCAGGATTCAATTATAGTCAAACTGGACATACGTAATGCATTCAATAGCATCCGAAGGGATAGAATCATAGAAGATAGTGTCTCTAGGATTTCTGAGATCAGCAGGATGGTCAGACTTTCATATGGTTCCCCGTGTATGCTGATCTTCGGACAACACGCCATCAAGTCCAAGACTGGAGTCCAACAAGGAGACCCACTTGGCCCTCTACTCTTTGCTTTGGGTATCGACTGTGTATCATCTGCGATCAAAACTCCCTTGAACTTATGGTACCTCAATGACGCGACCATTGGGGGGAGTTGGGAAATTGTTGTGGAAGAGGTTAAACGCGTCATCCCTGCCCTCGCGGCACTCGAACTGGAGCCGAATCCATCGAAGTGCGAAGTTATTAACGTGACCTGTGGAGAGGACACCTTCGAAGGCGCAATAACGACCATTTCTACTTGCCTCCAGGACATCAAAGTCACCCGACTAGAAAAGGCGATTTTCCTCGGATCTCCTCTGTATGACATGTCAACTGTCCTGGAGGAGAAGAGTGAATCCGTACAACTGCTCACGCACAATCTAAAGGCTTCGGACTCCCACATTTCTCTCTTTATCCTCAAAAATTTTCACCTTACACCACTGCTCCTTTTTTTTCTACGGACATCCCCATGTTTCACAGACATGGATTTCTTGAGAGTTATCGATGAGAAGCTGAGGACCTCTGTTGAAGAAACACTTAACATCTCTCTGGATAAAGCAGGGTGGACCCAATGCACCCTAACACTGAACCCTAACTCTAACAGTAAACCCCAACCCTAAAACATAACACTCAACTTTAACCCCAACTAACCCAAAACGCTAACTTTAGCCCTAACCCAGGTAATGTAGTAATCATAAAAATAATCCAATTTAAAAAAAAATCTTAAAAAATTTCAAAAAACACAATTTTTTAGCTCAACTAATATGAACTGTGTTATATTCTTTATTTTTTCCGTTTTGGTCAACAATAGTTATCAGTTCTCCTTTCTTACTAACAACTTGGTACTTTTTTGCAGAAACTTCGTCATAGTATTTCGTTGCCTGAATTGAGTTCACAATAGTTATCAGTTCTCCTTTCTTACTAACAACTTGGTACTTTTTTGCAGAAACTTCGTCATAGTATTTCGTTGCCTGAATTGAGTTCATCATATTTCTATCTTCGGCGTTTTTTCATTTTTTTCACCTGACTTTATTGTATTTTCAAGAGCAATTTTCTTTTTTCTTGTCCTAAATTTTTCAAGGATGAAAATTCTATCGGCTCTTTTTCTACATCTTTGCCGGAAAAATTTATTAACGATTCTATTTTTTCCTGATCGTATTTTTCTCCAGATTGATGTTGTAAAAAATTTCAAAAAACCGCTGTCTTGTAGGATGGTTTGATCTATTATAATCCCTTACAATGTTATTTATGAGGTCAATATAGCTTCCAAAATTTCTCTTGGATGAACTCGTGAAACAAACACATCTTTTAATTGATTGGTTAAATCTATTGGGATGAAAAACAAAAACCGCTCTACTTGTCTTTGTATCCAAAGAGCTCGTGGACGTCCTGTAACATGCGAAATGGAAAATTTATCGCATAACTCTTGCATGTGCTGATTTTTAAATTCCTTGCCATTATCCGTATGTAGGATAATAGGCAGTCCAATGAGAAAAAAATATTCTTTAGAATTTTGGATATCTCAATTCCAGAATTGGTGACGGCACTTTCAACAACAGCAAATTTAGAAAATGAGTCTATAAGAACCATAATCTGATAAATATATTGCAAACTAATTACCCATAAATAGTTTTCATTTTGAGAAAAATATCAACGTAATCAACAAGATTTACAATGTACCGATCTCTTGGAACATAAACAATGATTGGTGTAATTTCAGATTTAGTTGCAAGCAATCGTTTTGAATAAAATTACTATATTTGATACCTGACAATAGACACATTTAGAGACCACTAACTTCTTTACGTGTAGCACCATAATGGGTAAGTGCTAATAAACAATATAGTCCAAAGTGATTATGTTGAGCCTAATATAAATTGGATGAAATATAACTTCAATGTATTTTTCTTTAAGTTCTGCTTCTTCCACACAAAAGTATCTCAGTTCTATTCCATTTTTTATAATGTAGGGTTTCAAATCTTTAAAATGAAATGTTCGGCACATCTTTTGATTTTTGCCCGTTCTCTCCAGTCAGGGCAATAATCGATCTTACCAGTAGCACAGTAGATCCTAATTTTGTCCAAGATATTACGTGTTAGGTTCACTAGATGCATGTTTTATAATTAGTATTTTAAATAAAAATCTGTACTATATGTTTTTTTTATTTAACAAACAATAAAAAAATTAATATATTTAATAATCAACAACCTTCCTCGCCTGCCTGTTCGCCAGCCTTCTCATGCAGGTTCGATTCTGGTTGCTGAAACAACTCCGAGAGCGCCTTGTCCAATTGAACCCTCTGCCCATATGGCATCTCAGGTCTCTGCCTCCTATACTTTAGTGTCAGGCTCTTTAGGGTCCGCTTTAGCACAGTGGATTGTAGATAGCCCTGGAGCTTCCTATCTACCTCCAGCTGCTTCAGATAACCCTTGTGGTACTTTGTTGTAATTGCTTCCCACGTCATTACTATTGGAATAACGCGAACCTTGCAACCAATATACTATATTATTATTATTTTTAAGCACTTCACGAGAGCCATACTAATTATAGCCCCGCATGTGCAGCAAAAGAAACAAAGTTAGATGTCAACCTTTTCCATGCTCCCCTGTTCCTAGCCAAGGCTCTCATGTTGTCCAGGTCGTCGGAATTTATTAGATTTTTTTTGATATTGACCAAGTCTTTTTGTAAGACTATTGGCAGTGTTGTTCTTGGTCTTCCACGATAGCGGCCTTCTTGGCTAACAAAGTATATATCCATAGACATGTTAGGTAGGAAAGTTAATTCCATCCTCAGCACGTCTCCGAAGAGCTTCCATCGGGATCCAGTACTTCTAAGCTGATATGTCTAGTGCTGCATCCCTTATATAAAGCATTCCTCGATATTCTCGTAGGCCAAGTAGTTCCTGTTAATTTTTCTCAGCTGACCTCTGTGGAAGGAGTCTAGTTTTTCCATATCCGCTGATGAGGTCGCCCAAGTTCCAGTGTTATATAAAAGTACGGGTTTTATGAATGATTCGTATAATAGAATTCTCATTTTCGTGTCGATGCCTTTTTGATTGAGCCATAGATGCTTCAGTTTATATAACGCAGCATTGGCTAGAGTTTTCTTACGTAAAATATCTTCGCTATCTCCCAAAAGTGAACCGAGTTTCTATACTTGTCGCCACTTCTATTCTATATGTAATTTTAATATTATTAATAAGTTTTCCAATGAAAGTTTTACTAAGAAAAATATTTATTTTTTTTATTTTGGGATGAATCTCGATGTACGGCGCTTCGCATGTATGGACTGTGACATAAGCTGCTTGAAAAGGATAAAAACTTTAATTTTTAAAATGTTAAAAAATATTTTAATAATTTTGATTAAAATTAAGTTACCAACATTAACAGCACGAAATTAATAAGGCTAGATTTAAAGTCATGTTTATTTTTTGTCTTAAATCTTATATTTTATGGTCACATGTCAATCATTATTAGGTCAAATTTTTGGTTGTTCTACTCATGATTTAACAGTCATTAATCGGCACAAAGTAACGGATTTATTTTAAATAAATCATTTACTTGTGTAGAAAACTGCCTGCATTTATAAAAGACAGATCCAAACATTCTTCCTTACCTAGTAGCTAACAAGTAAAGAATTCATAATCATTGATTTGCAATAAGTAATAATCCGATAAACTTTTGGATAAAGATAATCATTAATCTTAGAACTTTTACGCTCGACCCTTAAGTATGTTTCCCAAAGCTTGGCTACTTGCGTATCATTTGCAATAAGTAATAATCCGATAAACTTTTGGATAAAGATAATCATTAATCTTAGAACTTTTACGCTCGACCCTTAAGTATGTTTCCCAAAGCTTGGCTACTTGCGTATCTATATACGATTGTAGAAATCACAGGATCTTCGATTTTACTTCTACTGGATCATCGCTCAGACGATAAAATTAGTCTGATCCGCATGGAGGTTTGCCTTTTCCTCTTTGAAGATCGAGAAAATCAACTCATACTAACGGAAAATATTTCCTCTTTATTTGGATTGAAGTTAATAAAAAATATTTTATTATTGAAAGAAAACGTTCATGCAGTTATGGAATATCTTTAAGAAATAACCCAATGTCGTAGTTAGTTTTTGATAGCACTCTCTTTACCTATTTTTGGTGGATTACTAATAATTGCGCTAATTAGGAGGATGAAGAGAAGCCTTCAGCCAAATGGCCAACGGGAGAATCAATTAGTAAACTATCATTATAACATGAATCCTACTACTTTTAATTGATCAATTAAATGTTCTAATTGAGACGGAAATAGAAACTTCTACGGCTACGCACAAGCTTCTGTGCCAGAGAACTTTTGATTACGAGTCTCTCTTTTGTAACCAACTAGGCAAAGGGTAACAAAACGGTTTCACGAAAATTTTCATTAGGGTCGGAAGTTAAGACCTATAAGAAGAATATTAATTCGACTGATAGAGTCATAACATCTTTCATGAGTGCAAGACTTCAATTAAAATTACAAGAGGTACGTGAAACTTTAGTTTCATTAATTGGCAGTGCTTTCTTTCTTTACGATTCCGTATTTGAATACATGAGTAAAGGATCTGAGTTTTTTTCTTATAACCCCCTAATTCATATCTCAACTCCCTCTCATATAGAGCTTATTAGGCTGCCATCTTCATCAATTAACAACCTCCTCCAGTCTCTTCCAAACGAAAATTTTGATCACTACCTTACTTGACTCCGATG
The DNA here is from genome assembly GCA_011109175.1 of Dicyema japonicum. NCBI lineage: Eukaryota > Metazoa > Dicyemida > Rhombozoa > Dicyemidae > Dicyema > Dicyema japonicum. Next base: position 387,002 of record RDEW01000016.1, read on the forward strand.
AGCGATTTAAAAAGAAAAATCACTTTTTACACCCATAATGACGAACTCCCAAGTGGGCGTGTAAATAAAAATCATTCTTTTAATATATAGTGTTGTGTTTTCAAAACATAAATTTTATTCTTTTTCGAAAATCAAGAGTCTTGAATTGGTCAGTAAATTGAAGATCGTTGCTCTAAAAAAGGCGGATATCGTAAATTCCGTACAATTTTGTAGCCGATCCGTCGATTCCAATCCCAAAAGCTCATCCCCGAACTTATCCACTGCCCCTGCTGCTGTATAATAAATCCTTATACTGTTTGCGAGTATCTAAGTGTAGAGAATTCACCAACCAAAGATCTTCAAGATTCCCAGACCAGAATGCGACCATCAAATTCCACAAAGGCTCTGTAAACTGAAAATAGTCTTCTTTTCAGTGAAATTTAGTTTCTAAAGAGTAGAATAGCCAAATCCTGCAACCTTTGCAGAAGATAGTATTTGTAATTAATCAAAAAATTATTATTTTAAACCCAAGACACCAATTAAAGTTGAAATATTTCCAAAGATCACAGTTAAAAAAAATAAGAATTTATGTGGTCCCGGCGAATTCCAATTGGGCTCTCAGCTTGGCCCAGAGGTCTTCCCTCGATTCAACAAAAGCACGCAGTGGACGAGTGATCTTCTGGTATCGCTGAAGTTGGCCTCCAATTATTCTTATTAAGTCTTCCAAGCGATTTCCCAAAACATTTCACACGTGGTTCGAGAAAGTCATATTGGTGTCAAATACTACTCCCAGGATCTTCTTCCATTTTTAAAATGGCAACTTGCTTCCATCTGCTTATCCACTGTCCTGTTGGATATTCTCTTATCAGAGGTAAGGAGACAAGTAACTGATTTTTCCGGGCTAATCGATCTGTCTTCGATTAACCAGCAGATTAAACAGTTTACAAGTAGTTGTGATATCTCCGAAGAGACCTGAGCGTCTTGGTCCCAAGATGCAATAACAATATCATCTGCATAAGCCAGTAAAAGGTGATCCTCATGTTTCGGAGTAGGGATATCATTCAAGAAAAGGTTGAACAGTATTGGGGACTGAGAAGATCCTTGGGGTATTTCATTTGGAATTAAACTGGAGCTCGATCGTAGGTTTCTCAAACAGACCCGTTCTCTTCGTCCACTGAAAAAATTCACCAGCTAGAGTTTGAAATTCCCAGGTATATTCGTCTGATTATTTTCCTGGTGTGAATTTTTCTTGGGATGGAGTTAAATGCCTTGTGAATGTCTACAAAACATAGAATTGTTTTTTGTGCCTGGGTTTGTTGGTGAACCCCGAGCAAATAAAATCACTCAGGGATAGCAGGTAAGTATCCGTCGAGTGAAGTGAGTTAAATCCGTGTTGGAATGGTTTCTCTAGGATTGTTCCTCTGATCTTCTGAAAAAAATAGTTTTTCCAGAATTTTCGAATTTATAGTATTTCCCCTCATGCAGAAGAACAGAAGCTATCAAAGAAATTTTCTATACTACATAAATCAGCAAAAATACCTCGAATTTGCTATTTTTGTGCTTTTATCATCAATATCGTGACGGATCGTGAATTTTATGAAATCACACAAAGGTCTTGATAGCTTTTCAAATTTAAACTTTTAAAGTTTCCGCAAGAATCTAATTTAAAGAAATGGAAACTTTATTTTCTTGGTTTATTCGAATTCACTGATTTCAGAATCGTGCCAAGTTGACTTTGCAATTTGTATTCAATATAACACAAAGTAAGTATGGACTTTCATATAACCTGCATAAATAACAATCTAGAAGCTAGAGAAATACCTGGAATTATGAAAAAACCCGGAGATATGATAATTGCTTAGAATCCTCAATATTTTTAGATATGTTTTTATTCCACCATATAATAAAATATCAACCTGACTACTACTATTATTATTATTATTATTACTATTACACCACAAGAGTAGATAAAATCGAGTCTACAAGCAAATTTTATTTATTTTATTAAATATTTTATAATTAAACATATTTTTATTTTTTTTATTTTTCTCTTTTTTTTATTTGTTGTTATTAAATGCGAGAACAATCATAATGGATAAGATCAACTCAACTCAATCCAATATGACCAAAACAATCTCTGAATCACAGGAATACCAATAAAGGTACCCTGTTTTGGTTATTTTGGTTAAGGTTGATGACGAATCTCAAATTGCACTAATCTCAAATTGTCTTTTTCACTCTTTTTAAACTCTCTGTTCACGCTAGCTTGCATCCTTCAACGTTCGAGGACTAAAATCGTCGGTCAAAAAGAGGTCACTCAGCCAGGATCCGAAGCGATACAACATTACTATCTGCTGCCTGCAAGAGACCAAAGTCAAAGGAAGACTTAAAGAACAAAATGCTGACCACGACCTTATCTTGCTTCATTCGGACTGTCACCACTACGGAATGGGCTTTGCGTTGGATATCAGACTCCGGAATAAATAAAAAGAATATGGAAAGTGAATGATAGAATTTGCGTAATTCAATTGGAAACTTGATCTAACTCTACAATTACAATTATAAATGTATATGCACCTACATCTCCAAAAGTCTCTAACAACCCAACGGAACTGGATGACTTTACAGTTCACTATCTACAATCCAAAATATCCACGATTTATCTACTTTACATAAGTGGAGATTGGAACGCGAAGATCGGAATATGGGCCAGAGAACTGAGCTTCATGTGTACTTATGTGAGAGGTCAAAGGAACATGTCTGGAGCAACTATGGCCAACTTCGCTATTAATAAACAATTATTCATCTGTAACACAGCATTCCATCACGCTGCAAGACATATCACGAACTGGACTGAAGAACGCCGAGACTAGATGGACATCTAATCAAAATATATAACCAAATTGACTACATACTGTGTCGACAATCACAGAAAGCCCTACTCACAGATCCCCGAACATATGAAGGAACATTATGATTGAGTGACCATAAACTATTGGTAATCGGACTTCTTTTAAAAAGAAGAATTTAGATTAACAGAGTCAAAACAGAAACAGAAACAAAGTCGAACTCTCAAGCAACAATCCTGTCCACAGATATAACTATTCAGCTAAAATGTCACAATCTATAGAACCGATCAATCTCAATCTACCTGCTGGAAGTTTATAGAATAAACTCGTAAATAAAACAAAATCAGTAGCTAATCACACGATTGGGACAATTCCCAAAACCTTCAAAGGAATACACGACCCACATATAGATCACCTCTCCCATTTACAAAAGGATCTACGTATTAAATGCACGAACACTCACAACCAAGTGAAAGCAACTGAGTTCAAAGAAACAAAATTATGCGAGAAATCAAGAAAAAATGTCAGATAAACTACGAAACAGAGCTACAAAAACCTTGCAAATATTATAGGAAAGTACAAACAAGAAGTGCAAATGTATGCATCAATAAAGATCTAGCGCGAAGACCCATATACAAAACCAGGAACACACAGATACCATAGCTGATCACTTCAAAAAATACATCAATTTTGAAAACGAAGAAACTCTTTATCCGTTTAATGGAATTCCCAGAAAGCTATCACCAGAAATAACTTCAACAGAAGTTTAAAAGGCTGTGACAAGACTAAACAGCTTAACAGCCCCAAGCCCAGATAATGTTAATGCAGAGCTCATAAAATACGCTCCTGAAGATATCGTTCTCCCTTCGAGCGTTTCCATCAATAAGGGAATACCTTGTTGAGCTCGCAGAGGAAAGTGCATTTTTTTAAGTTAAGTTCAGACCAATATTTCCCTAAAAAAGATAAATTTACATCAAGTGATATTAATAATTTCTGATGCATGGAAGGAGGTTTCATCAGAAATTATTATTAATTGTTTGGAAAAAGTGTTCACCATTCCGATGATCTTAATGGTTTCTTCATCAATAAAAAATTGACAAAGCGATGGAATATGTTTTAGAATAAAATGACCCTGAGTTAGAGAAAAATTTATAATGAAATTGAGGCTGAATATGTAACTATTGATAACATAAATAAAGTTGATTAAATATGTTGCCGGATTGTCGTAAAGGTTTTTATGATTTTAGAAATATATTCATGCCCAATTTAAAATTTAAATATGGTTAATTTATTTTATTTATTTAATATGGTTATAGACAAAAGATTACTGATTACTTTAAACAATGTTAATTTCCGTTAAAATTTAAGGATTTAATCAACGAAGTATAGTTATGACTCAATAATAACAAATTTTTGTAAGATTTATTGAGTAACCTCTATTTTTGGAACAACCTCTGTTTTTGGAACACTTGTTGTTCCAAATAGAAGTTAGACGACTAATCCGGTCAAACACAGTGTGTTAGTGTGTATTGAAAAATGTATGTCGCAAGAATCGTAACAACAGTGACACATCACAAGGAGACTCAATCTGTCCGGTATCGTTCACTATATACTTTGAATCTGCTCTACGAGATATCGAGAAGTATTACAGCGACAAAATTATGGAAATTGTTTACAGCGGTGATATTTACTGTATCAAGTAACAAAGATGCACTAGGACGACCGATGGAGGTAGCACCAGACCGCCGGCTAAATGGTCTTTATTAATGACAATTTGAAGACGGATATCGTCGATATCAAAAGGACGGAACCACGCAGTACTGAAAACTAGAGAAAGGCCATAAAACTTGGCTCGCTTTTAACGACTCAGAAGACATTGCCAGAAAGATATTATAATCTACGGTGACCATACAAAAGCTTTTGAAATGTTGGATCACTCCGACTAAGATTGTATGAGGCTATCGTGAAATTGATCCTTAAGTATTTCTTTGGAAAATGGCGTATCTCGAAAACAGATGACGAAGGATCGACTCCCTTCATAGGAATCAACTACATTCTCTCTTGGGATTAAGTGGCCAATGTGTGTAAGGAGTGAAGCATTGTACAAAAGCCAATCCTCTAGACCTCTGAGCAATTTGATCATGAAAAAGCGCTGGAACTGTTTTGTCATATTCTAAGAATTAAGTGAGCTACGTCAACAACATCATCATTGAAGAATTCTTTGAAACAACTGAGAAAAATTTCAGAGGCCATCGGCTTATAACGCTTTCCGATGTCCTTGTCCTTAATACAGATTTGCATTAAACAGAGCATCATTGGACAGTTAATACCTCTCAGTTTGCGGCATCGAATAGGAGATAGTGGAAGAGACTAATTTATAAAATAATTAAAAAAATAATCCTCAAAAGGGATATCAAACATAAAGGTATATTATTCAACTCGGTTAACCGACTGCTATGTTGCTCAGCTTATTCGTTACCCCGCATTTGTTGTGCATATATCCCTAATTGCACTAAACGATCACTATGTTGCTCCATAGTTTCATTTAATCTTTCGTCTCCTATTGCAATTCTTCTTTTTTGAGACCGATCTGTAAAAAATAAACTTTCTTTTTCATAAAATTCACGTCGAATGTGTGTCAGCGTTAAATTTATTAAACAAAAAAACCCACTTTATAGCCAGAATGAATAGATTCAAGTGATCCTGACCTACCAAAACAAGTATCCTCAGTCTTGAATGAAGTGCCCTCCAGGGAAAACACCTCTGGATTGTTGTTGAGTAATGGTTCTTTTTGAATATAATTTAGGATTATATCTGGCGCTACAACAGATGGTGAACCACATTACACACGCTAACAATTCTAGCTCCCTGGGCCACAAAAAAAGACAGGCACAGAAGAAATTACCAAATAATCTTCAATTAATGTAGACACATCACCACGTAGCTGCTTTAATTTGATTTAAGATAGAATCAACATTAGTGTCATCCGTAACTTTAATAAAGTGGAAATATAGAATTAAATAGTATCGGGTTCATAGCTATAGAGAATATTCCGTTATTATCTGTCTTCAATGAAGAACTATGAGAGGAAATAAATAATTTTGCCTTAGTTCTCTATATGACGAATAATTTGCTTGGATGGTTTAGTGATTATCACGTTGGCCTAACACGCGAAAGATTTTGGTTCGAATCTTATTCTAAGTAATTTTCCACATTCTCATGTTTTGAAGTTTTATTGTTTCCATACTTTTGTGAATAATGTCATTTTTTCAATCGTTTTTAAAAACAAAAATATTTAAAAACAATTTTATTCCTTGCTGACGGCAACGCATTCTCCTAGAGACGCATCCGATCAAGCGGAGGCCAAAAAGATCGTAAATACGAATCCCTTGACCAATGCCATTTCACCCCCATTACTGTAGAGACAATTTGAACCGTTGGTGCGAAGACGGACGCCTTTCTTTTCTAGTATTGGAAGAAAACACGCCTCAAAAAGTGTGAACCACGGGAGTGGCTCTGGTTGAGGCAGAGGCTCGAAATGGCGATTATCAGAGGTACATCTTCGCCACTCTGTCGTCCTAGTTATTTTCGAATAATTGTTTAACTAATATAAAAAATGTTTTATAAAAAAATTATATTCTTAAATTATTAAATTGTTTTTTTTATTTGGGGGAAAACAATTATTTTTAAATAATGAAAATTAGGCAATAATTAGGACGACAGAATGGCGAAGGCGTTACCTCTGATTATCGCCATATTGGACACCTCCATCCCCTTTTCGGAATGCCAATAAAAATAAGATCTCTAGCAAATTTTGGAATATCACCATTAACTATTCGAGTGAGCAGCAAGGTGATAGACGTTAACAATGCTCTTCACTTCTTTGCTTTTTCTTCTGTGTATGACCTTTTGACTATCAGTTCCGCAGTGAGTCTTTACTGATGATGGCGTCACTCGTCAAGCCTAGTCGCAAGGAGTGTCTTTTTTATGCTGGATTTCAAAGATTTGAGTGAACGGAACAACCTGGAGTTAATTATTCAAAAGAATTTCTCAAAGAATATCTCTCTGAGGACCTCCCCGCTGAAATGCAGGCTGAACTACACTTTAGTTACGATTTGGCAGATCCAGGTTCGTGTAAGACGGACTTTCAATGAGGTGCTGGAGCTCGTAGCGTAGATGTTGTGCGCATGTCATTCTCAAGTTGAACTTGGTGTTATTCAAGCTGTCGCTGTACCTGTAAGTTTGTGGAGAAGGATCCAGTTATGTTTGGTGTTGTTTTTGAGTGTTTGATAAAGGTCACCCCAACTGGTGTTCTAGAAAGGGGGTATGGTTTGTTTTTATTAATTTTGTGCTTCGTTTTACTGTGTTCTTTATGGGTAGGGAAGATAAACGTCCTCGTCTTCATGTAGTGTTTTGATCAGTTTCGGAGTCTTTCAAAGAGAGTTATATTAACTCACCTGGTCTAAATATTTCATTATATGTCACCATTTTGGTTTATATTGCATTATTCGTAGTAAAATGACGATGCTCCTTATATAGTCAATTTTCCCACCATCGTTCACAACTGTTTGAACATATTCCTCTTCATTGAGAGTAATCGTGTGTGAGTAAAGCTAGTAGTTTATGTCCTTACATGATTAATTAGGATAATGCATACGCCGTTCTGCATAAATCTGAGGAAAACCGTCCGTTCTTTAACATCTATCAAAGTTGATTCTTTCTGTAATCGTTTTTTAAGTGAAATTATTTTTTAGACACAAAAGTATAGCTGTGTGATTCAGTTGTCCAACCAGGATAATAATTAAATCATAATAAATTTGAATTAATTAACACCATTTTATATCCCAGAAAAATGAACGATTAAGTTAGTTAAATGTTAAATTGAACTCCGCAAGTTCCAAGTACATTATACTTGTTTTTAATGGCACTGCAGACTGAAATAACATTATTAATTACGTAATTCACTTGCCGGCCTGCCGTATTTTTTAAATATATTATTTTCTAACATATACAATTCATTATCTTCGATAGCGAATTGTCTATTAGTTATTTCTTCATATCTATACTAAATATAATATCATACGCCTCTGGAATATTGAATGAATCAATGCAAACGATAGCACTATATTATTATTAAAAATACATTTTTAAATGTACAATGTTGGAAATAACTTTAAAAAATTGAATGACATTTATTCCTCGAGGAAAGGATCTACATTAATTACAAAAAAACTACATTTGGTAAAGCATTGATAAATTTTCCGCAAATTCGATCGATATAAATTTGAGGGAATTACAGTAATCAAAATATCTATAAATTTAAAAAAATATGTAACAAGTTCTTAATGGTAGGTGGGAATGTTTGGTTGTCTACAGTTTTCAAACTTTCATCATAATAATCACATCGACTATGAATATTTAATAATAATTACATAGCATTTAACTTCATTCCCAATAATGAAAATTTGACATCAGATTCAAATTTAATATTTTTAACAATTAATGAAGACACATAAAATTCAGGTAGGCCAGTTATCGAATATGTACAGTTAATCCAATATCTTAATAATTTATATTTAATACAGAAAAGTTTTCCCTACTGTTAATTCGCTTGGGCAAATATTCTGTGATGTCAAAATATCGAATGACAAGTTTAACACGAGAAAAGTGAACATCTATAAGATTAAATACCAAAATAATGAATATACGATAACCACAAGAAATAAAAATTACTACATGAAATACAGTCGTCATAATTAATTATAATTTTATTAATTAAAGTGTTGGATTAAATTAATAAAATTAAAAAATAATTTAATTAAATTCACACAATTTACATGGTTTTCCGATTTGTTTAATAATTTTACCATAAAATTTAATAAATTTGTAAAAAAATGTCTAATAACTTTGCCTTAATGTTTAGTAACCTCATCAAAATGTTTAAAAATTTTTTCTAAAAGTTTAATACCTTTTGAATAATGTTTATCTATCTGGAAGCTACTTTTCGTTATCTGAGAGCTAAAAATTGTCCTACTTCTTTCTGGAACTAAGATATGCGGATGACCTGGATTTTGGTTTAGAAGTATGATGATATCTAATTCTTTTTTAGACAAGAGTACTGCAGGGTAAATGAAATTATTTTTTCAGACATGAGTACTGCAAGTTAATTAAATTGGTCTAATTTTAGAGAATTAGACGTGAAGTCAACACAAAGCAGTTTGAAGTAGTTAGCCTGAGTATGATGAGAGAATCTTTTGCCTTCTTTAGAATCAAATAGATGATATTGTTCTAGTAACAAATGACCAACATTCGCTCTCTCGAATTGATTTTATGTGAAATATTAAAAAATCGAATAAGGTAATCGTTTGACGACAAAATAAATTTTTTGTGCAATTTTGGCTACATATTGATCTATCAGGACTAAAAGATTTTCAAACTCCGATGTTCTTTTCTACTTGAAAGTAAAAATAGGTCATATTTCTCCTTGACCTTAAAATTAGGTCAATCGTTAATGTAATTTTAAATATACATTTGATGACTATAGATGCTATTAGTATCCTTAATATTATTCGCAACCAAATGTTGATGCAATTGGTTTATTCTGACTTTCCCACTTCTCTTATTTCTGGATCTGTGGACGATTAGGATAACATTTTCTTATTGATCTAAATGACCGAATTAATCTGAAATCACACTAAATATGGTTTGAAAAAGAAAGAGTTAATTGAGACCAATATGATACTGGAGGTCTGCTTCAAGACGACTAGAAATTAATTAACAAATGCTTGGTTGAATGTTTATCAATGTGGTAAAATTGGCAACGTTCTGACGACAAGGCAGTGAGAATAGCTACCTTGCTCCGATTTGACCTTAATTTTGTGTTAATGAAAATTCATTTCTGGACGCTGAATCGATGGTTATCATCCTTTAAGCAAATTTATAGCTGATCCCGACATGAGGTAACAACTTGACATTAAAAAATGAACTTTTTCTGCTGGCCTCCACTAGTTTATTCCTTTGCAATAGCAACGTCCCGAAGGGATAACGATATTACCATTCGCTATGGTTGAAACATTGCTTGGGGCGTTACACATGTTAAAATATACTCTCCAACAAATTTGGCTGATATCCAGTTAATGACACCGAGGATCATAAATGTCGCTTAGTATTTCGTGGGACTGATTGTTTCGAGGTCTTATCTTGTAAGGTATATTACCTAGTTATTAAAGTCGCTCAATATAATAATTAATTTATTAATCGAAGATATGATTACACTAAAATGCCGAAAATTAAAAATTCATGAGACCATACTGCAGGGAGAATCCTTCATCTCGTAAACTTGATGCTTCGGTTAATCTATACGTACTTGGAAAAAAATGTGGAATGTGGCCTATTCTATGGACAGCTTTTTTAGCTGAATTATATTGAAGATTGCTGTCGACTTGTGATCGGAAACATTCAGGCTATTTGTATCCTTCACAGTTGAGTGTTTTGGTTAAAGGCGACTGTTGCGGGAAAACATGCTAAAGATACTTTTTGAGCTGTGTATCTATCGTTTTCGAAAATGAGAACGGAGTCTACTTTTTTGATTTACATGATGCCTTTAATTTGTTCAGAAATAATAATTTTTTGTATCAGGTATAGGTATCCAACTCAGATCGTCCATTCTTAAATTTAGTAGTGACTCGACTCTTTGACTTAGCGTCTGATCCAGGCACAGTAAAAAATCTCGATGTCCGATTCACGGAGAAACTCCGAAGAGCGTATTGCAATTTCGGTAAACATAAGCTTCTAATAAACATTTTATGTCACAGTCCTTAGTTTTAATATAATCGGATTATGATCACTATGAAAATCGTAGGAGACGTTCTATGAAATCTTCGCGGCAATCCTAGAGGAAGCAATGGATATATCGGGGAGTTTGGGTTGTCATTTTTTGTCATTTCTTCGGATAGGTGTCCTTGTGAAGATATACGGGAATAAGAATCACCATTTTTTCGATAGAGTCGGTAATTAGACACATCCTCTTTTCTCCGACTTAGTACTAAGCCATTGCGGATGTTTGGCTTTGAAATCCCCACATAGTAACACATTTTGAATTTCTTTTAGTTTATCGAGCTTCGGAACATAGTTATTAGGACTGGATCCCGGCGGTGGAATGTAAATGTTGATTAGAATAAGATGTTCTGACCCATTAATAAGATCAATAGAAATTTGATCCGCGGTCTTGTGTAGAATTAAATCCCACTTGCGAGCTCACATCGTGGAAGGATAAACCGTTTTTAATAGTGGTGAGTAACCCGCCACACACATCCAATGCGATCTTTTCTGATAGAGATGTATCCAGGAAAAAGTGGGGTTGAACTCTTTGTAGAAAGTTTTGACTTTTGGATAAGGCAGATGTCAATCTTGTGCTTCGTTAATAAACATCGTAACTCTAGAATCTTTGTTTTTATTCCGTTAGCATTGAGTTGCATAAAAACAAGGGGTTTTGGTCCAGGGTTTTGTTCAATATCTCCAGAAAGCAATAGAATCCAGGGGAACAAACAACATCTCGAGTTTCCAGTTGAGGTATACCATCCAGGCATAAAGAGTCTGGATGGGGAAGAGCAAATGGTTCTTTTTGGTGTATTATTACACTGAGCGCCACCAAAAAAGGTAAACCACATGACGCCACGAGAAAATCAATAGATTTGGAGTAGTTGTAGTCTGAGATGTAATAGTCGTCGAATAATTGTAGTATTAAGGGATGCAGTAGTTTTTGCATCTTTTTCATTATTAAACGCCCAATGTGTACATAACCCATTAAGTCCAAATATAGTAGGTCCTTCTAAGTTAGTTCTTCCACAGTAGGTCCTTTCCCTCTTATTTCCTTCATAAATAATCCAGATTCAAAAATAGGGACCAATGATGTGAATGACATCCTTCTAAGTTAGTTCTTCCACAGTAGGTCCTTTCCCTCTTATTTCCTTCATAAATAATCCAGATTCAAATATAGGGACCAATGATGTGAATGACAAAGTCTTGTAGATTTGGCATGTAATGTCAAATGATGTGGGTACAAGGTCCAGCGTGGAAATTATTCAAGATTTGAGTTACTATATGTTCCTTTACCTCGCAATAGGCTCATTCGTTTTGTAAATAGTTCCTTCGTCTTGTAATGTGACCCTTTGTCTTGAAACTCTGTTTTGAAAAACTCTACATTAAATTAAAAATTCAATAACACTAATGGTGCCACGAGGAAAATAATCCCAAAGAATATAAAATATCTCCAACACGAGTAAAAATGATACAAGTAACTGTTATTATTTTATTATTAAGTGAATAACCTTAATCAAAGAGAATCTTGGTGGACATACTAGACTTTATTGGACAAATATGAAAATCAATTAAGAAATTGAGCTAAACCCATGAAAATTTTAGATTAGAATGTTGCTTGTTATAATACATTCACCTTCTTTATTACATATATAACCTCTGATGACTCTTAATGCTCTCGAATATGGAATGAGTACACGCTCCACCAATTTCTGTAGTTCAAATTTTTCTTTTTTAAATAAGCAAAAATAATGCCTTCTCATTGATATAAAATTTAACTATGATGGTAAGGTATATACTCTAAATAGTTACATTTTCTCTTGAGTTGGTTTGGGGGTACTGATTAAACACACAAACTCATTGTAGCAGTAATATTCGAATCTGTCCAAGGATGGTTTATGTAAATGACCCAGTTTTTCTGTCATACTATATTAGAGAACTCAGACTGAATCAGATTGAGTCTTCTTTGTTCCAATGTCTTTCTCGAAATCTTACAATGATATTCCATACAGAACCGGTTGTTTTAGAATTTTTATAATTGTATTCTATCAAAATAAAATTTACAAAACTCAGCCATTCAGCAGCGTCAAACAAATCATGAACATTTCCTAGTGTAATTTCAGCATTCAAATTATCTGACAATGTAACATCTGACTTTCAATAGGTACATGTTGATTCATTAGTGACTGATAATAAGACATGTCAGTGTGGTTAGTTATCAATATTCCAATCCCACGTGTTTCGAACTGAGGACGTTCCGCTAGTTCCATCATTTGTATAACATCCAGACAACTCAACCCATTTACTCTTTTCAGGACTGTACAATTGGGTATAGTGATGACTGTGTGTTCAAGAAGGTTCATCCCCATGCCAGATTGGTTGTTGATTTTATTTTATTTATTATAAAGAACTTGAATAAGTATGTGACAAAATAAATCCTTAACTAGTGACCAGTCTAAAATTGATAATTTATATAACTTTTACTCCCAGTGTAATAAATAGCAAAACCAAAAAGCAACAAATCTTTCAAATCCAAATTCCTATCATGTTCCCCTTCAGTTATTAATATATCATTAGATTTATTGCTTTCTTTGATAAACACTCCCAATGGATCATTACCCAAACTTATTGCCTTTAAGGAACGTTTTGTCTTTGCTGTCTTTTTCCGTGAATGTACAAATAAGAACTTACGTTGATAAACAACATAAACCTGATTGGAGGCAGCATGATCCATAACTTTATACACAATGTCAATTATTAGTTGGTAGCGTCGAGCAGCTTTCTCGTTGATTTTAATAGACAAACTAATTTTTTATTAGTTTGAAATCTTTTCACTAAGTCAAGGTCTTTTATAGTCTTTTAATTTGTTATCCTCTTGTATGACGATCAGATTTTTGAGTTAAAAATCCGAAAGGTTTTTAGTCAAAAATCGTAGTAATAACTCATTTAGATGCTTGGAGCGCAATCTTCTATTCAGAGTCAGTAAAAGTATGTTCCTTAAATAAGTTATGGTCCTTTAGGAAATGGACCGGACAGCTCGTAAGAACTTGACAATGGTCTCGCTGTATAAATTAACTACTGTTTTTTCGACAAATTCTATTCCTAAGTTTCACGACCAGAACCACTATACGATGCTCAACTCCCAATACTCTACAACTCGGGAACGTGGGGGCTAACTCAAGGAGTCAGAAAGTTTAAGGAGTCAAAAAGTCTCCGAAAAATCTAAATATCTAGAAGAGCGTAGAAGAGTCTAACAAACTGTATCATCCGGGCGGTGGTAGACACGACAGGAAGAATATAACTTTCTTATTGTGAATGTGCATTTTGAGAATAATAATTGTTTACGGAAAATGATGTCTTGATGAGACTTTTACAAATTTTTGTCAAGCCGGATCTTCACTAATTTCTGAAAAGTTAATCCTTTTACATAGTTACATGAATCCATCAATGTCCTAAACCATGACGAATATGTTTTTTAACTGTCTCAATTTATTGGTTGTCTTTTACTTTTTTATCGATTAATGTTGACAAATAGAGGGATTCAGAAGAAATTTATAAATTTCTGCTTGTAGAGTTCAACTGGAGGAAAAGTTTATCTGTGTATTGGCTGATCCCCATCTATCCTGTCTTGTGGTCTATCATTTTGAAGAGCTCCCCAAGTAAAATGGAATCGGAACATATTGGTAAGGTTAATGGACATTTTCACTTTACGAAATTCGATAGTCATCATATCTCTGACTGTATCGAGGGAACGGATTCAGTGTGGGATTTGAAAGAAACCCTGGTAGAGAAAAGGGTTGTTTTTGAGAAAGAGAGAGAGAATTGCAAAAATCTGCATCGAAAATTTCCAAAAAAAAAGTTCCAGAGTAGAATGGAAAATAGAGCTACCTGTCCATTGCATGTGGCGTCTATAAACTGAGGCATGCTGGGTAGTTCATCGTGCTTAAATTCTTCTCCGCTGTCAAATTGTAATTCCAAAAAGGTCCAAAGTTATTTTAAAAAATGAGCAGATTATCCATGAAGAATCTTATTGTCCATGGAATAAAGGAATGTTGGACATTGAACATTAAGATAAGCCCCCCACACTCCGAGGGGCGCCTCCAAATCATCATTTTGAACTTATAACATCTGAGATAAATAATTTCGTCATTCGATTGCATTTCAGCTGTCAACAATTAAAAAAACTGTGACATTTTTACGAGGAGAACTTTTATAAGTATCATTGGCATCATGGAACTTTGAAAACATGTATCTTACTTCTATTTGATTTTCATCTTAAAAATTTTCACTAAGAGGCAAGAATCAGACATAATAGTAACCAAACTCAAAGTTAAAAAATTAAAAAAATTAAAAATTAAGTAAATTAATTTAATTTGGCGGTATGTACAACATCGTTGGTTATGAACGTAAACTGTGGTGCTGCGTTGAAATTAGCCGCGTGGCGCCATGTGGTGCTGCGTGGTTAATTGGTTGAAGTTCTCCGCTTGCTTGTCTGTTCCTCCTCTCTCTTCCTAATAGAGTGGCGTCATGTGATCCACCTGTCTTGGTGACGCCCAGTGCCAGGCCGGCACGAAAAAAGATCATTTGCTCTTCCTCACTCCAGTGGAGGGGTTTCCACAACTGCATGTAATGGACGTCTTACCTTTTATGCTGATTCCGGATGGACTCTGTTTCTGTAGAAGTGGAAACTGGATACACTAATTAGTTGTTTACTTTAACTTCTTTCTCGGTGTATCCGGGGTTAATAAATAAATAAATGAACGTAAACTAGAAGCAAGATTCAAATAAAGTGGTAAAGCATGCTTATTAATAGCTCGAGTAATTCTGATATGAAAGGAGAACTTAGTCAGACAAAATAGAAGCTGGAGAATTATTTTAGACCTAATAAGCAATCCCGAGAAACAAAGGTCTATGAAACTGATATGTGAGGGTTGTTGAAAGTTCGGGTAAAGCTCTAACAGATGCAGCAAAAGAAGCAAATGAAATAGTAGAGAAAATGCATATTACGTTACCAAAATATATATTAAACATTTTCAAGGCGCGAAAGAACAGGCTATTGTAACAAGTGTTTAAATCAGGGATTCCCAAAGTGGCGAGATCGCCCCCAAGGAAGCGATAATAAATTATTCGTAAAAATCATTTCATACAACTAATTAATATAATAGAATTTCAGTATGATGAACCTGTAATTTTAAATTGACACTAGCGTGAATTGCAGTGTATTTGTATCTTCAACAATGGAGCAGAGACCCTAAATAAAAAAATTCGTCGATATAATATTCAATATTAAAAATATGTTTTCATCGCATCTCCTAGTGATGAAAGACGAACTTTTTGTTTATTATGCTCAAAGTCATTTTCTAACAAGGCTATGAAGCCTTCTAGATTAAGTCAGCTTCTACGAAAGGTTCTTATATTTTATTAAAATACAGGTCCATCAAAATAATTTCAACCAGCCGCTGACATTTTTCCAAAAGTTACGGGGGAAACAAAAAAATCAACGGAGTCTGTAGAAAATAATCTCCAGTATTAATGAATGTAGTGATGATGACTTTGTTGCATCATGTAACATCGCTTTACTTGTCGCCAAGTCGGGGAAACCGCACACAATTGGGAGGAATTGATAAAACCATCAATTCATGAAGTACTGAAAACAGTAATGCACTAACCGTCTCAGAATATTATTAAGTCAATTTCGCTTAGCAACAATAGGATACAGAGACGTATTGATGATATGGCTTTCGAAGTGGAATACGATTTTTGTTTAATACTGAAAAATACAGAATTCAGTCTACAATTAGATGAGTCAATCCTTCCTGAAAATTAATTTTAATAATAAATTTTAATAATTCATAAATATATTATAAATTTTAATTTTTTTATCAATAAATTAATTTAACAAATGCGTCTAGTGAGATTATCTCAAGAAAAATTAAATTAAAATTGTAACAATTTAAACCTAGCATGAATCACTAGACCACATGACGTATTTCAGCATAAGAAACTCTCTAAAAATGTATTTTCGACGAGGAAATAGCATATATTTGAAATATTACGGGATTGTTAGGGATCTGATTGGGACAGTTATCTCAAATTGTGTATTTTGTCAAGTATTTTTTGTTTTTTTATTTCAATATACAATGGTGTTACAAAGAGGATCGACAGCCTGGGAAATACAAGATCTAACTCGGCCATAAATGAACACGCTTTAATTGAGTTCTTAGGTACTTCACGGCAAAGTGTGGTTGTATGTTAAACGGGAGTACCTTGGAAGGATGAGGTGGTTAAATGCATACATCTTTGCCTGTGTCGTCAATATGGAATTAAGAAGACTAAAAGACTCAAGACAAACTCCGTGTACTTTATTGTTACTTATAAGTCATTATACATTCTCCTGGATACGACTGATTGAAACGAGTTGAAGTAAAAAAGCTGCTACCAGCAATTTGTCATATTTCACAATTCTAAAGTAACCGTGGTAGCAATAGTAATGGTATGAGATAGTTTTGTGAGCAATTTCTATAAACACAATCAATACACACTCAAAGGGATGATAGTCTACGAGCATATTTAGGGTATGCAAGTAGTTCATAAACCTTGCTTGGTCACAGCGGATGGTTGGGAGATATATATTTGATATTGCTTAATAAAAGTCTGATGCTAAAGTTGAACAAGGAAAACTCAACTCCTAAAATAAAAGTCGACAAAATTGTAATACACTTTCGTGATTTGTTATATTCATAAATATTAATTAAAAGATTTTAGGGTCTGGGAAGTGCACAGTATATAATTTTCTTTGAACTCCTCTTACTGTTGATAAGATGAATCTTCGACTCCCAACATAATCGTCAGAGATCGGATGAGGGAGTCTGCTGGATACCCTTCCATATGGAAAATTTCTCTTTGATAGAGAAGACGGAAAATGGCCTCACGGAATTACAAGTTTTCTGTTTGTTTTGTAGATCCTCCTCTTTCCTTCCTACTCAAGTGGCGTTATGATTTTCACCCGGCGCCCAGTGCCAGGCTGGCACAAAAAAGGATCATTTGCTCTCTCCCACTCTATTGGAACGGTTTCCAAAACTTCAAAAATGGACGTCTTTTAGCACTTATGCTGTGTCCGGATGGATTTGTATGACGTTGAAGGACTCTGTAACAGTGGAAACTGAATACACTTAATTAGTTGTTTACTGTTGTTTTTATCAGTATCCGAGTTAATTAAATAAATTGATTATTAATAAAATTTTAAGCTTGATAAATTATTTAAGCAAAGTTACACTTTTTAATTTTTACATCTTTCTTTAAAATCTTTTTAAATAATAATAAAATCAAAATAAGAAAATTAGAATAAGTCAGAATCTGTCTGTATTAAGATGCATTTATTTTTTTAGAAGTTAGTCGTGTATAAATTCTATACTGACTGAATATGAAAAGCCAAGATATCCTATATGAAGTCTGCTATACGTACATTGTGTAAATGGGTACCAACTAAGTTTATGATGTTTTTCGTTTAGAGGTGCTAAGTTTCCCCATAAATAGGCAATAAATAAAAGATTTGAGATGTCATAAAAGATACGCAACTTGCTTTCGCAATGCTTCTTAATTTGGTAATACAAGAAACTCCTAAAAAGTTTTAAACTATACAGATTTTTGCATTCACTACGAAAAAGAACAGAATACATTCCGACCACGAAATGGAGCAAAAATTCCCCAATTTTAAATTTTCCCCAATAAATGAGTTTTAAAAAGCTAAATAAAAATGTCGAAAAATTACTTTTATTATAAAAATAACTTTAATAACAACAAAACAAGTCTTCTCTTAAGTTACGTTCATCGATCGCGTTTCTTAGGAATTGAAGAGGGCAAACAGCAAAAAGGAATTCTTCGAACAACTTGAATCTAGCGCTAGCAGTAACCGATAAATATATGATTGGAGACTGTTAATTTTATAATTCCGCTCATTCGTTTTCTTTGAAGATTTTTTAAGAGATCAATGTATCGTGAAGATAAAAACACCAAGTTGTCTTTAATAAATTAAGTCAGTTGGCAAGCCCTACCGTTTCGTATTACTTCCCCCATAACTTAATTATCAGTGATTATTTATAATAATTTACTTAAGAAATAATTTAACGTAAAAATGTTAAATTTGTTATTTTGTAGTGTATTTAGAAATTTTATTAATGAAAAAGAGTTCAAAATTAAGGCATCTGAATGGCCATGCTATTTCCCCTAACAATAGCCAACGAGATACGTTCTCGGAACCAACCAGTCTCTCGCGGATCCTTGGTCACAGCTTGAATCATGGAGCCGATCTTACGAACCAACTCATCTGCTTGGGGGCCAAGGATTCCTGACGTTTCCACTGCGAATTTAGAAAGAACTTGAATTGTTACCAAACCAATAAATTAAGCAATTAATATCCCTAAATATGTTAATAGTTTTATAGTCCACACTTTACCATTTCTAATTAGATGGCAAGTATTTACTCGTAAAATTCTTCATATAGTTATCACGTTTTCTGACATTTGGCCCAGGGATCTTCATATCTTTTTCAATATCATTCTTTATATTTTGTGTTATATTACCGGTAGGAGATATAACTACAAATCTCACTTTAAGAGATCCAATTTGATCAGGATTATCAGGGAGAGGTAATCCTTCATTATGAATCGAATATTCAGTAGCAGAATTAAATGGGATAAGTATGTTTATTTCAGTTGTCTAGCAAAAACTAGCAAAAGAAATAATATAGGAATTTTCAAAATTAAATCGTAAATTATAATCTCAGCAGTGTAAATCAAGTCTGCACCATCTCTTTCATAAATAGGAGCTGGCTTATCCAAAATTTGAATCGCAAAGTTAATTTCTTTATTTTCTTGTGATCTGATTAAAGTCCCTCTCTCACATCCAGGGTGAACATAAAAATTACTGATATGTGTGCTTAATTCACCATTTTTAATTGTACATTCGAAATTCTTTCCTTTCTCTGTCTCTTCAAGTAGATCTATGGTTAAAATATTAATGAGTTTTTCTATATGGACATGTTGTTTTGAATCCTCATTAATTTTGTTTTCGGACACAATATCGTTTCTAAGATTTCCCATTTCGTCTTTCATAAGTTCCATTAATTTCCGAAAGGCACTGAATTCCTCCGATTGATCTGCGAACTCTTGATTGTCGATTGATTGTAAGCTTTCTTAAACAGAGTTCACAGAATTCTTAACTTCTTGAGAATCATAAATTATAGAAGATTCCATGTTCTGGGAAACAGCCTATTCAAAGTTTCGAGTCATTGTGCGACGAGTAAATCGTAATTTAAGTTAGTTTCGTCACTTTTAAGTTCGATCATAATGCAATATCTGACTTGGATAAAACATTTCAATATAGTTCTTATAAATGCAATTTTAATTGACACTGACAATTTATTTTATATCTTTCATATTTGACCATGTGGTGTCATGCGGCGACTTGATGAAAGATTTCTCTTCCTTATATTACAAAATAAAGAGTAATCTTACAGTTAATTGATCACAAATTTGTCTGATTTCTTTATTAAACAGAAAACTTATTAAATCACAACTTGCTTAAAATAGTAGAATTATCAAATAATATTTGAAATTCACATAAAAGAGGATTAGCATATCTAAATGCAATATGATGTAATCATCTTGATTTTTTACAAGAACAAACTCAACCTCTATACTCAGAGACTTGTCCACATTGTCCATATTGCTTATTCGAATAGACACTTTCTGTTAAACAATATTTTAGAGAATTGAATAAATCGATCCTAACTTTAGCTACATTATTCCGAACGAGAAAGCTTTAAAATTTTGGCTTTTTTTTAATTTGTGGAGGTGCCAACGTGTTATTTAACGTATTTTCTCTCCATTAGTGCCATTTATGAAAAATTCCGTAATGCAAAAAATTCGATTGTAGATGCTTAGACAGGTGTAAAATTTTTTATTTTAGATTACAGAAAACCCTAATAAAATTAACTGTTAACCACTAAATAAGTGTACCCAGGTCCCATTTTCACAGAAATAGAACCTACTAATATCAGAGATAAGTCCATCCAAAACCAATAGAAAAAGGACATATTCGTGTCGACATTTTCTAACAAGTTGGATATTTTCTAGCAATACTTTTTACGGGTATTGTCTGAAGCACATAGAGCCAACACGGCCAAGGTCATACTCCGCGTACTAGTTACTAGTGCTCCAGAGATTTCAAAGTGTCGCACTAGAGTGAGAAGTGACACTACTAGTCTGTGATCATCATCCCACTGTACGTAAAGGAGTCTCGAGCAGCCCCTCAGTGTTTGCCTGTATAGTATAAAGTCGATTTGGTTAAATATATAATTCCCTAGGAGTCTCTTCTCTGCCCTGTCTACATCGTAATATGTCGCGTGCATGTCGGAACGCCGTGTTACAAAGGAATAGTCCAATGACTCTACAAATGTATAAGAGCCTCCGCGTAAAGATTTTTGATCCCTCGAGAGTGGCTGCCCAGGGAATATGATTTATCTCGCTTTTTACCCACTTTTGAATTCTAGTCTCCCGGTATAAAGAACATGTAGGAGGTGGATAGGGACAAGTTAGCCGATGATAAAACGAATAGAAATTGTCAAGTTCCTCTGCGTTGGCAGATACTTTCACTGTGGTTGGTGCATATACATTGATAATCGATAGAGTAGTACTACGGTTGTTTCCAGGGCGAAGTTGGAGGATGGCAATTCTGTCGTTAATAGACACAGCTGTGTCTACCCGAATAGAAAACCCCATCCACTAATGTCGGCAGTCTGACGTCAACTGGAGCAGTCGATACCAGTTCATTGTTTCATCCAGACCATTGGGACTTTGTTCTCCTGGAGACAGCATACAGATATTCCGCATCGTTGGAAGTCCGCACATAGGTGTTGTCTTTTTACGTATGATGCTAGACGTTTTGCATTGAATGATCCAATAAAAAATAGGGAAGATTGAGTACATGAAGAAGACATTATAGACTTGGAATATCGACAATTTCACCAAACTTTAAATTTCAAAAGTAAATGAGTCAAAAATTATTGATTCTCAATTAACAGTCTTCCTTATAGCTTCCACGTGCCTAGAATGCTTTTGGAATTTACAGTCCTCTTTGAGAGCTTCCGTTTTTCTGAAAATACTTGTGCTATGACTATTCTAATTTTATAGTCTCCACGTCTAGTACTAAAAAAGTGAAGACCACATCCAGTCATAACAGTTGTGAACCCCTACAATAAAGTAGAAAAAAGCTAATGATACCTTCCATACCATCTGGTATTTGGACGCAGCAGATACAGGTGGAACACATAACACCATTATAGTGGAATGAGAAAAGATAAGGAACAGAGAAAACTGAAAAGAACGATTTTAGCATATAACCAGTGAGGGATTCTAACCATGTAAAAAATTTAATTTATCCACTCCAATAAATTAAAGTAAAAAATGGGGGATATTTCAAATAATAAGGTGCATCCTTTAAGAGTTTAGATTCAGCTTTTTTTAAATTTATTAGTGATTCTCAAAAAATGACCGTTTTATTTATGTGGTTACGCCCAATAAATAAGCATTCCTCTGTTCGAACTAAATTTTAAATATAGTTGGCGGTTAAAACATAAAAAGTTCGCTAACCTCATTTTTCATAGTATTTTTACAACTTCAAACTAAAACAGAGAATCTGTATGAAAACTGTTTTCGTACAAAATCAAAAATAAATAAACATATTTCATAACTACTCACAGTACTATCATTCTAACAAATATTTTCTCCATATCTCCTACATAACCAGCTTCCTCAATGCCACAATTCATGATTTAACATCAAAATCAAAGACAAGTATTTTTTATTAGATTGTAGACAAATGTTTTATTCAAAATTAATATATTCAAAATCTGTAGCACCTCCCATCGTACGTTCAGCATCTAAAGATGCCATAATGACACATTACGTAACATTTCGATAATATTAATGATTCAATGATTACACAATATTCTACGACAAAGATTTTCTTTAATGGCAGTTAATTCATACATTTTTCCAATCATACGATAATTAGAATATTGTGATAAATTTACAGTATTATTCTAGTCTAGCCATAAGGAAAACTTGACTATTTGGTTAATCTGAGAAGCGTGAAAGTCCTGAAAAACATCGAGTTCGCGACATTATCTTATTATCAAGATACAACTATCCATACGTGCAGCTTCTGAAAGATTAATTTCAGGCCTGGATCCTGCATGCAATCACGTATTCTTTGTTCAGAACTTCAGGTTTCCAATATCTCCTGAATCCGTCATGTCGTCCATGGTCACAAAGTAGGAAGACAAGGTTGTAATCCATCATAAGCTAAGTAGACATTTTGTGAAATTGAGGAACATCACCACCTCAATCCCTCGATCAATTAACAACTGTTAACATTTTTGGAAAATAAAGTCTTCACGAAATCAGAAGTGCGATCGTAGCTGGAATGATTGAAAAAAACCGGTGGCTAACAAATACGCTAAAGCCAAAATAGACGCTCCTCACGCTCCCAGAGCTGGAATGATAGACTCTCGCGACCTGCTAGTGTTTCCACAGCGTCTAATAAATTTATTATTTGTTTTAAAGCCCCAAGACCACCAAGAAAGTATTAACTCGCAAAATTATGTGATCCCAGCCGCCAACATCTCTCGAATTCTTTTCGACAGCTCAGTCAATAAACCAACAACGTTCCTGAAGTGTCTCTTATTTCTGCAGAGGATTTCTATCGGAGTGCACTTTTTTAATGCCGATCTGAATTCCTCCTCATGAACCACCCTCTCTCTGAATGAGTTTCTCAGCTCATTGAACATACGTTGGAAGCCATTGCCATTTCTAACCGTCGTCTACTCTGAAAGGAGACTGGGGATGGATGTGGAGTCATAATTCAAATGCCTCATGATCTTATGTCTAAGAGAGTCTATACACTCGACCCTCGTAGAAGGAATAGCGAATCTCTGTCAAGTCATTCAATTAATTTCAAAAATTTAGAAAACTGTAAGAAATTAAAAAAAATTATTTGATGATCATATGAAACTTATAAATTACTTCATGTCTTCGAGCAAATGTCTGAGCTATTAACAGAGGGAAAACGAAAGAGAACTCAGCCACACCTATCTCGACTTAGCGAACTTATGATTTAAGCTTCAGCCAAGAGCAGCCTCGTCAGGAGAAACACGAGAATCATTGGAAATCAATTCTGGTGTTAATAAACAGCAAAATCTGCCAGGTTCCTCTAAATCTCCACCAAAATAACACTCCATCAAATTTGCATTACAAACGAGTGTTTGCTTGTTCATCCCCCAAGAATGATCATCGCAGTATTGATAGTCTTCATGGAAAGTAAGTTAATCTTTCGAAGTCTTCAATAATGTCAAGTTTGAGTCCAGGACGACCAAAAGAGTAGACAAACAGCATTTCTCCAATAGAACCGTCAGTTAAAGCGGGACAGAAAACCGGGATATCGTTCTACAAAATATTTAAGTCAAATTTCTTTGTTAGCCCGATAATATATGTAACTTTCGTTATTAATCTCCTTTCATAGTCTCTGACCTATCTTGGAAGTAGTCCATTTGTATTCTGAAAGGTTATTACATATGTTTACATATTTTTGATGTTCCTGTAATAGTAGGATAAAAATAGAAATAATCCAAGTCTCCAATGCACAATAATTGTTATTCGGAAATTTCTTAGCCAACTGATTCTCTTTTGCGTGGAACATTGAAGGCTTAGTGTGTGTCCATCTTCCTCGCAAATGCGGAGAATTCCGGAACCACATCTACGAGTTGTAGATTCCGTCATCAGGAAAGGTATTTTTGTTCCACATTGTGGTCCCAGGATACGTGTTGTTTTCCTTATGCAGTAAGTTTAGTTTTTTGATAGTGGCCTCTGATAACGCGAATCTCCAAGCAGCAGAGGCATATTCATCGAAAAATCATTTCATTTTGAGGTTAAACTGTAGAACGTATTTTCAGCAAAATCATTTTATTTGTTTGAAATAAAATTGAAATAAAATAAAATTAATATTTAAAAAATAATATATAATAGGGGTATTTACAATTGATGATGCCTGACTATGAGCTTAAGCAACTCGTTTACGCTAGCAACTTCCATGGTGCCATTAATGTGCTTACTGCTGATAAAACCGGAACTTATTGTGGTATTGAAGGTCGCAAAGTTGTTAAAGATATTCATTTCAGTACTTCAGTCTACATGGTAAACTCTTGTTCAGGCAGTGTCTATCAACTGCATAATCTGTTACGACCTTTCACTGAACGGGAGGGGGGGTCACTGAGAATATCACTGACATTAGTTGGAACAAACAGAGTGGTAGTTAGAAGTTTACCACTTTAGTCAACGTATTGTTTTCACTAGTGATTCAGGAAATGCGTTTTACTGGGACATCAACAGGAAAAAAATCCTGTTACCTTGTACAGGTTCTCTTGAGTTATGACGACTAGTGGACAAAAAGACAAATAAGGATGAACTAGTCACGTACATAACGTTTGATCCACTCAGCAAACATAACCTATAGATGGCCTACCAAAAAGGAGCGGTTAAAATATTGGTTGAAGTATTTGTGACTTAAAGGACAAACGAGTCCAGAGATTTTTCCAAAAGGAGCTATCAATCTCTGATGTTAGATTCTCCAAACATTCAGGGTCATCCTTAAGCCACAATATCAAAGTGTTAACAGAAATGTCCAGCATACTTTGTGTCCTAAAACACTACATTGCACAATCTATCTTGTAATTTCTAGTCGAGCCTTGAGCCAAAAGCAATTACTTCACAAAAGTATGGTTTAGGAGACCACTAAAGGTATTGTTATAAATACCAGTGGTTGATAATTTACGTGGCCACTCTATTCCTAGTAAGTTTCTTAGTTGCATTCTATTGAACGAATCCAGTTTCGATACAGTCCGACCTCGTTTCGGGGGACACCCCGGCGGTGGGACAACCCCGCATTTCGGAGCATATTTCATTTGGAGTCGATTTTCCAGCATTAATTTCCAAATTTGAAAATTTTCTGGAGCCCCAAACCGTGACACCAACATCAAAAAGATACATATTATTTGATCACAAAGTATTTGAAGTTATCCAAAATCTCAGAGAACACAATTTTCCAATATCAGGGCCAATCATTGAAAAAATAGTCTTGGGAAATAAAATAAACCTCGCTGTTTTAAAAATTTCGATGTTAAAAAATTTGTATTTTATATTCAGCTTCCAAAAGTGCATGGATGACTGGGAACATTTTTAAAAGCTGGTTATGCAGCAAAATGAGAAATTGGTTACTCAACAAAGAAAAATATTATTATTACTTGATAATGCAGGATGTCATAAAACTATTGAATGCCCAATATCTAATTCTTCTTTTGCCTAAAAATAAGACACCTTATAAACAGCCATTAGATATGGGGATAATAAATATATTTAAAAACGATTACTCCATTTTCTTAATCGAATTTTTATCTCTTCAGGGCATCGAAAGTTCTCTTAAAAACGTCTTTTAAAACTATACCTTCGTCAGGTTGTAATGCTGGTTTCAAAAAGTTGGAATGAAGTAACAGAATTTTCAATCACAGATTGTTGAAAACAAATTGAAAAATCGTAATGTCTTAAATATTGATGATCGCCTAACTAGTAAAATAATGACCGAAGCAGTAAATGAAATATTAACCGAGGATGATGATGAAGAAACTATTGAATGCGACATTTCTATATATAATAGAGATATAGCTGAAAACGAGGATGTGACAGAGAAACAAATTCTAGAAACTTTGAATACTCTGGAACAGAACATTTCCTGCATAACACCAAAGTCATTAAAAAAAATTCTACAGTAATGAGAAACATCCGAAATGGTTACAAAATTGGAGGAAAAATAACCGATTACTTCGTTAAAGAGCGACTTAATAGACATTATTAATCATAAAATAAAATCTTTTACCTTTTTTTACATTTATATGGTTCAAAATAAAAGATTTTAGAATGGAAAAATCAATAACCACTGTTTTCGGGGCACCCCCGCTTTTCTAGGCACAAAGTGCCCCAAATCGGGGTTACACGGTAGTTGTTGAAGGAACTTCCCCAGGTCCAAGCGTTGTACAGTAGGAGCGGTTTCACAAAGGCGTTGTATAGCCTTATCTCATGTCAATTCCATGTCCATGGGCTCTTAACCATCCTTTCCTCAGTTTAGCCATTGCCGCATTTCCTAGTGTTTTCCTCCTTAGTACATCTTCAACATCTCTTAGTAGAGAGTCTAGCTTATTAGTACATTTCCATTATTCATGAGTAACATCGTCTTCTCTTTTTTATTTCAGTAATTTCAGTTTTGTTTACATTGAACCGATTGGCTTGGACAGAGGCAATTAATTCTCAGAAGCGATTTTGAAAATACAGATTTTTTTCTAGTTGATTTCATGCAACAAAATCAACAAAATATGAAAATTTTTTAGTTAAAAATTAATTACTCAAATAATAATTGTTTTAAATAATTTAAAAAATAATTTTCGTACTTAACGTTTCTCTTGATACCCCTGGATGGATACAGACTCAATTACCGATATCATTGGGTGGAATCGGTCTTACTACTCCCTGCCAAATTGCTGGCCCGGCGTATTTTGCCTCAAAACTTTCATGCAAAAACCAAGTGGACTCAATTCTTTCAAAGCTTCCATCTCGGAAACTGTCCAATGACTTGGTTGAATACATGGACGTGTGGCGAAGTGAAGGGCTTACGAGCCGCGTAACCCAGACCGACAATCGTCTTGGATGATCCATAGATGGAATGCTCTGGCATCCAACCTAGTCAGCCGGCTCTCTGGACATCGCCTGGATTGTTTCCAAAATTCGAGGGAGGCGGTTGATGGATCTTGGCTTGGGGTTTACCCATGTCAAGAAGTTGGTGGATTGTTGGATGATGACTCACTTCGTACAGCTGTATGTCTACACCTCGGATTGCCTGTTTGCACCAAATCGAAGTGCAAATGTGGCTGTCTATCGGACGAACTGGGTCTCCACCTCCTCTCATGCCGGAGCGGAATCGGCAGATCTTCTCGACATTCGGCAATGAACGGCATCATTAAGAGGGCATTAGAATCGGCTGGATTCCGTTGCCGGATCGAACCGACTGGTCTATTTGACAACGGAAGACGCCCTGACGGCATGACCTCCTTTCCTTTTGAGCGAGGGCGAAACCTTGTATGGGATGTGACCTGTGTCTGCTCTTTCGCCCCCAGCAAAAAAAATTATTCACCGGGCAGACCTTCTTCTCAAGCAGAGGAAGTAAAAAATGCTAAATACTCGGATATCAGCGACAGGTACATTTTCGCACCTGTCGCGATTGAAACTTCGGGGAACTTTGGCCCTAAAACGCTGAAGTTCCTGAACCATTTGGGAAAACTACTAACTGACAAAACTGGTGATCTTCGTGAGACGAGATGGCTCAAGGAGAGGCTCTCGTTGGCTGTTGTCCGTGGGAATAGCTTGTGCATCTCCCAACAGCTGAATTAAAATTAACTATTCTTTTTCCTTTTCCTTATAAAAAAAATAAAAAAATATTTAAAAAATAATGCGTCCAACTTTTTGGTGAGACGTGATAAAAAATAAGTGGTCCGATTTTATTAAAGCGGATAAATTTTCCGCAAATTTCAAGCACTCTGCTGATTTCACAGCTTGCAGTAGCCATTAAATCGGGCGCATTTATTGCTGTCGAGGTGCACATGCGGCCCGCAGATCGCATGTTTGACACCTCTGGTTTATATCGATGAAAACCCTGATCTCTTCTCTCGGACAATTATTCAGTTGTGCGTTACTAAAATACTCAAACCTTTACTGATTTTCTTCATTCTACGAGAAAAGGTTTATTAAGTTTATAAAGAATGAACTAATATGCATCTTTGATTATTGAGGATGCATTACATCTCACCTAAATATTTTTAGTTTTTGTTATTCGCATTATTCAAAATATTGTGATTTATAAATTAACGAAGAACATAACTATCGTGGAAGTGCTCATTGCTAACCATGAATGGAAAAACAATGGAATTGATAATATACAAAAAAACGATTTTTTCGTAAACAAATAACCTACATCAAACAAGATAGATCAAGAGCATGTTTGGCAGCCGAGTAACACAAGAATCAAAAAGAGCAAAATACTCTGGCCTATCCGAAAATATTATCTTCTATCCCTTCTCAGGTAAACGTACGGTTCAATTTCGTCCTCAACAATCGAATTACTGATTTCGACATCAACTACCAAAAACATAATGACTATTTGAAAGAATCTTAATCGTAGACCTGAAAAGGAATATTTACTCAGTTATGGCGTTTCCGTATAGTCCTTAATGAACAATTAAGTCAATTGGAGGTCCATGTTATTCCGTGCGTGATGACATGGAATTATATCGGGACAAAAATTAAACCCGTTGTATTTGAGGCTGTTGGAAGTAAATTATATACACTAATAACTGTTGTCAGGAGAATTCTTGATATCATGTATATAACGCACGTTACTATGCAAAATACAATGCAAGTGGATAATGGTAAAAAGTTGAAGAATCTCTTTAGTGACGGAAACAGACACACGTGAGAACAAATTTAATTAGTTGAATAGTTAAATCTTATATTAAGAGTTTGACCTAGAAGTAATTAACAATTTTAATATTTTTGAGATAATTTCTGATCCGGATAAAATAAGGTGAAGTGATAAATTGTTAAACACAAAGCTATGTAAAGAAAATTTTCTAAGACTACAATGAGACTGTATTATTTCTTGCGCGAACTCGGAGGAATGATTGCCAGAAAGAAATGAGATAAACGAGAAGGGTTATGGCTGAGACAAAAGATTGGAATGACCATACTCCGAGGGAACTCGTTTCTATCCACGCAGCCGGCTTCTTCAACTAACATTGTTAAAATAAAATAAAAATTAATAAATTTATTAAATTTGAAATTAAATTTTTATTTAAATATAAATAATTTTGATTCATAATTAGAACAATTGCTGTGAGAATGCTCCGATTACTAGGTTTATATAATTAATTGATAATAGTTATATATACGTGTATAGTAAGCAATGCTATAGTGATGTGGAATAATAATACTTTTGAAATGCTACGTAATAATGTACCTATTTGGGGTGTGATCAATAAAAACCGAGTTGTATCGTTATTTAGTGGAATAATTGAAGTTGAATATAAAATTAATAATACTGTAATCACTGTTTATTTAATAAAAGATTAAATATGAAAATTTAAATGACGCATTTTTTGACTTTAGGTTACTTGAACATGGTAAGCTTAAATGGAAAAAAAATGATATAGAATTCACAATATCATTTTCCAGTGTTTCTAATATTATGTATGTTTCCTGGGGATTAACATTGATTTCCATTCATAGAGGTATGTTTACTCCAAGTTCGAATATTTCAACTAGCGGTTATTATAACTGCAGTGAAATAATTGTATCTATTCCTAAGAAGGAACAATAAATATAAAAGATATGAAAATGCAACTCATAAAAAAGATAATTATACAATATTTACTGGAAATGGTAATTTTAATAACTAATTTAGCACTCGGATGTGATTTTGAAAGAAATTTGCAATCCAAATCAACATCCAATTTGAATAAAAAATTAAATAAAACTACAACTCACAATTATATAAGAAATGCAATAAAAACTCTTGCAAAAAGTAATATTAAGTTAAATTTAGAAAACCGATATATATTAGCTGATTGTGTAATTGGTGGAATTGTTGTAATATTTGCTGTGGCTTACATTATAAAATATAAACGAAGAACACGTTATTATCCATTACAGATTGGCGTATTTAATTACTAATATTATTATATTATAATAATAACTTGAGATTATTTCATATTTAGGATTATATATTTTGAAATAGTTAGTTTGCTAGAGATGGATGCGGTGATGAATCTCTAACGTTTGAAACGTGCTAATCACCTATGATCTCTGATATATTTTTTATCTTGCCCAACATGGAGTGATTGTTTATTTTTTTATAATTATGAATTTGTATATCACATAATTTATTGATATTAAAGACTTTTCACTTTACTTACTTATTCTAATCGGATTAATTATTTGGATTTGTTGTAGTCTTCCTTGTAAGTTCTCAATTTGATTGATGATTTGATATTGCGAGAATATTAATCGCACATCTAAACAGTCACATTTTTTCTATTTTAATTACTAAATTATCTAAAATTTCAAAATCGTTAGATTAACAAAAACTTATATGAATTCGATAATTTAAGGGTAACCGGGATCACCAGGTTCTTTAACGTATCTGCTAGTAAAATGCCAGTAAACCCATTGTAACATGTAGAAAAATATGAGAAAAATTATTTTCGACCACTTTAGAGATTTTTCCTCTGTCAATGTCATTTATGAAAATTTAGAATTTCATTGTAAAGTTCTCCTATAGAGTATGTCTGGCTTTATAGAGGTATGAACTCTCAGCGTCTTCTATGGGCAAATCAGCTACGTATACCAGAAGACTACGCCTTTTAAAGAGATTACAAATCTTAACCTCTTAACTCCACTGTTGAAGTCGTCAATGCGAAGAAATGTTGGCGGATTTTTCCGATTCTGCCAATAACAAGCGAGTCGATAAAGGGAACAGGATTTGATAGAATTGAATTTTTCGACCTATTTTAATCTGTGAACAAGACCATGTGGTCGCTTTTGCCAAATAGATCATAAAGACTGTAAAATATTTTTATAGATGAGCTACCGTCAAATAATGAGATCTAAAGTTAAATTTTCTTTGACAGAGGACCGTAATATGTCCACATTTTTTCCAAGAGAGTAAAGAATCCAGTTAACTCCCAATATATCATATTATTAGAGCAGAGTATTTATTTTTCATTATTATCCAGAGTAATGCATAATTTGTCATGTACTTTAGTTAAAGATGCTTATCGGGTGCAACAAGAATGCTTTTTCCATAAAACATTTTTATATTTAAATGCGACAACGTTTTCATTTTTGAATTTGGTTGCATATATAAGATACTTTCAGACATGAATTCAATTCATTCGTTTATCAGTTGCCAATGTCTATTTAAAGTCACCTGCTCATAGTAATCGCTTCAAAAGTCGAAATGGGCTAGGCATCAACTCTCCGAGTGACAAGTTGATGCAAATTCGCCATAATCTAACTGGCATCAACTCGTCGCAAATTTTTGATTATATATGGAAATGTCACGTATTCTTCATATTAGTGATTTGTTTAATTTTCATTTTAATTGTGGCAAGTTGATGCTCTTTTGACTACGATTCGATTTAATTGTGGCGATAGAATAAGGGAAAAAATAAGATTTCATATCAAGGATAGATGCAATCATAGCTCAAGTGAACCCTTTTATGGCTACGCAAAAGAGTGATTAACTATTAAATTAAATTAAACGTGGCATGTTCTGAGGCCCTCAGGGTGCATGTAGTGCAAATCGAAGATGACCAGTAGCTACTCTCATCGGTAGAAGGACTCTATGGACGACGGACATTTTCCCTTCTTAATTCGCATCAGCTGAATGGGATATTAAAAATCCTCACCGGTGAAATAGAACATAGTTCGACCCCTTGCTCTCAATTTTTACAAGAACAGCAATATAATCAAAAAACAAAATTCTTGAACTGAGTTCTTCATAAACAAGCAAAACTTAAAGATGGCAGACTTACTCTTCCTCACCCACCCTGCATTTTCCTGGATACCACCGCATTTGTCTGGAACACTATCACGTTGAGTTCTGGTTGTCCATGGAAGCAAAGAGACCTCGAATTTCTCTTCCATCCAGAGATATACTGCATCAACGCCGTAGAAATGCAAGTCCGATGGCTCTTTGGGAGCATCGATTCTGAAGAAGGTAGTTAAATAGTCAGAAGGTCGAGGTGGTAATGCATTCTATTGCATTTATTTCTATATGGCTTCATCATGGATCAAAGCTCTTCTTGGATTCAGGAGACACGTTAAACTCAAAGTTCTTAACTAAATAAACATGGAAACTATAAAATTTAGAGAAATCTCAGAGAACTTTTAAATTTATATTATATTTAATGGTAATTGTCATCACGAACCCATTGGAAGGGTTCTAAAAATGAGGGATATAGATGGACGCGATGCTTTGAAAAGATCATTTAATACACATGTTATAGCTTAAATCTCAGTCAGACTGTGATAACTGGATATCATTTAATCTACCTATAATAGCAAAAGAGGAACAAGTGGCTACATCAACTTGTAAATAGCAGCAAAAGAAGGAGGGGTTATGTCTACCTCTAATAAGAGGGCATATGCTACTAATTACTACCTCCATTAATAACAATAACAGATTGTAATTGTGAATTACAGTACAAAAATAAAACACCTAATTCGAACAAAATTATAGACTCCATGGGAAACTACCGGAGCGAATTAGATCAATTTGACTAAGTAGAAAACAGTTGAACTTATTTAGATAAGACTCTTAAGATATAAGTTATAACTGATATTGAAATTTTAATTTATTTAACCCCAAAACAAAAAAATAGTAAGTCATCCGACTGATTATGTGATCTCGATGCCAAATAAAAATTTGGAATAATTTACAAACTTTAATCAAAATTTATAACGTGGCGTCAAGCGGTTCACCTGTTGTTGTGGTGGCGCTCAGTGCAAGTTCTGCATGGAAGAGAACCGTTCGACTTTCCCTACCTTTCTGCGATCTTCAGAAGGGTGGCTTTTCAACAAACTTTAATACTTTACTTTTTTAATTTATTTAAAATAGAAAACAAATAAATTTATTCAATTATTATTATTAAATGTAAACAGCATGGTTGGTTTGTGTCGCTAACAAAACACTCCTTCCTTTTACACTGGACTAATTACGTGCTCACTAACTAAGGCAGGAATGGAAACATCCTCATTAGAATACATGAACCAAATCTCCACGAGTGAGTCTATTATTTTAACTATAGTTATGTCTCCAAAATTTCACTACAAATGCTTAACATTTAAAAAACACGTGCGAGAACTTGAAACCCGAAACTCCAAAAAATGGTAGAAAAAACCCTCAAGAAATCTAAATATTAACATGTACTGAAAAAATATAACAGCTGGAGGAACTAATACATGAGTGCTTCGAGAAGCCTTTGATGAAATTTCTGAATATTATTAGAATATCAATAAGATATTATAAGAGGTATTCAAGTAGTATGCATGACAGTACGAGAATACAGAGGGACTTAGAAAATACGCCACATTAAATCGACTGCTGATTTAAAGTAGAATGAGGATCGGCATTTGTCAAGGCAAATTATTGAATATGCTAACTCCCTTATGTGAAATATTGAGACAATCAATACGATGAACTAATTGTGTACTCATAACCTTAAGTAAATCTTAGCTGTTTTACCTACAGAACAATGAGTATTGATGTAACTTTTTAACTCATTTTATTTGATGCTTTCATCTTTTTTTTAACAATTAAACAAATGTCAGTTGCTTTCATCTTGAATTTTAAAACAATGTGCTAATAAAAAGTATGCGATATTTCTTAGTGATTTGTGCTAAATTTCCTGTAGGCAAAATTTCTGTCGGCCTAGTGTCCTGTCGGCTAAATTTATGGACATAAATAGTGATTATCTCCGAAGACATAATGAAGTGGTAAAGTGCATCCATCTTCATCTTTGTCGAATTTATGGAATCAAAAGAAGCAGGAAATTGAAAGGACATTCGGTTCAGTCAATAGTGACGAATCAAAATGTCGAAATTAGAGTTGACTCGTCGATTTTGACAGAAACAAAAGTCCAATACAATAAAC
>RDEW01000016.1:422810-556708 GCA_011109175.1 Dicyema japonicum
ACACATATCTTTGGGAATTTTATATTTAATATTCGGCTTAGTAGGTCCATTAGCAAAGTAAACAACTGAGAAGAGAGTGAGTCTCTTTGCAAGATTCCTCTTCTGAGTTTGCACTTTCCAATTTTTTTTGTTAATGTTCAAAATATCATTCAACTTGCTTATTAGATTCTTGATAAACTTCACAATCCATTTAGGAACTTCAGAGCTATCTAGAACCCGACACAAAAATTCATGATTGACAGAATCGAAAGCCTTTTCACTTCAATCCATGTTGTGAATAAGCTATTTCCATGTTCAACATTAACACACTGATTTATTAAAGCCTGCTCCTTTGTACCATGGCACTGCCTTCTTACTCCAAGCTGATTATCAGAGATAAGATTGAAACCTTCAATGTATTCCGCAAATTTTGTATTAACACATTTTGTGACAGGTTTGTACAATATAAGCATGCACGTAATTGGTCGTAAGTCATTCGGAGAACAGCAGTCTTCTTTTTTCGGAATGAGGTACGTAATCTCAGTATAGAACCATCCTTCCGGGCAATATTCACCACTCACTATCTTGATAATCTCTCCACTCAGATAACTATTAATAGAATCAAATTTCCTGACAAAAAATCCATATACTCCATCACAGCCAGAGCTTTTCCAATTCGGCGTATAGTGAATAATGTTCTTAACAAACTCAACTGTCATATCTAGAAGTAACTCCTCTGTTCCTGTTATTCGCCTTTTAACAATATTTCTGTGAGAATAATTCTTATCCTTTTCTAATACATCTTTCCAAAATGACACGCACTCATCATCTGTAACTTTACAATCACTATTATTGAAGTTATCTATGAGCCTCCGATAAATCCTCCAATTGTTCAGCTCAAAACAAAAGTTATTCCATTTAAAGGATTTTCTTGATTCATCAATTGAGATTTTTTTTCTCCATGATCTTGATTTTGTTTTCAATTAGGGTAGAAAGCATTTTCAGTACTCCCTTCTTTGATTTCTTCTATCCAAACGTGCATAAAACATCAAGCGTTTTCTCCATTTCTTCCCTTGGCTGCTTCCCAGTAAACCCATAAACTAAGGCGCAATTTTCTTTGAATTTTGTAATTCTTTTCTCCACGTTTTCCCTCCAACAGCTTTTTACTGATTGCTTCTTTGTCAAATTCTCATATGCGCATTGTGCAGCATAAATTATTCAGTAATCTCATTTATGTACGTTGGCGGAGATGATGACACATCATTTGATATCATTCCATTTAATGTAGTAAGAACATCTTTTTTAAGCAACTTATATGGAATCTTCTGTGTGGGTTTCCTTCCATCTTGGGGAACTGATTTACATTCGATAGTTTTCTAACGACGAGTACTTATTTGAGTGGAGAAACGAGCATTGAATTGCTGACGATGAGACTCCATCCACCCCGTGAAATTCTCCCTAATCTCCTTTTCTCAGAGTTGACAATTATTGAGATCCACTTGATCCTGTCACCTGATCGAATCTCAGTGATTAATGCTTTGAAGGACAGCAGATGAGCGGAACATTTCCCACAAGAGATGAAATGCTAGTTCCATTGGCATCATGTAGTCCTGAAGATATACTTCTCACCTGTAATTGGTTTCTATCTTCAATATTCTCTGTAAGACGACCCTCAGGATTTGCTTGCAAACTGGTGAAAACAGACATACACACCACCACTAAAACAAATTTTTTTACATGTTTGCTATTAATATTAAAATTAATTATATAAAAATTTATTTTGAAGCCTCGTGTAATTTTTGCAATCGTGTGGTTATGGCTCGTAAGCTTAGTTTTCTGAACGAGATATTGTAAATAAATACAAAATTAGTAAAGGTTGTTTAGTAATTTCAGTTTTTAGGCGCTGTATCACGTATAAAAAATTATTTCAATTTATTTAATACTGGAACACTTCAAACAGATTTTCCCAGAAAAAAGCCAATGCTCTCTTAGTACTTTATTTCAAAAATTGGATAAAATTGTTTTTGAGACTGTACCAAGACAAGGGAGAATAAGGACATGATTCTTTTCTCAATCAGCGCTTGTGAAGAAAATTTGAATCCATTATTAGTGGGGAAATTTGAATCTCCATACTGCATGAAAAACTTTAACCCTAAGAACATGGAGTTTTCTATTCATCATCCAAAAATTCTTGAATGACATCAGAAAAATTTATTACTTGGCTCACCATTACAAATGAACAAATGATTAAGCGATCTGATTCCCTAGACGACTCAAGAATTCCAGCGCTGCAGGCGCAAGGGAACCATACGTCTCAACGGCTAGTGGAACAAACAAAAAATCCTTGGTAGGACAGCGTACTTTTTCCGTTTCATCTTCTCGACCTTCTCAGCGGCAGAAAAAGCTCAATATGAGACAGATTATTTTCTGTATTAGAATAAAAAAATATCGTGTAATAAAATTTTTCTGTTTAAAAAAATAGATTAGTTATAAATAAAATAAATGGAATACACGCTTTAATGTTCATAAAAATGCTTTACTTATTTATAAAATTAATGGAAAATACGTTAAAAGTATAACAATTTGAGCGTTTTCCTACATGCAGTCTAAGAAACAATTTGAAATTTTGATTCGATTAGAATTTTTAAGAAATTGAAAAATTATTCCTATTCGGTCTAAATACTATAGTTTTGTATGAGAACAATTTTTTAATTAAAAATTCGATGGAACATTGAATTCTTCGTTGATTTTCAAAGTAATTTGCTGTTGCTTATAAATTTTAATTTTAAAACTGAGACCCTACCGACTGTCATCAACGGACACCTATCTAAAATAAAATTGTTAATTATCAAAGATCTGTAAACTGTACGTAAGGAAGCGCAAAAAAAAGGCACATTGGGAAAAATGGTTTACAGCTAGACATCAAAAAAGAACCACGAATGGTGCTTAACATGAACTAAAAATCATTTCTAAGAATACGAATGAACAAATGTTGTCACTAAGTTAGGTTAATGCTGAAGGACAGTTGAAATACAATGGCCCTTTCCTCGAAAATTCTATACACTCTGCCGTGGTTCTTTTTCAACTGGTCAATCCACAGTAAGTTGGAGATAGAAAGCACGTCACAGTCTTTCATACAGACAGGCGTTCACTATTCGACAGTCTCCCAAACTGGTTTTAGCAATCTCTTCGGTCATTATTTCATTTGGTCTCCTATAAATATACAAAATGATCTACTCAGAAGGCATGGATATATGTACAAGTCCTCCTTAAAGAGTACGAAGTTAGTTAGTTAAATAAACCCCGCCTCACTAACATGTAGAAGGCAAGCGTCAAATGCGGGTCGCTCTAATTGAAGATCAAGAGAACAATTGGATTATTAACTCCCAGACATTTTAAAATTAATAAAAAATGAAACTCAATTGTCATCAGTAAGACTATCTAATGAATAAGAACCACCAGACCAACCATGAGAGAATATTCCACCATCATCAGAAGGTAAATGATCCTCATCAGAAATAAAGAAGAGGCTATTATCCACATTATTGATTTCACCCATGGCAGTCATCAACTCCTCATACTCTGACCGACACAGAAATCGCGTCAATAAGAATTTTACCAACAAAGCTGAATGTAGGCAAGATTCTTGTAAACGAAATTAGTACAGTTCCTTGTATGGTAAGAAAAGTCATCAAAACTGGTAGGTTCCCTACAGGCTGGCTTAACCAAATGGGGGTCGTAAAACATCAACTTATCACCATGGTACCCAACTATATATATTCATGATGCGGTGGTTTACCACTCAATATTCCAATACATTGAGGGACCTCCAATATTTTCTGTTAACTCAGTCAACCACCAACCTTCAGTTTGGGAATATGATCTGGGATTAGATACTGAGAGAATAATTGGTTGTTGACAATCAAAATGGCGGTCTTCCATTCTCCCTCTGAACCACTACAAGCACTCACTAGATATTATAAAAATAAATTCCACCAATTTCTTTCTTCATTAAAAGAACATTCCAACTAAGGATCAGGAAGTCCTGAGGAGATTCAGCAATTATATTCCTATTGAATCAGAATCAAGCAAACGCTCCAATATTAGCCACCGTTGATCCCCCAAATTTGCAGCCAGACTTGTTTATAAGTCCCCGAATTTACAGCCACCTTTACTCAAAAATGACAAAATACAAAAATTGTGTATCGAAAAAATCGATTTGGGAAAGTCGAGAAACATGGACACACATCGCATATAATTTTCTCCCATTTTTCCCGCCAACCATTTAAAATCTGTTTAATTCACAAATTACTATTTTCATGCCGAATTGCTAAAATCCCATTAGAAAGAGCATTTGTGCACACCGGATCATGCAACCCCAGCCAGTGTCGGTCGTGAGCTGAGCTAAAATTACAAAATTGGAAACTCTCTCCAATTGGTGGAAATCCACTTCTATAACAGATATAGACTTTTGAAAGGACATCCTCGTCAAATCTGCATTTGTCTTTAAGTGAGATAATAATGGTACCAGAAGGGATTTCGTATTTTTTTGCCAAAAAACCAACACTCCGACTCGATATTTGTTTGGTTAAAAAACTGGGTGAGATAAAACCATACTAAAGCTTATTTTTTATATTACTGTTCTGGAAGTTGTCCATTGCTAAAAAACCCCACTAGAGTAAATCGATTTTAAATTTATTTATTTCTTTTAAATATTTTTATAATTATTATTCTTATTTTGATTAGTTTATTAAATTTATCTATGGATTTCTTACGTCCAAATTAAGATGGTCAGCTCTAAAATGCAATGGTGGGCAGCAATGGAAAGTGCGTTTCAACTTCACGTTGAGACAAGCGGCCGATTCAACTTGCACAACAGTAAATGGTTGCCATTTGATTAATATTAAATTAAACAAATTTAATTATTAATAGCTGATATTTATAAATCACTTTATTCTCACGTTAACTTTAATTTATTTTTTTTAAAGCCTTTTTCACGAGAGCCATAGTATTTTATAGCTCCGCATAGGCAGGACACACACTTTATTTAAGTAAAGAACAGTTAATTTTAACTAATCGTAGAACCAAGGAATGATCTTCACTTCTTTTTTTTCTTTTTCTTGTGTGAGTGTCCTTTCTAGACAAATCCAGTTCCGCAGTGAGTATTCACTGATGACGGCGTCACTCGTCAATTTATTTTTTGTTCTCGGATTAATTAATTTAGTGTGGCACTACGTGGTCTACCGATTCAACAGGATTTGGAATCGACCAGGATCACCTAGTGCACTCCAAAAAAGACCTTTAGACCCTCTCCTTTAGGGGACATTCTGTTTCCCGTGCGATGTGTTTCGCGAAAAAACGAACTTTCCCGATGAAACCCTCAGCCCAACTTACTTATTTTGGGGTGACAGTCTATCACCACACGTAGAAAATATTCTTGTGATATGTGAAAAGAAACTGAACGTACTGAAAAGTTCATTGGGTATATGGAAAATTGGTACTCCCGGTCCAGATAACCGTGTACGGAGAGTGCATCGAGGCATGTTTCTCATATACTTACGCCTAGTAGGGACCATTCGTATCTTAAACAAATATGAGGAAAGTCGAATTAAGGATATCTTTTTATTAATTTTTGGTTTTTAAATTCTAATAATTTACATTTTATTTCATAGTACTCTTTATATGATCTTGAGTTGTTGTCTTTACATTTATATTCAAATGTGACATGTTCCTAAATTTGTTATAAAATCACACCCGAAGTCTAAATGTCGGTTATTATAGGCCACCATTTCCAGTAAATTTATTATTATCATTTGTTTTCTACATTTGGAATTTCATATCTTTTATTTTTATAATTCTATTTTTAGGCATATTTAGTTTTTTACTGAAGTTATGAAAACCGATATTTGAAATATTTATATTATGTACAAAATGATTTATATCAGTGGAAGCCCATATTAATCCCAAAGAAACGCCATATACATTAGTTAATATGAATTTAACGACTATTAAAAAAGATACATTTTTCTCCCTTGTAAGGATATAATCAAAACGTCCTATTGCTCGGAAATTGAAAATCGCATTGAAATCTTTTTATTTCGTCTTTATTAAAGTAATTTTTTCTTTATTTAACCAGCAAAAAATTTATTCTTTTATTTAACACTTCCATCCATCCAAAGTGGACACAGCCGACACTATCGACGTTGCGTTGCCTCTCACGATTGCAACAGAGATCAACTGGAGAAGCCACCGGGTCTCACGTGCGTCGTGAAAAAGGCTGTTATAGAACATGATGAGAAATCAATGGTGGAGAATATTTTGTTTTAGAAATTTTTTCAACTCACATTTTTGATTAGTTTATAGTAATTGACACAACCTGAACGATAGAACCGCTTGTGTCTGAGAAATGAGGTTTATGTTCTCCGGATATAGACCATTAAGTCCACCATCGCTCCAAGTAAGAAAAAGAGAATCTCATCAATAACCTCCTCTTCAAAAAACAAGTGAGAAGCAAAATAAACATACTCTTTCCTCAGAGTAACCTAATGGTGTTCCTTAGAGGCAGTCTGTTACAGAAATATTTACAGTTTCGGGGATACTAACTAGGATTCTTTTCGTGGATGAAAGTGTTGAGATGAATTCTACTATGAGACATGATTGACAGTGTCAGTTTGTAATGAAAGAGGGGACTCTTTTAGTCATTCAGACAGACCATTTTAAACTTCAATAAAAAACACTCCAGTTGATATGCTGATTTATTTTAATACTATTTTTTTCACTTCTTGCTCTTTTTCAAAGCACACCAACCAAAAGACGAGTGGGATTTGAGAAATAGCCATTATAAAATAAAAAAAATATTTATTACGCAACAATGCAATCAAAATAATCCAGCTGATAGTATGAAATGGTTGTTTCCCCTGACAACCACCAAATAAATCATTTGGAACAACCAACGACCCTCATTACTCACAAAAAACAAGTGATCTTAGAAAAGAGACCGTCTTGGGCACGAAGACTCGTCTCGATAACAACTGACTGTACAAAGAATCTGGTGGAGAAGCAATCGTATTTTCTTAATTTGAATTTCTCGATATCCAAGCAGCCTCCCCAGTTTTCAAAGCGGAATCAATAAGTTTCAACTGGGAAAGGTATCGGTACAGGCGACATTCCAAATAAATCATTTTCTAGAGAGAAAGGGTGAATGTTTCCCTTTTCCAGCGGTTTTTATTTCCTACGATCAAGGACTACTGGTTCCAGAGTGACAGAAATCCAGTCACTTCAAAAGAACGCTTCACAACCTTGTTGATGGCAGCATACTTCGGTAACAAGCAAATTCAGAGACGGTAAAAGAGCGGGTTAAGTTCTTTGCAATCAACAACAAATTCATCGGCACAGATGAGGCCGTCGCAAGTCGATCCCGAGACGATTGGATATCCCATTTCGCAGTGAGATGTTCACTGATGACGGCGTCACTCTTTAAACCAAACAACGTAGATACGTAAAACCTCAACCTGAATGTACAGCAGCGAGATTCGAACTAGGGTGCATCAGACCTTTTGCCTGACACTCTTTACTTACCCCTATCCCAAGAGGGATGGATTATTTTATGGACCAAAAGTAATGTTGTTGTGTTAGTAAAGATTGATATGTTTATCACGAATCCCGAGGAAAACCTCGTTAGCGTGGTACCATAAAACTTGACTTTTAACTTCCTGAGCAATTCGAACTTGTGTATACAATGTAAGATCAAATAATCGTGGTCATTGAGATTTATGTGATATTATTTAGTGATTAGCAAGAATTTGAGCGACCAGTNAGATCTGTCCACTTTCTCTATAAACAGCGTATATCAGTTCTAGAAGAACGGGAAGCGCTTCTAGAAGAGGACTCAAAAAACTGGTAGTTTTCTCCAAAGTTGATGACTCATGATTGAAATGAATCCGTTACTTTTTTCGGATTAAATATTATAAATTTTTTACATTAGTATTATTTTATAAATCTTATTTAAAAAAAATAAATTTAAAGAAATTAGGATCTTGTTGAGCATCTTCTTTCTTTTTTTGAATGTAAAGGTTTAACTTAATTCAAAGTTAAATTATTGACCTAAACAAAATTATAATCGACTAAACCACCTGATCGAAAACTATTCAGATTACAAGGACTTTATAAGACTGCCTCTTTTCACACAGCTTTTAGTATTTCAAAACTCAGTGCTCTTACAGTTATGAAAACCCTTCAATTTCGAAAAATTATTCCTTTATTTTTTGAAATATAATAAAGGCAGTAACACATAGATTTAGCTCCACTGCATATTCTGTTAAGTGCGTAAATTGAGGCCATTTGACGTTCTGATGAGTTTCTTCATTAAGAAAAAATCAGATGTTTTTTGCCTAAAGTAATACTTTTGTAATTTTTTTGCTATTTTCCACCTTTTGTATCAAATTTACTGACTTTGAATAAATCCGACCTCATTGAGTGTTCTCTGACTCTTTCGAATCGAGGATGTTCAAAACTACAAAATCTTTGCACAAAATAGGGAATAGTCATGCAATAATGAAACACTGATGACGAGGTCACTCGTCAACACAGGAGATCGTAAAAATGTGGAACTTCAACCAAATTGACAGCAGTGTGATTATAACCCGGTACTTCATGATTTGGCGCGGAACTTATTACACTGAGCTATCTGATCATTAATTACATTGATGAAATCAAAAATCGGTGTTTTCTGTTCAATTAACGGTAGGTGGTGAGGAGTGATTGTAAAAATAAACAAAAGTATGTTTTCTAAACGAAAGAATAATTGACCCAGCAATGGCTATTTGGAGTAATTTGCTAAGAAACTAAATAATGTTTCATCATTAAAATTCTTGCTCGCATAATGGTACCGATTACCAAAGGGATAAAAAACAATGAAAAGTTGGCTCAAATCTTATATCAACTGTTAGCGAGGATGTTCAACAAAATCTTCATAATGTAGGTTTTGTGCATGGCAGTCAACTATTGGCAGCTTAAAAAACCAAGCAAGACATACTTTTTAAGTAGAAACTGTTATGATAACTAATTGTACAGAGAACCAAGGAATGCTGTTTTTTTCTTTTTGTTGTGTGTGAGTCCTTTATAGACGAACCGGTTCCGCAGTGAAATGTTCACTAATGACACCGTTACTCGTCAAGCCAAACCATCGTGGATGAGTAAAACTTTCAGCGAAAATGTACATCAGCTAAATTCGAACTAAAGGCAATCAGATTCTGTCCCGGCACACGTTACACTGCACCATCGGAAACTTTAAATTATAAGACTCTACTACAGATTGTTTTACAATTGATCCAGCAGATGCTGGAACTCACTTTCATGTATCAAAAATCAATTTACTTTAACTTTTATAATTTATTATTATTATTAAAAAACACTCCCGAGAAAACATAAAATTAGTAAAGCTTCTTTTGTGCTGTATTCCGAATCATTTTCTCCGTCAGCTTCTACCATGATCGTCTGTTGATGACTAGTTCTCTTAGGTAGTCTAGGTCGTCCGCCATTTCCATTATAATATGTCACGAGCCTAGGCTGTTACCGAGCCTAAGTGGTTACACTTCGCTTATTTTTCGATAAATATTGAAAATTAACTTATCTTTGAGATAAATAAAGGAAATTAAATTTTTTTATTAAATAAATTGGGTTTTATTTCAAAAAAATTAATTGACAAGCTTTTTTAACCAACTACAATATATCAAATGATATCCGG
This sequence comes from Dicyema japonicum, assembly GCA_011109175.1. NCBI lineage: Eukaryota > Metazoa > Dicyemida > Rhombozoa > Dicyemidae > Dicyema > Dicyema japonicum. Next base: position 432,535 of record RDEW01000016.1, read on the forward strand.
ACTCAACACATTAACCAGCTCACTATAAGTGCACGTAATCTGTCATCCATCGATTCATCCGAAAACAGCTAAAATGTGCAAATAGAACAAACCTTTTTAATTAAATGTGGAAACATGTTAACTACATCAGCACTCATACCACTATTCCGCAACAGGCAAACAATTCCTTCCAATTTTAAAATTACCTTACTCATAACATCATAGGAGTGACATACATTTAGTAAATAAACCAACGCAGAATGCATTCAATGTGGCAGTCCTAGCCAATTAAACTTCATTCTGAATATTTAAGTCAAGTAGCCTCTATCAAAGAAAACATTTATTTGTGGGAAACTGAAGTATTAGGGGAAAGTAGCTTGTTTGAAACATCAGCTGGGAAATTCTGGTTAAAATATAATTTTAGTTCTTCCAAATGCAAAGCACTCGGTTTGTCAAATTTCCATTTTGTGAACTATTTTAATAAAACTTAGAAATACAGTCACTTGTTTTGTCATGGAACTCGTATTGGCAGGAAAATTCTAAAATTAAAAAGTGAATAAACAAATTTTATATTTCTCTCCTGTTGATCTTCGTCAGAAGTATTCTTAATATTAAAATTTATCAATTACAATCGATATTCGTTCTATGCGTCTGAATTTCTGAATAAGAGGTGTCGCTTCTTTTTCCAGCCCAGATAGACTTTCCCCAACTGGCCGATATTTCAGACTAAAATGAAAATTTCAGAAAACCGGTTAGATTTTAAAAGACTCAATCCGTAATTTGGATTTTTCAAATTCCACGAGATGATCATTCTAAATTTATAGATTAGTTTGACTTTCTTTCGTTTGTGGTTGTTTAAATTTGAAATGTATTTTTTCTACACACTATCTCAAAACAACAACGAAGGCATAAATTTCACTGAAAGAAGCAGTCCTTACTTCATCCAAAGAGTTGCAAGTCAACTTTAGAAATTATACAAAACAAACTTTAACAAGTTTTTTTTAGGATTGAAAATAATATTATTTGTGGAATTTTCGTTGAAAGTTGGTTACGAAGACACAACAGATATTGATAAATGATATTTGTGGTCTCAATAAGTATAAACGTGTTTTTCTCATCAAAAAGTATTATCAATTTTTCAAATAACTCTCAGGGTTCGTCTAAAGTTATAACAGTAAAAAAGCAGTGTAAGCTATTTTGATGATTAATTACAAAATATTTCCCAGATCATAATTGTGACTGAAAGAGACAAATAAAATATATGAGGTTAATTGTATAAAGCACAGTAAAACAAAAAATATGATAAANTGATGGATTCTGAGGAAATTGTGAGAAGGGCTTTTACGAGTGTTGGTGGATAAATGTGATGCTCTGTTGGAAGCTTTTGACTTATTTTAGTTTTTATTGTGTGTGTTGTATTTTTTGATTTTTTATTTAATTTTGAAAATTAATAAACTGTCACGTGCGCTTATGTAGTTGTAGTTCTTGTGGATCGTCAAAGTAGTGGAACTCTCTCATCAAACAGAAGTCAATCTGACCAATAAGACGAGGAGTTGCACATAAAAGCCCAACAAACCACGAAAATCAGAGGAATCCATGAACCCCCAAATTTTGTAAAAAACTCAAAATCTATGTACGTGAGTTTTCAGTTTTCTGAAATGACGGGTATTACGATTAATAAAGTGGCAAATATACTTAGCATTACCATCTTCCAACATAATAAACTATTCATCCTTCAACCACAAGCTATGCTCCCACACCCTTACTCTCATAAAGGAGAGGAATATACTTAAACAGTTGAGAACTGATGGTGCATGCACTATTGACTATAAACAACTTAAAATCTCCATTTTACGGAAAATAGGACTACAAATAAACAAAATGGAGTCGCCTAGGATCAACACTCACCCATTCAGACGAATGTCAATTTCCAACACGACATTTTGCATGTCCAATAAGTGTGGAAGACAATTTGCTCCCTACAGATTGAGTGTTTTCATGTCACTTAAAGCCCCAGGCAAGATCGGTACTGAGTTGGGGAGAGTATACCTGGCGAACAGCTGGTCGCGAGGTCGTTGCTACAAGGATGTTCCCGGAGGTCCATCTGGGACATGTGCTTATAGCCTCCTCAAAGAACCCAAAAAAAATTTGTGTGATACTAACAGGATGTAGGACTGATCAGGCCATATTTTTATCAATCCTTCGTAGACTTTGTTACGGTTAGCTTCAAATAGTGTGACAAAAATTAACCATAAAATTAACAATTAATTTTTGCCACACCTTGGGGTTTTAATTTTTGAGTTTTTTTAATTCAATCTGATAACCTGCATTTAAAAGTGAAGGTTCGTGAAATTCAAAATTTGCCTCAAAAATAAAAGATCTCCAATCCTGGAAGGATTTGTTCTCTCTTTTAATTAATTTATTTTCCCTCTTTCTCAAACTTCGGAATAAGCTCTAATAACATCTAATTTGGTGTAGAGGATTTTCTCGAGCGTCCTACATGTCACGAAAGTGAGGTTAAGACCTACATATTTGGTGGAGGATTGTCTTGCGCTTCCTACATGATGGACCCGAAGGAATCTGGTTCCGCGACTACGGGTCATAGTGGGAGCAAATGGGAGACTATAGACGTTGGAAGGTTCGTTTGATTACGAGAAATGGGATTACCCAAACTGTCTGAAGTTTTTTGTCTTTCTTCTCGGTGATCCAGGGGTTCTAAATAACTACATGGTGGAGGTTTAGACCTTCATATTTTTACATGGCGTAGTAATAATGGTTTCCAAGTGGTTTAATGCATATTTAAAAAATCGACCGCAATAAATTATTAAAAAATGGTCGTTTATTTTTGACATTTTTAGATGAACCTTTTTGCACGACGATTAGTGACCTCTTCAAGAAAATTAGTAACGTACTCTCCTTCGTTCGTGATCCCCAACAAGCTCGATCCCATACCAACGTATCAGGTCATGGACCCACAGGGTAACATCAACGACCAAAGTCAAATTCCAAAGGTACTTAAATCTTAACACGAGATGTCAAACGACAAATTGGTGGAGATATTTAAAAATATGGTATTTCTAAACACAGTCGATGATATTTTGCTGGAGTCACAAAGACAAGGGAGGACCTCCTTTTATATGACACACTACGGAGAGGAGGCTTTGGTGGCCATGGCTGAAGCATTTACTCTCCAAGATTTCATTTCTACGCAATACAGGGAGTTGGGTAAGGATTCATTGGCTAATTCAGGATTTCTCATCCAGCGGGGGTATTCTCTCAATGAAATCATGAACGTGACCACCTCTAACGTGGATGACTATGCCATTGGGAGGCAGTCAAACCCTGCTACATGTCCACAAAACTCAATGTATACATAAATTCTGCCCCCCTGGCTACTCAGATTCCACAAGGTACTGACTTTCACAGATAGAATAGCCGTGGGACAAGCATATGCAAAGAAAATGTTGGGAGACAACTCCTGCGTTGTTGTTTTCTTTGGAGACGGATGTTCTTCTGAGGGAGACGCCTTCACCGGCCTTAATTTCGCCGCTACATTGAAATCCCCAGTTGTGTTTGTTTGGTTTGCTTTACACGTGAATGCAGTCGAAACAACCAATATGCGATATCGACACACATCAATGAGCAATATTGCGGCGATGCCATTGGTTTTGCCATAATTTGTCACATTTAGCTGCCAGAAGTGTAGCATTGGGAATTCCCACAATTAGAGTTGACGGGAATGATGTATTCGCTATGTATAATTCAGCAAAAGCTGCACGGAAGATGTGCACGGAGAGTGGGTCCCCCGTTTTGATAGAAGCTATGAGTTACCGGTATTTATGCGAATTTATAGATGTAGTATAAGTCATCACAGCACATCTGACGACAGTGCAGCCTACAGGGAGACAATGAACTTGAGGAATGGAAGACTTTGAAATCCCCCTTCACTCGTTTCAGAAATTACTTGGTTAACAACGGCCTGTGGGATCTCTCGACTGAGAAACAATATCGTTCCGACTGCTTTAAAAATGTATGACTGATTCTAATCACAGATTGTGGACAAGCTCAAAGAAAAAGAGCAAGTTCCAAAGCCAGGTCCCGAGACAGTCTTTAATCAGATGTATTCTGAATTGCCTCCGTTTTACAATCAGCAAAGGAACCAACTCTATGATCACATCAACAAACACCAGGCTTATTACAATAATTAGTATTACTAATATTTGCTTTACTGAGTGACCACTAACTGAAAAAATAATTAATAAATTACCAATTTAACCGCAATATTTTATTATTTTTTAATAATTATAATTACTTTGTGTATCAATACAATAGAATCCATTAATTACAGGACCATTCCTAGACAGAGAGTTCAAGGCCCAGAAATTGAAGTGGAATCGGATTCTTACAAAGGTAAATCGCAACCGTAGTACCGGAGAAGTGTGGAAAGCCATCCGAAATGTTGCAAAGGGAGAAGAAACTTCCCCGAGGATGACTATACTCAACGAGACGTTAACAATTTGATAAAATTCTACACAAAAATTTCGTACAAGGAACACAGGAAGTCGGAAGTGCTTCTCTCTTCATGGAGAAAACTGAAGAAGGATTCTAACCAGTTTACGTCTCGGATGAAGACGTGAAGAATGCGCTGCATTCTACAAGAACAACGTACTCTGCCGGTCCTGACAACATTCCAGTAGTGTTATCGAAGAACCCTGGAGATATTGGAGTCGGTTTTCTAACGTCGGTGTATAACTATTCAATTAATTGTAATGTAATACCGTTGTTATGGAAGCAAGCCAACATCCGACCTATACTGAAACCTGGAAAACCTAAGGAAGATCCGGCATCATTTAGACCTGTGTCATTGTTTGTTCCATATCGAAAATCCTGGAAAGGCTTGTGCTTGGGAGAATCATTGCTTTCTTACCAGAAAAGGATTTTCAACACGGATTCAAGAGCGATTGTTCTACATCAACGTATCTACAGAAATTAACTAACTTTATTAGAGATGGATTTTCAAACAAACCAAGGCATTTGAAAACAATCTTGTGTTCATTGATATTAACAAGGCTTTTTATTCTATTTTGAGAAAAATATTATTAAAGAAAATTTTCCAGTCCAAGATCTAGGGGAAGCTTAAACTTTGGATAACAAAATTTTTAAGTGGACGAAGGAGACGTGTATGCCTCGGAGGACTGAAATCAGTCTCGCGTCTTTTCCCAAATGGTGTCCCCCAAAGATCTCCTTTATCCCCCGCCTTATTCAATTTATACCTGGCTGACCTCCCGACACCGGAATCCAATAACGATGTTCTACTCACATATGCGGACGACATTGTTTTGGCCTCACGTGATCGGGATATCCAAAATGCTACAGAAAGATTACAAATTAACCTGGACCGACTCAACGCCTGGGTAATGAAGAACCGACTCACGATAAATTCCAGAAAGTCGGTCACGTCTATGTTTACTTCGGACAAAAGGTTGGGGAAGATGACTGTCAAGTTAAAATTGGACAACGTTGAAATCCCCTTCAGTAAATGTCAGAAGATCCTGGGCGTGACACTGGATACACACTTATGTTTGTCACCACACGTGGCAAACATTGTTCTGAAGTGCGAGAAGAGGATCAATGTATTAAAATGTTTATCTGGAATATGGAAGACAGGTACCCACCCGGTCTTGATGAACATTTACAAGCAATACATCGAACCATGCTTCTCGTACGCGTGTGCTTCGTGGGGACCTTCATTATCATGGACGAACACTAAGAAAATCGAGGACGTTCAAAAGAAGGCTTTCAGAATGACGGAGCGGTGGTCTTGTGGGAGACACAGAACCGGACCGACTACTCTGGAGGCCCTCATTAAACAAAACTCTGGCATGCGGGAAGGTGGCCCTGCAAATACAGTCAGCCGCCCAGTACGAGCTTGTGTGGGTACGAGGGAGGAGCACCGGGAAAGAATGAGGATTTTGGCGGAGCGCATCGGGATCACGTGATAGTTAGTTTTGGTTTTACCGTGGTCTTGGGTGTTAAATAAATAAAATAAAATAGAACCAAATACACCGGTTGGATCTCTGGCAGCGTCCGCTCTTGGCTGTTAACCACCGGTTTTCTTAACTCGAAGAAACCGTGAGTAAATAATAAATAAATTAATGAGAAAAGTAGATTTCTATTATATTTTGAGTGAAAAGACTATTTTCTCTCACAGATGAATAATACTCTGTTTTAGGCAAATTAACCAAACGTTATAGTGTAAAGACGTATCGAATTCATTATCTTAGAAGACAGTTTTTGAAAATTATCACAATCAGGTTGAGTTTCTGATGACGGCAAACCTTCACTATTGATAGCATCATTCCACTTTTGGAGACGACTGACAACGAACAAAAAAGAGAGGAATGTAAAGATGTAAGTTTATTATGGTTTCCTTGCTTCACATGTGGTAAGTAGCTCAAACTCTTTTCCATCGCATCATCCCCTACATTTAATTCTACAACTTCTTCAATCGACATTAAGAACCGATCTTTATGTCATCTATGGAAAGACTTGGACACAACCCTCCTGGTATAAGCGCTTCAGAATTGATGCTCTGGACTTCAGCAGGGCAATCAGGTGTCCATGGACTCGACATGAGAGTGGGGGATCTCTGAGAACGGCCTGTTTTGGTGATGTGTTTCCTATTTATACCAGCCTGCATGTTAGCGAAGATGGGTTGACCATTTAATTCCTTTGTCCCCCAAGACATACGATTCTTGTCTAATCTATCATCCAATATGAGTAAGGTGGAATTAGTTCTCAGACACTGTTGATCCGATGGTCCCTTATTTCATAAGTTCGTGTATCAAAAATCTTCTGAGTCCACCAAGAATGGTAACAATAGGCTATATCCAAATTGGGGATATGAGCACATTAAGTGTACCGGAGCTGTGTCATAGGTCACTAACTCAACCTTCGGAGATAACTAGCAGTATTCAATTTTCAAAATTCTTTTTAAATTTTCTAGATATAATTTAAAAAAATATATATTCAAATTTTTAATTTAATTAATATATGTTCTTTTTGTGATCTTCGGATCTGAGGGATTGAATAGTGTTACTTCCATCTTGGGTGTTATTATGACGTCGATTTGTTTTTGAGGACATATCAGGATTGCTCTTAATCAGGCTCCTTGGGCATTTTGAGTGTGGTTCCTGAAATGAACGAACAAAAAACTGAGTTCACTACATTCAAAAGAGAAAGCAAAGTTACCAATGAGATATGGAGAAGAGCAAAAAAAAGTCGGGTCATTGCTCGGCGACTGGGAAAATGTTGTCAACAATGTAATTGTTCGTTATTAGTTAAAGCACATTCGCGTTACCAGTAAACACTGTTTATGGTTTAGCTTGTGCCATGTTTTTCGATTATCCTTCCGTTAGTCTTCTCCATCCTTTTCGTTGTCGTGCTCGTTTCCTGATTTTGTCCAGATTGTCCTCATCCATCAGTTGGCCCCCGATCACTGCGTAATCCTCCGCAATTGTTTTTGGAAGGCAACTTCTCGGACGTCCTCTGAATGCAGGAAATACATTAAGGCCGAGAACTCTTCCATGGCGGCATTGCATGGTGTCTGCTTACCCATCCGTAGAATATGTCCAAAAAGGCGCCAGCGGGCTTCAAGTACGTTCAGACTTATTGGTCCACAATCAGTAGGTCTGTATAATTCATTGTTTGAGATTTTCTTTGGCCAAGAGTATCCAAGGAGTTTTCTTAGTCGGCCTCTGTGAAACGAGTCAAGTTGTTCCATATCTTTCACTGGCATTGAGGAGACTAAATCGAAAGAGTTTTCATAATGGTAATCTTCACCATTTGATTTGGTCAGGGAGAAGGTAGGAGGATCCCTTTCAACAACTTTTCATTCCAGGGCTAAAAGAATCCCGAATATAGACTGGTGAACCCTCACCAACGTCGAAGGTCACATTAACAGTTTTTTAATAAAAGTTACTAATTAATTATATTATTTAGGGGGACACAAAAAAGGATGAGAAACACTCCTGACTATCTAAGGCCAACGTAGTACGGACTCAGCATTCAAAGAGTATTTGAACACAGAGCTGATGAACATATCAACGGATTTGCCACCCCAAAGTCATGAGAGTTGGCTAAACAGGCAAACTAAGCAGTGGGTTAGCAAAGGATGATGAAAAAGACTCGGTTTTGAAGAACTAAACGGTGAACAACCTTGCCAACGACAGAATGAAATACGGATGCAATATCAGAACACAAGTGACCGAATCATAAGATATTGGCTGGAAAAGCAAGTATCAAAAAAACAATTTGACGAGATATAGACACGTAAAAATCGACCAGATAAGAAAAATTGATGCCTCAAGGACAACGGAACGTTTAACGAGGATATTTGAGAGGCAACCTACGAAAACTATCTGTAGAGACGGTCAAGGCAACAGATCGCAGACCAGTCAGAGGTTGTGGAGCTCATTGCTGATATTTTCAAAAAAGATGTTTAAATGAAACTATGAGAATATTAGAGTTACTTCAGAAAGAGGATAACTTGTAGAGAAAGTAACCACCAAAGAAGTGCAATAACGTGGATAAAACTAAAGAACAGCAATGGTAAGGCTCTGAGGGACTGAATGAAGAATTCTCAAATATTGAATCCACAACCTTTACGGAAACATTGCTCAGATACCTATGCAATACTTAGGGCTGCCAGCACCTTACTGGTGGGAGAGGGGTCCTGATAACTGTTCAGAAAGCTCACAAGCTAGCGTCAATCTTTAGAATTGACATGTAAAACGTTTTTGATTCCAGATAAAACTATTAAAAACGCTGGATGGATTTCTCGACAGCTTCAGACGGTCACATTGCTCTTTAGTAACGAAGGTCTGGGGGTGTCTCTTTAATGTCCTTTTAGACGACGATGTGTATCTCCTGGCCAATGTTTAAAAATAAACGGGAAGCAGATTTCGAGAAAAATAATTTTCCTAGAATGGACTTGAAGACTAACGTAGCCATGGAAGATACTTCACCTTGAACCTTTAAGGTTCGCGTGGTCGACCTAATATCACTATAGCAGTAATCTTGGATGAAGACCTCAGAAATGGGGAGGACTTCGACTGACTACGTGATATTGCCCTGAACAGACAAATGTGGAAAAATTAACTAGTCTTTTGGTTTCTCATGCTGCACGTGGTTTGTAATGCTCACTGGAATCGCGTAAACAAGTGGGGTCACTATATAATATTCAACACTTCTCCTAGGCATCTCACGTGATAAGCAAAAGGGACCCAAATCTAAAAAAACCTGCTCTGTGAGTCAGTTTGCTTCATGAAACTACATTCGGCGTTGAACCAAGTACTTCTTCCACCATGGGTGCAACATTTGATAATTATGGGGTTAAGATGATTAAAATACAGCAACCAGCACTTTAGGTCTCAGTTAAGGTCCCACTTCAACGCTGATAAGTGGAAGGCTACCCTCAAAGAAAGCTTCTCCCTCCAACCACTGTACCTAATCAAACTCTCTTTTTGCATTTCAGTGATGCACAACAAAATCTGTCTCTTAAAAGTAGCTGATCTAAGAGTTCAATCGATCGAGCCAATTGTAACTTGATTACTGCCATGGAATCAAATTCTGGGTAGACGAGTGACTCCTTCATAAGTGTTTCGTCACCGCTGAACCAGATTGTCTTCTGGAACTCACAAACAAACTAAAAGAAGGAACGATAAGTCAAGAACACTTTCAATATCTTTGATGCCTTGGATTAATTAGCATGACGGTTTTTACTTTTTATATAAAGTGTGAGTTCTGCCAAAGCTGAGACGGACAACCTCGTTCTGGCCCACCTTCATAATCCCCATCAGATCTGACTGATTTCTGAAAGCAACCATTTTTGGTTTGTACTTTTCTGCTAGCAATCAGTTTCCTTCAATGAAGGGATCAAAATATATATGTCCACGCAAAATTACTATTTTTATGTTCCAGGCCTGGTGGCGCTGTGTAATGACTGCCAGGCAAAAGGCATGATCGCCCCTAGTTCGAATCTCGCTTCTGTACATTCTGACTAAAGGTTCCACATATTTACGATGCTTTGGCTTGATGAGTGACGCTGTCATCAGTGAACATCTCACTTTGGAACCGGATCATCTACAAAAGAACTCACATCCAACAAAAAGAAGAGAATTCCTCGGTTTTTCTCATCGATTAGTTATGATAACTGTTGTCTACCTAAATAAATTGTATGTCCTGTCTGGGAGAGCGATTGCTAATATGGCTCTTCGTCTCCATGTTTGCTTGTACGGACAACTCACTGTGGACGAGAGGGTTGATTGTCTAAAACGTGCTTTACAAAACTAAATAATTTGGTTGAAAAGTAAAGGTGTTGATCCTCAGTTAATTTTGTCCACCAGTAATGTTCCTTTACTCCATTCGTTCCATACATGTGAACCAATTCAGACCAAAGTCTGCCCCCATACTACTTGTTTCAACCTACCACCATGTCGAAAATGCTGGTGAGACTTGATCTGGGGCTAATGTCCTCTAAACTGCAAAGCCCGTGTTCTAGCACTAATCGACACACAGAAGGGCGCTTCCAAGAGGGGTCTCCCATAAAAATTTTGTCGTGAATCATAGGATATTGATACTTCAGTCTCTTCCATGTTCTTCAAATGTAGCCAGTCATCTAATAGAGTCAAGGTCGTCAGCGGTTTCAACTCTCTTCGATGTTTTAGGCATTTCTAATACAAAGGCAGGGATAATCTTGTGCTCCCCCAAAAGCAGTTCTCCCGGCAAGCAATAGTCTTTGATGGGTACATATTCAAGGGAGGTCGTGTCCACGGTGAGGCAGGACATTGATGACTACACACTAAGTCAAGGATAGCTTAAATGTTAAAAGTTAAAGAAATTAATGTCACAGTGGAAAGTATGTCCCGTAGAAATTGGGTTGAGTCTTTATAAGGTAGCACGTGTCGACTCCGGCAATCAACTGAAAATAACTAAAAAATTACTGTGAAGAATAAAAAAATAATTCCGATGGACACAACAAGGACGAAGAATTTTTGATCAATTGTCTGTATTTGCTTGAGACATCCGATTTTGTAAGGGTTTTTACAGACCTGATCAGTAGATGGGGGACAACAGCTCACAGGTATTGGAAGAAGCCGATTAGTCCAATCTGAGTCCCCATTAACTCCACAGCAATCAAACAGACTTTGAATCAGATCAACCTTGCCTGAGCTCTGATTGTATTGATCGATCGAACGAGTGAGATATTCAGCAACTTCTTGTTGAGGTTTTTTGTGATAGATAAAGCACAGTACAATCACTGAGAGGGTAATAGAGTCAACCAAGATGACACAAATACAAAACTAAATATATTTCGATTACTTACTCCTTTGCGTATGCAGATGTTGTTAGTGAGGGCGAAGACACCGAACAGTGAGGATATTATGAAGGTTATTGAGAATAGTATGGACATGATGAATGGGAAGAGCGATATTGGGAATTTGTGTAGATCGATATTTCGGAATAATGGATTGAATTTTTTTGATATTTTTGCTGAGGAATAAATTGCAAGAGCAGCGACTCCCTGAATTATACAGTGTTTATTACCCCAAACATAATTATGGCGGTCAATATAATAAATCTAGGACAATGTAATCCCATTATTATTCCATATATTTATGATTTTATTACTATTTTGGTTCGACGTATAATTATTATAAAATTTGTATTTATATTATTATTTTAATTAATTTTATATTTTTCGATTTATTTTTAAGGTGGCACTGTTTATAAGACCCCCCGATCTTTTCCCCCAATGCTTGACCACGCCGCAAGCAAAATAATGGCTCCGGTTCCATCGGTCTGTGTGGCCAAGAAACAAGTCGTTTCTTCCATTCAAGGCTAGAGGCTTCAAATACACGAAATTTGGGGAAAAAACCCACCCCTCTTCAAACTCTAATTAAAGATGATCGTCGTCTATTCAGGAACGCCGTGGGTACTCTGGAGGAACACAGGAAAAACCTCTCGATCCTGTTGAGGCGTACAGGGATCACTTAATTAGTTGATTTACTCCTTCTTTCTTGGTGCTCCTTTTTCGGGGTTATTAAATAAATAAGAATTAGTCGCGTGGTGCTATGTTGCTGCTAGATTCAAGATTTTTGTATGTTTCTCCAGTTCCTCCTATTCCCTTTTCGAATAATTGCCTTCATGTGATCCAGTAAAGGATCATTTTCTCCAAATAGACATCCAGATGACAGTCGTCGAGCTGGCACAGGGCTATAGGTCCAATGAGCTCTTGTTAACATCGGGGGATGTCGAGCCCAAACCGGACTGAACAATATGAGAATCCCACAACTGAATATCAATGGAATTATATCAAACCACGCCGATATCCCTGACTACTTGGGAGGCACAAAATATATTGGTTTTCTACGATCAGATGGACTTCTGTAAGCTACAGAAGCTTGAATTGGCTTACTTTAACTCAGAAATAAGAAAATCCTTAAAGACTTATCCATGGACAACTTTAGAGAATCCTCAAAGGTGCTTAGATCAATCAAGCTGATTTTGACTTTTTCAAAAAACGGCCTCGGTAAAAATAACCGAACTAAGATTTCTATAGTCAGTCAAGGGATTTGATGTTCTATCACTGCAAGATCAATAACATTCAAATTTCCTGACATTTGACTGAGAGAGTTCAACCTTGAGGGGCAAGTTCTCTGTTACTCGGCTCCATGCCTTGATCAAAAAGGCTCGCCTCTTCTGTCAAAGGCCTCGATGGTTTATGTATCCCCCACTTGAAACACTAACTCCAGACTCTAAGGCCATTTATGAATTCTCAATCAGCTCACTATTATCCCATGATATTGATCGACCTGAAGCCTCTACCGCATTTCTCGTGTGGTCCTCTCAAACAAGATCAGCTGATCAAACATCCCTCCCAACTTAGGTTAAACGTCACTACACCTGATTAAAGAAATCTGGGGACGGTAGTTTAGCGCTCGTTCAGCAACCACTACCAAGCAACCTATTCGGCCGTTGTATGGTAAGGGAAAGAAGTTGGGTTTGTCCCCCAAAAAGGCGAAAAGATAAATCCCAGATGGTACTCGGATCCCATGAGAAAAATTACCGAATGTACTACATGAATGTTTTCCTGGATCGTCAAGAGTAGACGAAAGTAAAGGATTGTGTAAGTACCAGTGAAGTCAAGTCATTAGAAGGTCTATATACTTTGAGGTATCTGTAGATTAGAAGGGATCTTTCATCGACCGTATCAAAAGCAGAAGGAAGAAGAACATGGAGATGTTGATATCTCTTTTGTAGTTTCTCCTCAATCTGGGGACGTTTCCTATGTACACCCTTTTTATTGAAGAACCATCCAGCGTAACTACTTTTTTGCACGTGTCTTTCATCTTCCTTATGGAAACCACTAAACAAATTGAGAGGTACCAGGATAACCGCGGTTGATGCCGATTCTCTTAGGAAGCGGCGCAGTGCAGATTGAAGTCTTGAATATTCAAACTTCCTTTTTATTATTTCATTGATATTCTTTGGCGGGCTGCAGGAACTGGTACTTCAATTTTTTACAAAGTGGATTTGGACGTCTAGATTTATCGAAGAAAACGAATGTGAACTATTTAGTGTGGAGCCACAATTGGGTAAGAATTTTTTTCAATAGAAAAAATGCCTGGGGGAGCAACTGGGTAAAGTCAGAGATTGTTTAAAACGCAAACTCAATGGTAGTCAGTACAATCCCTTGTGAAGATTTGGATATGATCGGTCAACGTGATTATCAATGGGGATTCCGTGGGAAAATGTTTTAGAGAACTGAAGAAGGCAATTTAAATTCCCAAAGCCAAAAAATACCTTAGGACAGCATGTCTTGTTATATCCAAGGTTTTTGACTCCTGTGGCACCTTAGACACTTCGATACGTTATTGGGAGTAACATTGGGCAAACAGCTTTGTTTTGGCTAGAAAACCTTTTATCTTAGAAAAACGTTCATCCGGGTTGGAAATCATATATGCAGCTAGGTGATACTGAGAAGAGGGGTCCCACAAGCTCGATCTATACCTAGTCAGCTCAAGTGCGTCATAAGTGTGGTCCCTAATGCGTACCATTAGTAGATGATTGTCGTTGACTAAACCACAAGTAAATCAATGTCTTGGAAATGGTTTGCATCTCAGAGCAGTGTCAAGTAGGTTTAACCTTAACACGTGACAGGGCACAGTTAGCTGGATGGCAAAAATGTGAACCATAAAGGGCAAATTGTGATTTTCGGGAAATTAAACTATTTTGGAGTATGCATAGATCAGAGGGGTATTATTAAGGTCTAGAGAGATCTAGGCATTCCTTTATGTATATACCACGTGTATAAACCGTTCTTGTTTATGGTTTCCAACGGTGGTCTGAAACAGAGGGAGGAAATAGAGCTACTGGATAAAAACCTAGGATGTGAAATAAAATTGATGCATGGATAAGAGCATACATTCAGTGACTCAGTGTGATAGTCCTAACAGAAGATCTGAACCCCGTTAATTTGTTTTTCGGTTCTTCACAACATTAATTAGTCTTTGGGTTTGAAGCAAATAAACTTTTTATCTAAAAAAGCAGGCAGATACATAAACAACTCCGTTCGATTCATTCACACCTATACTATTGTGACTTGGGGTCCTCTAACGAAAAAATCTAGAAAAACGGGATTATTAAATTATTACTACTAAATAAACTTCATGAGTTTTAACGGCGTAATTAATAAATATATTTCAAGGTTAATAACCGTCGTAAATTAAATTTATACCAAAGACCAAGGTTAACCAAACTGACTAACTCATTATCCTGACTCGTTCCAGCGTTCCAGAACTTCTCTCCACGTAACGAAGTTGTCCCCGGAGGAAGAATAGGTGGATCCTCTTGATCCCGAACAGGGATTGGGCGTCTCCTCAGTAAGGTGGATCCAATGATGCCATAGAAGGGACGGAAAATAATTATTGACAATAAGCGCCACGTGGCCAATAACTTTAAATAAAATATAAATCAATTTTTATGATGAAATAAAATTTTATTAAGAAAAGAAAATAGAGTAAACGGTTATTTATGACTGCGTGGCTATTCCCTCTCAGGATAGCGAGATTCGCTCGAATAGCCAGCAGCGCTCACGAGGGTCTTCTTTTTGTGTAGCAATCCGATTCCCTAGACGACTCAAGAATTCCAGACGTCTCAACGGCGAGTGGAACAAACAAAAAATCCTTGGGTAGGACCACGTACTTTTCCCGTTTCATATTCTCGGCCTTTTCAGCAGCAGAACAGGCTCCAGAGGCACTCTGGAGTAGGTTGCAAGAGGCAAACGTGTCGGTGCAGGTAACGTCCCAGACAAGAGGTTTCCCTGCTTCAAAAGGGAAGATTGTCATCCTATCCCGCCCCGCCTGCAAAGGCCGACAGGTTCGACGGCGTCCAAAGCTCGCCTAACGACTTCGTTCAAGGCCATGTGTCTGGGAAATCACTCTTCCTGCAGAAGATAAGGTATAGGCCAAAACAGTCGACCTTGTCTCCGCATCGGCACGGATGTAGAACGGATCTAATTCCAGTCCCAATGAGATTCCAATACGGACGCATTCATCATCCAGGAAGGTACCCAGAACTCCATTGGGGATGGCGTTGAGTCAGGCACCGCTCTCGGAAGACGCCCCCGACGACAAACAGGCACGGCAATGTTGATTAGATGATACTACCAAATCTTTGAAAGAATTCAGCATATAGCATCGTCCAAGCCCGCTGAGAGAACGAGGAAGGCAGAGAAAGCTGATAAGTGCGGCCTCACGAGCATGGCCGACGTCCTTGTCGAGAGAATTCAGTATTGAGTGTACAATCCTCTATTAAAAAATAAATCAATTTTTTGCAAATTTTGAAATGCCAATTTTTTTAGTTTTTTCTGTTTCCTTTATAAGAGAATTCAATATAACAACGTACCGGACCCAGAAAGCGTCTGAGAGTCTACAACGCATCGTAGTCCCAATTCTAATATATAATGCAGCCACGTGGGGATTATCAAATAATGAACTTAGTGGACCCAACGCGTTTTACAGAAGGCAAATACGTGTGGCCATTGGTGACCAATGGTCAAAAAACCTTCAGTGAACAATATATTCACATTACAAGATCTGGAAAACTGTCTCAAACAATCTTCGAAGATCGATGGCAACCTTTCCTACAACTCCAGTAAATTATGCGATGGAAGTGCATTTCACCAAGGAATCCAAGAAATACAGAGGAAGGCCAAAAATAACCCTTCAGGTTGTCCTCAACGCGGAGCTAAAAAAATTCAATTCTAAAATCCTACACAGCTCTCGACAACCTACGAAAAGACACGAAACAAGCCTGGAAGAAGTTAGTTGTCCACACGTCAAGTGACACTTAAGAGGAATCTTAGCATAGTTATTATTTCTCGACAGTGCTTTTAATAATAATTAGGGATATAAACACTCCACGTGTTTCATAAATCTGAAACACTTGCCCGGCCTGCCAATGAAGTGATTGTAGAAAGTTTGCTGTCGTTTTGACGTTTTTCGATGATCTATGGTAAGGTGGTTGTGTATTTGTTACCGACTGGAATCATCTCCATGGTGTAATATGTCCTCTGTCGCAGATCATATCGAACCATGACTCGGAAGAGTATCTAATTTCAGCTTCATACACTCAACGCAGGAAGGTTATTCCTGTTAGAATTCCTTAGCCTCCCCAATACAATTGTCTCTGCCCTACGTCCTCCATTGAGAAAGATATCTTTTAAAGAGACAGCTTCTATTCTCAGATTTCCGTAAACCTGTCGGAGCACATCCATTTCAAGAGAGCATTTCCATTGTAGAACTTCACGATGAACTTCGATCTTGACGGGTTTAAAACCGGAAATTTCATGGCCCTAAATCCCAGTCGATTGGCCAGTCGGGGACCCAACGGTCCGGTCCACAGGATCGGGATGATTTTATATTGGCAATCTCCGTCGCAACTTCAGTGTGAGTTATGATAGGTGAGCTTGATTTCTTTGGTCTTGTGGATGCAGCTCAGGAATTTCTAGTGACTGATCCCAGCATAATATTTCATAAGTTTGTTCAATTCATGTTGGTTTTTCTGTTCTGAGTTTGTGCACTGCTTTGTCCTTACTTTTCATTCCACATGATTTCTTTTCCATTTTGATTTGTTTTCCCATCTTTCTTTGTGATGCTTTGAGTTTCTCGGTGATAGTATCACTGAGGTTCTTGATTTGATTTCTCCGCCGGACATAAGAAAGAGATTCTTTCAAGAGGGTACCTCTCTTTGATAAAATTTTTATCTCCGATCCAGATTTTTGTCGTAGCGTTTGAGAGAGCATTTTATAATAAATAGTTTTCTGCCCAATAAGATCTCCTCGATTAAGCACTTGACAGCTTCATCAATTGATTTGAACAGTTCAGCATCAAAGTTTTGTAGTATTGTGTCGGTGAAGTTGGCGTATCCCTCCCAATTGGGCCTCTTGTAATTGAAAAAGGACAGTTTTGTCCATGCGTGGAAAGGCTTTCTTGATCCTGATGATGATTGGATTGTGATCCGATCGTATCTATGACCATGAGATGGCCGAGGATAAGTTAGCCGTGGATACTGTAAGGTCCGGAGAGGTAAAACGTTCGTCATCCTTATAAAAGGTCCTAGTGTGGATCTTCGGGTTGTTAATAGACAAGGCAGAGAGTTGTTCTAATAGGGACCGTCCTCTGGGATTTAAGCCAAGTTTGGTGTTTTGCACATAAATCTCCACATATTATTAGGTTCTTTAATTTGGATAGCTCTGAGAGGTCCGGGTTGAATCTCTTTGGACAGGACGGAGGTGGTGGGACATATATGTTGGCAATGATGGTCCAGATATCTCTGATACGCCGTCTTGAATTGTCGCCTTGAGGTCATCTGTATAATGCAAACCGTTTTTGATAATGAGCAGGAGACCCCAGTCAATCGGTTTAACCGATCCACGCGGATGCAGTTGTATCCCGGGAAGGAGAGAGATATGGAGGGAGGTGTCAATATGGTTTCTTGGATGGCAGCCACATCGATATTTTGTTTTTTTGAGGTATATCCGTAACTCTAGTATTTTCCCTCTTATTCCATTGACGTTCAGTTGCAGTATGAGGCCCTGGATTAAGCTTCACATCGCCTGAAAGTAAGATGGCTTCGGGAGTTGTCGTCTGGCAACGGATCCAGATGGGGGAGAGTGGTCCTTTTTCGAGTAGGGAAACACCTGACGCCACCGTTATAAGTGGACCACATAACGTCAATCTCGCATGTTACCATTTTGAAAATTCTGATAAATATATTACAAATCGATTCAAATTCCTGTAATTCTAATTAAAATAATTTAAATAATTCCAATATTTAATATTTTCTGTGCTTAACACGTGATAATTAATTTGGTTTTACCGTGGTCTTGGGTTGTTAATAAATAACAAATTTCTAGGCACTATTGGTTAGTTAAGTAACCCCGGTCTCACTAACTTGTAGGAGGCCAGGCACTTAGAAATAATTTATTAGGGATATTCACAAAAGACGATTTATTAAGTAGTCTCGTCCAAATCTTACTTCCCTTGAACATCTAGAATCACTGCTACCTGTAATATCACAAAGCATGAAAGCTAAAGAAAAGCCTGAAAGACAAATAAAAACTATGTGTTGAGCTATATCCACTTGAGACCCAAGAAAGTGGAAATAAAGGAGCTGTAACCAATAGTCTAGCAAATCGGTTAAAGGGTCAAACGATACTACTACGACGTAATACAATAAAATGAAACAAAATATCCAAATAAAACTAATAATCATTGTAATCAGAATTGAGTGGTAGTGACGACAGAGTTCCCATACAACAAAATGGCATATTTAACATCCTTTGTAAGTTCATTCAGGACCTCATAGTAATTCTCATAATCACACTCACGTTTAGGCGGTTTTGGGAGTTGAATCAAATTCGCAATAACTGAAGACTGATTGCTCAAAATAAGGTGAACAATCCCCTCCAAATTCCGTCTTCCGTCGGTCTCTAATAGACCACGTGCGCTGTAGTACTCCTCTTCTGGGACCCAACTACTTTTACAAGAACGCCTACCAGACGCTAGCTCTGATCCTCAAATTCGAAAAAAGCACACTTGAAGCCTTCTCCTCCTTCAAAAAGTCAATCCCCGACGGCAGGAACACCCTGATCTTAGCCTTCGGTCCCACCTTCCAGGCCATCTTGAACACACAACCCATCTGCAGCAAGAAGTTGATATTGGGATTGCTCTGGAATTCATAGGAGCACACTTTGGCTCCAAAAAAGTCCAAAGCCCATAGATTTATGATATCACCGGTGGTCTCTGAGACCTCAAAGTCAGTAAAATTTCGGAAGAGACAAATGCTTTTCTATCAATAAGCCACCATGGTACCTCCATAGCGATTAATTGATTCACTGTGCTGATGTACTCCCCAATTCCAGTCCACGTGCTCCCTGAACCGTACAAGCGGTTGTCTTCTAAACCGAATTTTTGTGACAATGGCGATTTGGGGGACATTGGAGTAAAGAAACCAAGGGCGATAATGTTGGGCTTCATAGCTCCTAGACCAGAGAGCAGGGTCACGTGGTAGATCCCCTCAGAGAGTGAAGAAGACACTGTGAGCTCAGGGAACGCCTTTACATTCAGTTTTTGGATGTACTTCTCCCACAAATCAACTTGCTAACATCACAGACTACCAAACCTGGAGAGGAATGTGGGATAATTCAGATAAGTCTCCCACAAACACGTGGGAAATGATAAACAGTCCACTCTTCTTCAGCATATTCATACACATTATAACAGAGTCCGACTTTAAGGGGGAAGCAACAAAAAGCAAAATCTGAGGTCTCCAGAACTTAATGTGGTACTTCTGGGTGTCCAACTTGAGCAAGTACTTGCGCACGTGGTGAAAGATCAGAGCCTGTCCTATGTGACCCCATCCAGTTTCAAAGTTCCTGGCGTACAGAAGCACAGTGAGGACTACAAAGACGCCAATGCAGATCCCTGAGTAAAGTGGGCTGACCACAACCATCATGCAGGCACATGAGGACATACCTACCACGCATGTACTCCAGTGGAAACACTTGAAAGAGGGTCTACTAAGCCCATGGATTACCTGAAGTTAGGAGCAGAAGCAACATCCAGCAGGAAACAGGAGAGATTCAAGGCGAAATAGCAGATGAGGAAGATTGTAGTCGAAAGAGGGGCTATGGCATCCAAAGAACCTATCAACATGAACAACTTCAGTAAAAAATGGAAAAACCTGAACGAGAATATATGACACCACAACACTCCCAAGAGGATTGCCGAAAAAGACCGCCTTTTCTACGCCGGAAAAAATGTTCCCTTTCTATTCAAAATACCTAGAGTACAAAAAATCCGGTCATCTGCAATCGCCTTTAAAATGCGGGTCCCTCCAAAGAAGGAAGCCAAGGAGGCTGAGACACACGTGGCAAACTGTCCCACAGTGACCAACCAAGGTACCAGATTCACATCTTTCATATAATTGTAGTTATTCTGTAACAGAAACCCGCATCACGGAAAACTAAACCTGTCGCATGAACATCCAGTCAGGACCACCAAAAGAAGATAAAGGACAGCCACAGAAACGCAGGAAACCAGGGTCCCTACTGGGATGCTGTATGACGGATTTATAAGTTCCCCTGGATTGACTAGGAGGGCTACCGGATAAATTGGCCCCGTTCGTAATCCCAGTCATCCCCGTGAAGAAGACAGCGAAGATTATCCCGAAAGAAGTCCACGGTGTCCACGGAATAGTGTAATCCGCGGAATAATTAGCTACCAGTAAAAAATAAATCACCACCGTGAAGTTATCACGGCAAGTCCTGGCCTTAATACCCGTAAAATTACCATAGACGTTTGCAATGTGGTCAGCCGGATAAACAATTCCGTTATTCCGCGGGATCAGCACAGCCATAGGCCTCTGGAAGACGAAAGAGATCACCACGGAAGAAACACACACACGGCGAATCTATTGACCACAAACCACCACCAGAAGTATCACATTGGTCACTCTGCTGAATAGTCTCCCCCCAACAAGGGAGACAATTAGGCAGAATCCGGCAATGTAGGTGGCGTACAAATAGGTCTCCCATCTCCCGTTGCCTAGATAACGGACAAAATTACCTGTTATTAAGTATTTTCCGTAATTATGGAACAGAACCTCCACCGCAGAAATCACGTAAAGGCTGGTGGCCACCACCTGGCCCAAATAGAGCATGATTCCGATGACCCCACCAAGTTCTGGCCCCAGGGTCCGGCTCACCATATCTGTCAAAGTAAGTGGACTGGGATACAGTATGTTCCGCCGCCACGGATCATTCCGTTGGTAGAGATGGCGCAGATCGAGAAAACCGTGAGGATCACGATAACAAAAGAGATACCGACTTGGAGAAGGGAGTAGCCGATTCCGTTATTTCCAACGGCGTATCCTGAGTGAACCGAAGGAGTACCTATTCTGAGAAAGATCATTGTGCTGAGCATTCCCAGGGTCACAGGTGAATAGACTCCGCCAAATGTTCCCAGACGAGACTGATCCTGTTGTCCAGAAGAAATCAAGGGATAAACCTCTTCCATTAATATAAGAATTAATTTGAATTCTAAAAGTTTTATTATTTCTTGATTTTTTAAATTAAAATATTTTTAAATAATTTACAAATTTATTCTAAATAAAAATATTTTGTGGTCAACAAGGTTTCATTATTATCCCCTTAATTTTCTTTCAATAAAGGAAAAATTATCGAGATAAAAAATCGTGCATTTTTATGTTTCGATTTGTATGTCACTGCGTGAAAATTCCTAAAATATCAATTAGACTCGCATATCTACGACCCAGATATTAACAGTTTGAAAATTAAATAGCATTCTTTAATATTCTGCAAGTAAACTGTTGGCCACGTGTCCTATGATCTAACACAGGGTCACCCTCGTTAATTAGATGTCTCCTCAATACTCTTCTCTGACGGTCCTTACGAGGATCTTCGGTCGCGGATTTTTGCACCTTTCCTCTACTGCCAATCAGTATTTCCTGATTTGTGTGGATGTACTTCTGAGAGGTATTCTGTTGAATTTTCATGTGAAATTAAGTCACCATGCCTATTTTTTCGATATTTCGGTTTTCAGCAACTTTGGACTGCACTTGTCCTGTAGTTGTGTATTGATGAGGTTAAAGTGCACTTGTTCTGTACGTATGAGTGAGGTGACACTTTGAAGCCTTGTTATTGATGACTTACTCCAAATTTAATTGGGGCCTTCGTGGACCGCAAAAAATTACGTTGCCCCTTTGTCTGATTCGATTATCGACAAATTGGCGGAATTATTGCGCGAAATCACTGGGTTAAAAAAAGTCTCATCTAATTAAGTGATCGTGAGGTCGAAACCGGCGGAGATGAGCATTTTGAACCGCTTGGCAGGGTCAAGTCTTTTCGTGTCTTAGGTGATTTCCGATTTTTTGAGAAAGGTTTGTAAAGGAGCTGGTCACCGCTTTCATCAATTTTCGTTGTCGTTCAAGCAGAAGTGGTCATAGACTTAAATTAGAACCGATCACGTTATTTGGGGGCTTCCTGGAAGAACTGGAAATGGTCACTGAGGCATCTAGCATTGCTTCCAAGGCTTTTGAAACTATTTGTGTCATTCTTTTCATCGCAGTTGGTTTTCCACATGTTGGGGAAAGTAAGTCCCTCGTCAAGCATGACTCCCAGGATGTTTGGTGTGGCATTGATGGAGACAATCACGTTTTTGGAGAGGATTCTCGGTTTGATGTTAAGTCCCTTTTTTACACGTGGAGTTGCAAAAGACTTGGTTGAGAAAACTTTATTTGAGCAAACCATGGAATCAGAGTACAAGCATTTCGTGTATGACCCCGACGTAGATTCCATGTTGTATTTCACTTGGCCTTATCTGTCGTTCAGGAAGTTGACCAGCCACAGTTTTATATTTGTGGAGGATGTCCTCGTCAAAAGTAATTTCCTTGGTAAAGAGTCGCCTCGCATATATCGATCGATACCAGGACAGACCTTTGATGTGGCTTACGTTGAAATCTACCGGGGTAGAAGAAGTCGTGCTGATGTGTTTGTCAAGGATCCTGAAGAGGGAAATGAATTCGGTCGGTAAGAGAATATCCTCGTGGATCGGTTTGGTTTGAGTACGGGTATTTTTCCATAATTCTTGGGTGACATTAGTGTGGATATGCTCACATAGGAGTTATCAGTTGGGGTACCCTGGTACCCGGAGACCGATGTGCCTCATTTCTACGATGATAAAGTCAGAGCTTTCCAGTGATTGATCTCTTAGGTTTAATCACTTTTGGATAGCTTCCTCCAACGTTTCATGCTTTTGTCTTTGATGTATGACAACCTCTTCATAAGAACATGAATATGTCAACATTATGTGGCCTCTCCTCAGACAATTTTGTGATTTGCTCATTTGCTTTATTTTCTGCCAAGGTGTCGGGAGGAATTGTCTCCATTGGTCCTTGCATTACAGATAATCTTGGACAGACGGTGAACTTCCAATAACCTATAGCATTGGCTGATCCTTTTCAATTGGGGAGGTCAGTTGATTAGCGACACACCGCCAGATTAGCGGGGCCAAAGATGAGGATGTTATAAAGAGGTCGTGTGATAATGGTATACTAGTAAGCCTCCTCCAAGTTTCTCCTGTCAGTCACGTTGACTTACCGAATAGCCAGGGAACTTTGGGGTAGACATCTCTGTCCATCCTGTCTGGAGGATGAAGATATTGTGCCTTTTGGGAAAATGACAAAAGAGGATAACCTCATGAATTACGTAAGCGTGCAAGGAGGAAAGTTGTATGGAAAAACTTCTGGAGGGGATAGTATAGGGTACGATATAACCGAAACCCTAAGGAAAACGGGGGAGTGAATTTAACAAACTTATTCCGTAGGAATAGATAATTCGGTGTTTCCTTCATATTTAGGACACGTGGGAATTATATGGATGTATTTAACACCGTCATAGCCAGAATGAAATAATTCAGGTGATCCCGGCCTCCCGCAGCAGTCTTCGCATACTCGGACATGAAGGAAGTGCCTTCCGAGGGGGTACTCTTCTGGGTGGTTATTGACTAATGGCCCTTATGGATATAAGTGAGGATTATATCTGGTTCCACTGGAGATGGTGAAGCACACGACGACGCTAACAATTTAATCTACCTGGAGCCAAAAGGGAAGAGAAGAACAGAAGAAACAAACAAAGGTCTTAAATTCAAGTAGCCACATAGCGCCACACTAACGTTGACACCACGTGGCATAGTTGGCATATTTTAAATGCCATAATTCAGTTGGTTCCCATATGCCATTTTTTACTTTTAATTAATTATTTTAATAAAAATAAAATATTAAACTCGTGTAAGAATACTATGTCACATGCGCTGTTGATGACTATGCGCTAGGCGTTAAATATAGTTTTTACAGATTTCATAGGAATTAATTACGCTGCGGATAACACTTCTTTTAACGTGGAAGTAGTGACTATTGCAAAGATCCTCCATCTTATTCATCCAAGGTGAGTCTGGTTATGGAGTGCTTTGGTAAAAACTTTTATCTCTTTTTCATTGTCCATGCAAATCGCAAGCTTGTTATTTCCATTTGGATCTGTACGGTAAATTTTGTTGCTAATCATCATGAACCCCGCGAATCGTTCTGGCTAAGACAACGCATCGGGATTGCCGTATTACGTGGAAACATATACGCAATCCTATGCAAAGGATTAATTAAGTCCTTTTTAAATAAATTGTTTTCCCTCTAAAAAAATCAAAAAATCATCATTAATTTTTTTGATTTTTGTAAGAGTCGAAATTTATTATGTTTGTTGGGAATTTTAATTGCCTGGTCTTTAAGGATGTGTTCGATTATTTGATATTCATCTGAACATTTTACGCAACCAATTATTGCAGGCATCCTTAGATTTACGATTTTTTTCGCGAAAGTGCTATTATATTTTTGGCTACGTCACACCACGCTATAATTGGCCAGGCTTTTTGTGATATTGATTGACACATGATTGGTTGCTCGTATTGCATAGTTGCTCACACTGCGCGCGACAGAAAATAACTCTTCCGTGGAAAATGGCATTTTATGACAAAAAATTGCCCTATCATAACTTTGTTGCCTTGATTTTCATTATTTGTTTAATTTTTCGCAATAAAATCAATCATGACTTTCTTTGATAGTCTGTATGTTAACTTGAGTAGATCCATCTTGCACTTGAAAGGTAGGAATCTAATGATCGCGGTCATAGGCGTTTTCTTTATTTTCAAGACATGCAAGATTCCATCCTTACTTAGGGAAATATCCGATTTTCCTTCCACATCAGACAGAAACTGAAACAACATACACTCAATCTATGGACAATCAAAGTAACCCTTCCCCAATTTAGTTCGACTAATAATATCTTCTTGTTTGCGGGCCTCAGGTGAATTTTATATTCTTACACGTTATCATTACTTTTTTGTCCTCTAAAACTCCGAGGTACCGACAGCTTTCGTGCCCATCTAGATATTTCACTTCATTCATGGATTCCGGGTGGCATAGTGGTTAGGTGTCGGGATAAAGTGGCTTAGGTTACGGGTTCGATTCTCGCTGCTGTTCACCTGGTGGAAGGTTCCACGCATCTACGATGCTAAAAGGGCTGACGAGTGACGCCGTCATCAGTGAGGATTCACTGAACTATCGTATCTTCTTTCTCCACAAGTATCATCAGATCATCGATAAATAATAGATGGTTTGTTGAATACGTTACCACTGACGGGTCCCCCGACAAATAGATAATTTTGGAAACGGCTTCAGGATTTTATTGCTACCAAATTGTGCCTGCGTTAAATAATAAGATAAATATTGCATTTTGGCATCTTAGTTTTAAAATTATGACATTTTTACTACTGCACTTTGCGAAGAGACATACTAACCAAATCTACGCACAAGAATGACAATTATCATAACTAATCGATGAAGAGAACCGAGGAATGCTCTTTATTTTTTTGTTAGATATAAGTCTTTTTGTAGATGATCCGGTTCCGCAGTGAAATGTCACTGATGACTGCGTCACTTGTCAATCCAAAGCGTATGCGTGGAATCTTCAGTAGATGCGTGGAATTTTCGACCGGAGTGTACAACATCGAGATTCAAACTAAGGGTCATCAGGCCTTCGTTACATTCGGCCACCCTTCAATTTCCATTAAAATAAATTATAAATACTCATTCATTAAGTTGTACTGAAAATTTTGTCATCCAAAAAAATAATTAAGGACATTGATTCACCCTATCATTGTGTCGTCACTGAATGGAATAGTTTTAGTACTACGGACGATTCCCTTTGGAGAATATGCTTTATAGACAGTTGTACACATGGAAATATGGCACTACCGACAATCAAAGTAATTTATATAAATAAAAAACCAATTTGGGACAATTTCTTAAATTAAGAATAAATATCCTGAATAGTTGCAGATTTGTGGGTAAGCGAGATCGCTTCGTTGGAAAAATCCACACCACAGTGCAACACAAGGGCTTAATTTTAAAAATATCCCATCGTTGAGAAACAGTGATCTAAAACACCAACAACCTCTATCCACGGAGAAGTACCACCATTGCCCCAAACTCAGCAAAGGAACCACCATAACCCCCCAAATCAGCGCAACTTCCAAAGACAACCTCCCCCAACAAAACCACCTCACTGAATATCAACAACACAATAAAAGAACAAATCAAACAATTCAATAAATATTAATCAAGCCATTGGCTTCAGAGTCGGCACTGTTCTCTTTGATCCACATGCACTACAAGTCAGAAAGACCAGCCTTGAACTCTTCTCCAACGTAGTTGCTGGAGATTTACACATATGACACGTGACATATTCCTCTACACAATCACCACACTATCTACTTATATACTTTTTCAAAATGGTCTCTATGCTGAAGTTCCTGATCTTCCCTTTAACCAACAGCACTCCGTTCACGTCCACGGAACCTGTGGTCCCCAATTCCGCCAACAGAAACGCTCCCAAATGTGCGGATTGACGATTTATTCTATTTTCCGTTAATTTCACTGATACTGGTCAGATATCTCCTTGAAATTACAGAAAGCCGTCTTCTTAGTTCCTGATCTGGCCACAATCGGTGGACGAAGGACTAAATGTTTCTTTTCTCCACTAACCATCTCCGGGTTTTTCTCAGCAATCACGGAATATACTCGAGCAAGCATCTAAGACGTAAAAGTAAAAGAAAACAAAGTCATATGAGAACTGGCTGGTGGACGAGTTGCTCGTGTCGTTCTCTACGACTTCTGCTTTTTCATTTTTATCCGCGAAAACGTCGGTGACCTTCTTCTTTTTCTTCTTTAGACCTGCGAATTCGTTGAGAGGAAGCTTTAGATCAGGAAAAATAGTATACTGAATTGTCATGTGTTTCCTCCTGTGGTTTTAGCTCGACTGGATTTAAGTCAAACTTGACATGTTTTTTCTTTTTTTTCTCGAAGGTAAGCTCTGATAACTAAAAATATCGTAAAAACATTCCCCCACATCGATGTTGTCTACCATGATATGAATGTAGAAGCTATTTAATTTAAATTAATATTAATTTATTTACATTAATTTTAAATTAAAATAAATCTTTTACTCACAAAAGTCCCAGACTAATTATTCTGTCATCTAAAGATGCTATAACTCGCGCAAATAAATTAAAAAAAATAACTCGTGCAAGATCTACTAAACCTGATAAGTCTTTGGTTCCTGAAGAACCGTCTGAATATTTCACCAGAAAAATCACATGTAATTTCGTTTACCTCAACACGAAAATAATTACGGGCAACATTACGAATAATTTTGTATGATTTCCCGCTTCTCCATTAAGAAGACCCTTTCAATTTTTGGAGTCATCCTACATCCTCTCCTCAAATTCACTCATCAAATGGACCTAGTAACTGCGAGGGTCCAAAAGAAAATTGGAATTCTCAAGCTTTTTACTCACTCTCCATTATCTTCCCACCCAACGTTAGACCTAGTATTGAGTACGCCTGTGCTGCATGGGTTGCCCCTTTATCGCTATCGGCACATACTATTGAGATCGTCGAAAAAGACTTCCACCTCGTTACTACGGAGAACACTAACGTCCCCCAATTCATGGAATACCTTACGGAACGTCACCAGGACTTCCTCAAGATGGCAAAGTCCCCTGACCATCCTCTTGGACCCCACATCAAAATATATATGGACGCCTGCCCGAGATATGAGAAGAAACCTTCCCCGCTGTGGAGATTAATCCAAGACTCCAAAACTAACCACAGGAAAAGGTATGGACACCGGGATCATTTAAGTAGACGACAACTTTTATCCTCTTTCTTGTGATTTCGCGGTTAATAAAATAAATAACTCGTGAACAACCAGGTCGACTGTAAATTTATGAGTTTAAATCATTAAACCAACACCACTGCAGGAATGTAATCAGTAGGGCAACATTTTTGTTGACTTAAAAAATAAAAATTGCCTTTAAAAAGTCAATTTAATTGATCTCAAAATTTTAAAAATTGACCGAAAAATTGACCAAAAAATACTAGTTACAACTTTATTTTCATAAACTACGCTTATGAAAATTTAATGTAATTTTATTCATCGTTTATCGAGTTATTCACAATTAAGTAATATTTTAGATTATCCGCTTTAAAATTCCTATCCTGACATTCAATCAACAAGAATAATCTAAAGGTGAAATGGAATGATCATCGAAATTCATTATTTTTGTGATATCACTAGAATTCATTTTTTTGTTAATATAGTTTTTTATTCCACGTACGTCTTCTTTAAAATCCAATTTTTTCAAATAATTGTATGCTTTGTAGTAAAATTGATCGATTCTAAATCATCAAGCAAATGTAATGAAGGCGACTATTGTGATATTATCGTCGTTAGATCTTCATGAAGTTGTCCATTAAACAAACATTCTTTCGCTCTTTTAATAAGCAAAGAATCTCCTCCTAAGGAAGTGCATATTTGAATAACATTTGCCAGGTTTGTGGCATAGCAAGAAACAGCCTTAAGCCAGCTCCCACATCTCGTAGCTATTGGTTCTGGTGGTTACCCAATTTCTTTAAAAATTATGCAGTAAATGAGCAAAACATGTGATATAGACTAGAATATAATAACTTGAGGGTATTTCCTGCAGAAACCATATATGGAGCAGCATCGGTAATAAGGAAAGAAAAATTGTTTCTTTCAACATTAATTTTCCGAAGTGTCATCAATAATTTGACTGATGATAGACGAATTCGGAGAGGAATCAATGTTTATACAATCCATTAGGTAAGAGCTTTGAGGAATTGCAAACGTTCCAACTAGAAAATTAACAAATTTGTTTCTCCCAACGTCAGTTTCGTCCACAAGCAAAAAAACCTTATTTATTTTATTTATTTATTTAACAATTAAATTATTCAAATTAACTTTCTTTTTGAAATTAAATTAATTATTTTGGATATCATTTGTTGAGCTAAAATTTCTACTATATTGCTGCAAGTAAACTCTGAAGGAAATGGATTTTGCGGATACAAATGCTTCCGTCTGTCGCAAAATTTCTGAAGAAATTATTTGGAACAATATTCAATTGTTTTTTATTTGTGGATATATTTATTCGTGATGAGTGGTCTGTGTTTCCTGTGTTTGCTCACAAAAAATTGTTTTTTGCAGGTTACGGGTAACTCACATAATTTACAAAAAAGCATTTTATTCAATGTATTGAAAACTCTTTGGGATATTTGTCACAAATATTTTAGCTTTTTTAAATCGGAAGGCTTATTTTTAGGCATATGTACTGTACAATTTACTTAAAGATTTGTTACAATAAAACAGAAATGTCACGCCGATTATTTAAATTTATTTTGATGCTTATTTATTTAACCCCCAGACCACCAGGAAAGATAGGTCAAAACTAACTAATTAGGTGATCCCAGCCTCCAGCAACATTCGAACTCTCTTCATTCGGTCTTCTGCAAAGGAATTCAATCGGCGTGCACATTTTTATTACCGACCGAAATTCCTCTCCACCTTTTCCTTGAATGGGTTTCCAAGTTCCTTGCAGAAACGTAGGAAACCCTGGCCATTTTTCAACGTTGGCTCATCAGAAACGAGGTCGCCAATGGGGATGTCCGTGTGGTGCATAATTCTCCGCCTGAGGGAGTTCAGACGGTCCATTCTCGAAGGGGGAATCGCAAATTTCCAAACGGAGCAGGCATATTCAATAGTCGGTACGATTACTTGTTGATAGACCTGGGCTCTTTTTTATCATCGCATTCAGAATGTTCTTTTTCCGAAGACCCTTGGCGAGCACCTCTTCCACGTGACTCAAGAACGTCAACAGAGAGTCGAAAACTACACTAAGGATTTTCTTGGTCCGGGTAGAAGAGATGGGAGTGTTTTCGGTAGATATCTCAAACCCACCTTTGAGCCTTCTGTCCGTAGTGAATAATGTGAACTGAGACTTGGATATACATAACATATTTGCAGATAGCCAGTCACAAATTCGGTTTAGGTGTGCCTGAACAGCTGTTACAGCTATGGAAGAAGATTTATCTCTTGCAGCGATAATTAGGTCGTCCGCATAGGATAAAAACAAAGTGTTCTAGTCATAGGTATTAGGTAGGTCATGTAAATAGGTTGAAAAGGAGAGGAGATAATGGGAAGCCTTGCAGGACTCCATAGGAGAGTAGTCTTGATTTTGAAGTGGTTTTGTCGATACGGACTCTTCCATGTCGTCCAGTTAAAAAGTCTTCCTGCCATAGCTTGATGTTTGGGTGTAAGTTCGAGTTAAAAATCTTTTGCGTTAGCAGTTTCTACGGATCAGAGTCAAAGGCCTTCTGTATGTCGATGGATACTAAGGCCGTCCGTAAGTGTGTTCTCATGTTGAAGCCGTCAGTAATAAACTGATTACTAATCAGGTAATCAGGAATGTCAAATAGAAACCCAGACTGGTCTGTGTTTGAAGAGATTTAATTTAACTCGTGGAAATTTTCCTGAGCTGTTAATTATAGTTTTGATCGAAGACACGTGGCAACGGCAGTGACCACTTCACCAGGAAAGGCAAATGTTTCCTGGTGGAATGAATTTTCGTTTATTTCACCATGATTTTCCGCGACGGCTTATCCTTTATTTCAATTTAGGCGGGTTTTTAGAGATTATTTACCACAGTCCGAGAAAACTGAGTACAGTAAGGTCCCTTAAATTGGCCCAAATTTTCCCTGAACTATTTGTGGACAATTTGGGAATTTGAACAAAAATGTGTTAAAAATTTTGTCAAATATCACAATTTATGTCTAAAATGAGCTTGATCCTAGAAACGATTGAGGTTTCTACAAAATCAGGTCGGAGTTGATCTTTGATCGAAAAACTGAATTGTGGGAAGAGAAGGGGTTCATTAGAAATGAGTCAATGGGAACCAATGATGGTATATTCAACGTAATAACCACTATCTGAGTTCACATATACTACCAGGTGGTCATAGAGTGGCGTCATGTGATCCACCTGTCTAGGTGGCGCTCAGTGCCAGGCCGGCACGAAAAAGGATCCCCCACTCTACTGGAGGGGTATTCACAACTGCAACTATGGACGTTTTTACCTATGTTGATTCCAAATGGACTCTGTTCTGTAGAAGTAGAAACTTGATACACTTAATTAGTAGTTTACTTTTACTTCTTTCTCGGTGTATCCGTGATTAATAAATGTCGTATGTCATAAGAACCCGGGGCGTTGATACTGTCCGGGTTGAAAAGACAAATTTATCACTTGAAAACATTAACAACCACTAAGTTTTGTCTCAAGAGAAACAAAACAGAGAGAAGTTAAATCCCCAAGGAAAATAGAAAAATAAATCCCGGAGTAAAGTAGAAATGTTAAATCCCCATGGAAAAGAACATAGATATAAGGTTACTTTATACCAAATCCGAAAATATTTAGGTAATGCCATATTATTGAGATATTTATATCTTATAACATTAAACTGATAAGGTTGAATTAAGTAATTCAAATTAAGAATAACATTTAAAATATAAAAGAAAGTATTAAACTATGTGATAAAAATTACAAATTACTCAAATATCGATTATTCAAACTTTTCTTGCTTAATCGCTTTATTGACTCAAAATAAAATTTTTAAATTTTTAAAAAGAAATTAAAAATATTAAAAAAAATATTATATAACATTCAAATAACCATTTTCACGCTAATCGCTTTATTGACTCAAAATAAAATTTTTTGTTTTTTGATGGAACAAGGGACCGATCCTTCGACCTCTTCTATTTTCGACCCTTTTCTTGTTTAATCGCTTTATTGACTCAAAATAAAATTTTTTGTTTTTTGAGGGAACAAGGGACAGATCTTTCGAAGCAAAACTTAGAGGTTGTTAATGTTTTCAAGTGATAAATTTGTCTTATCAACCCGGACGCTATCACATACGACAATAAATAAATAATTGTGTACGTGAATTACTAGCACTATGTAAATGATCTCATGGTACAGGAACCTCAGAAGAGTTCGCCTGTCTCTTCTATTTGTGAGCCAATCAAACCTCGTATTTTCTCAATCCAGTTTAATCTGATTCCCCCTCTGCTTCTAATGAGGATAAATTCAAATAATTTAATGTCAAATGTGTATCTTACAGCCTTGACTCACACTAGGAAATAAACGTGGGACCAACTTGTCATATTAGAAGGCTTATGTGTAAATCCTAGGAGGGATCTCTTGAGGTTGACAAAAAAACCACTTGTCATGGCTTTACCGCATGAAACCATATGGACAACATCAAGGTCATAAAGAACAAAGCCGCCTGTCTTTTCGGCAACGTAACTAAGGAATGAGTGACTAAAAGTCGTTCAGGTTATTCTCGGTTAATATAAATCTCTGAATCTGCCAAATGTAAAAAAACCACGACTACACTGCATATTGTCCTGTGGAAGTCGTGGATAATCAGAAAGAGCTGGATAGCTTGGGAATATTCATCAATCTTAAATGGAGTGCGGAAAAAAAGTCAAGCGGAAAAAAGGTCAAGCGGAAAAAAAGTCAAGTCCGTACGGAAAAAAAGTCAAGCGGAAAAAAAGTCAAGTCGTCTTTTTTAGTTTATATCGCATTTTTGTGATACTACTAGCATCTTTTAATTTTTAAAAATTTTTTCAATACTTGACTTTTTTTCCGCTTGACTTTTTTTCCATTTTTGAAAATTTTTCCCTTATAAATTTTCGAAATTTAGCGCAAAACGGAAAAAAAGTCAAGTCCGCTAACGAAATCACGGACTTGACTTTTTTTCCGTTTATAAATTAAGATTTTTATTCATGATCGTTTTATTTAAAAGTAAGCGAGTTTAGAATAACAAATTATTTAAATAGTTAATTTTGGCTAATGTTAATGAATTAAAATGTCCCGCCACAACTAAAACTACACGTGGTGGAAATAAATTCTAAAATAATTTTTTCTACTTTTAAAATTTTTTTAAAATGTTATAAACATATGATTTTTATTTAACGTGAATCAAGGGATTATTTAATGTGAATCAAAAGAATATTTAATATTCCATGCAATTGCTTTTAGGGCTTCTCCTACTGTTTTTTTCCGTCCTGGCGATCCAGACATATATTTAAAAGCCTTTTTTGTCTATCAATCGTTTTTTTATTTGTTCTTGTTGAAATTCTTTTTCCAAAGGAATTAAAATCCGTATATTGATTAAGTCAAAAAGATTAAACCAAAGCGAAAAAAGTCAAGGTCAAAAAGATTCAAAAAGGTCAAAAAGATTAAACCAAAGCGAAAAAAGTTAAGTCTATTTTATTATATTAGGAATCCTTGGCCCCCAAGCAGATGAGTTGGTTCGTAAGATCGGCTCCATGATTCAAGCTGTGACCAAGGATCTGCGAGAGACTAGTTGGTTCCGAGAACGTATCTCGTTGGCTATTGTTAAGGGAAATAGCATGGCCATTCAGATGCCTTAATTTAATTTTTATTCATTTGATAATAAAAAAAATTTTTATTATTACCTTGAAATTCTTAAATTGATTTAGTCAAAGCGATTATACCAAAGAGGAAAAAAATTCAAGTCCGTGATTTCGTTAGCGGAATTGACTTTTTTTCCATTTTGCGCTAAATTTCGAAAATTTATAAGGGAAAAATTATCAAAAATAAAAAAAAGTCAAGCGGAAAAAAAGTCAAGTATTGAAAAAATTTTAAAAATTAAAAGATGCTAGTAGTATCACAAAAATGCGATATAAACTAAAAAAGACGACTTGACTTTTTTTCCCCTTAAGGACTTGACTTTTTTTCCGCACTCCTGGATAACTTCAAACCAACTTCCCATTAAATAAGGATAATTAATACCAGTGATAACTACATCCGGGGATAACTAATATAAACTTACCACGTGTTCGGTTTTTAACTGTGGCAGCTTTAATGTAAAACAATTTAATTCCTGAATGCGCACTTTATGGGTAGAATCATATGCCATAAATGAGAAGCACATATCAGTGGGGTATTTCAGGTGTTTCAGTTAGTTTAGGATAATCTACCTTGGTTATCTAAAATTATTTCAACATCACTCAAATTCCTTTGATGTTTGTGTTTGACAGATGAAAATCGACAAAAAAAATTTTGAGATAAGCAAAGCAAAATAGATTCCTATAGACAGTAACGCAGAATCATCCAAACTCTTCGGATTTGGCATATCGAGAGAGAATTTCAGCTACTGAAACAAATCAAAAATACCCTTAGATTCCATCAAATCCTTCCATTCAACAGGCTAAGTAACGATTTACATTTTTGTGGAAGGGATATAATTTGGATGCTTTTAAAATGAACTCTAGTGTATTAAGAGTATTATTCACTGTTTTCTTAAAACTCGAATATTGAATAAATCTTTCATGGGAGAGTGTTAAATACCTTGCCTGGCCGCCTATGTCGATAGCCAACTCCCTTCAACCTTTCAAAGACAGCAACTGCAAATCGTTGTGAAGCTTTCAAACACATGGTTAATTTTTTTACCCCAAGATCACCGGATTAGAAAAAGTTAAAAGTTAACTACTAACTAAGTGATCCCGGTTTTCCGGGTTCTGGCTCTCGTTCGGGGTCCTTGAAGATCCAATAGAATTGGTAAAAACATTCTCCACGATTCCCCGCATTTTCTAGATAGTCATATATAGATAGTGAAAGCGGACAGCCGGTTTTCATTGCCCACTGTACAAATGACTTCACTCTCCACCTTAGGTGTTCTTTAACATTCAATACGTTATCCACAGTTTTCTTATTAATTTTTTCAAGCAGCAAGTTGTGCGGCTTCTAATTTTTGAGACGACGATTCAGAAATCATCGAGCTCCAGGAAGGACATGCGTAATCGATTACTGGCAGAATGTATTGTCTGTAAATTATCTGTGGTATGGTGTTTCGCCCGATAGGTGATCGCGACAAAATTTTCAGTATGTTGGTCCTCCTCTTGACCCTGGTAATAACGTCATTGACGTGTTGTCTGAATGTCACAAGAGTATGAACTAAATGACTTTCCTGTAGAAACTTCCAGTTGATTTGATATGAGCCAATGTTCCACATACCAATATAACTTTGAAGTTTCATCCCTGTCTTCCCATAGTTAGAGTCTCTCGTCGTAAAAAACAATGTCATCTGCGTATGAGAGTATCAATGTATCGGGATCATCATTGGTGGGAAGGTCGTTGGTGTACAAGTTGAAGAGCAAGGGAGAGGGGTGAACCTTGAGGGACCCCATTCAGCAATAAACGGGATTTAGATTTTCTGTTGTCTGACATCACTTGTCCTCTTCTTCCATTTAAAAAATTCAACAGCCATCATTTAATGCTTGGATTTATAAGAGTGTCAGAAATTTTCTCTATAAGCAGCGTCCGGGGCACGGAGTCGAATGGTTTCTTCAAGTCTATTGAAGCCATTATGGTCCTTTATGTGGTTTTGGATAGGAGAATCCATCAGATATATATTGAGTTAATTTTGTTAAGTGAGTCGTAGTATAATGATTTTCACGGAATCCATGCTGGAATACTCGATTTGGTGCAATATCTTTGATTCGTGTTAAGATTACTTTTTCCATAATTCGGGACAAGGCACATAATATTGCAATTGGACGATAAGAAGAGGGATCGTTTGCAGGTTTGTTTGGATTCCGAATTGGCAAAATGTGGATTCTTCCATATAGAAGTGCCATATTATTGTTCACAGATAGAGTATAAACGTATGATAGGAATTCGGTTGCTTTTTCACCAAGGTGTTTCAGTTCCAGCATGAGACATTGTCAGCACCTCGGGACGGGAGTTTTGGCATCCATGATTGCGTTTCGAACTTCTTGAGGAGTAATGACAATCAAATAAAGATGGATACAACTTCTTCTTTGACTCTGTGTTCCCTCGAGAAATTTTTATGGCTGATTGCGGCATAGTGTTTCATTAAAATTTGGGTCGATGTTGCTACATCCATGTCCATGGAAGGCTTTCTTAGAGCCTTCATTGCAACGTCTCAAATATCTAATTTTCCTCCATCAGCGTCTCGGATGTATTTGGCATAGAGAACCAATGACATCAATTTTTGGATCTAGACTGGGTGAACTTGTTTAATTTGTATATTTAAGGTTTTCATTTTTTGGAAATCGTCATTGATAAATCCTCTTGCCTCTTTAATTTATTTCTTTCTCTGATAAGTGTTTTTGTAGGGATTCCTTGTTTGATGGCATTGGAATAAATAGATTTCTTGCTTGAAGTATAATGTCCGTAAGTTTTTATCATGTGGTCAATTGATGAGAGTACCAATGTGTAAAGAAAGGTCAGGGGATGTAGGTTTGTCTCCTGTTCGAGTAGGTGTTCTTGTGGTACTTTTGGTGTTATTCAATATACAAAAGGAACCTCGAAGTTATCGATATTTGCTGAGACTCGGGCTCCGGTTGGGGCATATACATTTATAATGGAAATGACTGAGTTGCAGTACTGCGACACGGTCAGATGCTGCACACACTCTTGTAGCACTGTAAATCAGGCCCTGACTGCAAATCCGAGACTATAATGTCGGCAGGCCGATGTGAGGGTAAATTGGTGGAATTTCACATACAGTTCTGTACATTTTACGGTCGTTTTTGTCTCTTGTAGACAAGATACAGAGATGTTGCATTTTGCTAGGTTGCATGCCAGTTTATGTTTCTTGTGAGGTTTTTAAGTCTTCTGCAATTGAAAGTTTCCATAATGAACGGAGAAATCGGTAAAGAATACAAATAAGACATAGTCCAATAGAAATGTCGTCACCACCTCAACCAAAAAAACCGACAGAATAAATTGACTTTATTATTTAAATCAGCTTTTCCACCTACTCTAACACCACGTTTGAGTTTGATCGAGAAAGGGGAGAACCCTCAACTTTTTGCTGGAAATAATCTCACACGTGCATAATATTTCATGATTCTATTTTTACTAATTTTATTTTCCAGATCATCAGGATGTAATTTATTGAAATAAAAATATTTAAAAGTCAATAATCAAGTCAAAATTACCATCAATACAACTAACAATATTAGTAACAAAAACCTATAATCAACATCAGTCTCGACCTTCCATAAACTCTCTTTCCATTGCTCTCATAAACTCCCTCTTTTTACAATCTACAGACAATCAGACTCTCTTCGTCATTATTGCAGATATGTCCATTTGTTTTAACAGAAAACCAGAAAAAGTGGTCGGATAATCAACTGATTCTGTCATCAGTTTATTGTAGAGGGTCAGTCTTCGTTTATGCATGAAATTGTTAGAAAAGTGATGTCCTTCCTCCTTCAACTTGACCATGTAGTTATAGCGAGATTACGAACCTGTTTTGTCTTTGACAGAAATATTTTATTTATATAAAAGTCCACTTCGTAATTCCCACTAAATTTTGGTAGAAATGGAAGGTCTTCGACAATAACACAAATTTTCAATATCTCAATAAACGAGAACAAGATACACCACATCCTGAAGAAAAACAAACCACCAAACTCTCCATCCTCCTACCGCTTGTTATCCATCATCTGTGACTTGTCACGAGTGTTGGAAAAACTGGGCCTTCCCAAGATCCGTACTTTTGTAGCTCTACTATCTTTCTACATGGATTCCACGAAGGACACTCAACAACAACTCGTTCAATAAAACTGATACCTGAATACCCCAAATTCACACGAGAGAACCGTGCTGGTCTCAGCGGATGTAGAGAAGGCTTTTGACTCAGTATCCAATATCATTCCTGATCAGATTAAACCTTACCTTCCATTTTTATCTTTCCAACACGGTTTTAAGAAAGGTCACTCCACAACAACTCACATTACATGCCTAACAAAATTCATAAATAACAAAAACAAAATTCATAAATCAACGGACGGAATCGATTTCTTTCTTTTACTGGGGCAATTCTGTCATATCCCTTGGCACAGATCTTGCAGCCATCATAGTACGTTTGACATAAGCGATCACTCTGTCCAGGATAGTACACTCATTCAGGAATAAATTCTAAAGTATGTTATCAGTAATTGCATGGTAAAGTTTCCAGTCACCATGTTTGTATTTGAATTGCCAGTTCCCCCTCCTCACAAGCCAGGAGTCTCTCTTGATCTTCTAGATAATAGAATTTTGATCGCTCCCCATTTATAAGATAAGGCCCAGGACGCTATCGCAGACAAGTCGGGAGAACAAATAGTGCGAAGTTACTTGGTCATTCATCCTGTGACGATCATTCATGACCGCCATCGAACTGGTTTGTGTTATCAGCAATTTCCCTCTTGAATCGGGAGGTTTACTTTCCAGCCAAAGAGGGTATTGGTGGTTAAAATCTCCCTCATGACCACATCATTCAAAGTAGATATGTCGGTACACAGGAACCAATTTTGGGCACGTAGCTGTTCACAATGGAGTTTCCCATTTGATGTTCCAAGTGAAATCACTTTAATTATTGTTTTGAGTTTGATGGTTAATAAAAATTCTCTGTCTGTAATGATGCTTATTGATTTTCTATAGTAATTTGAATTTTCGCAAGTAACTCAATACTGTTGGTTTACAAAGATAATTTTTTGTAATAAAATAATTTTTAACAAAGAAACAAATGTCAGTTGAGGAAGCCGGCTGCGTGGATTGCGAACGAGTTCCCTCTGAGTATGGATAATAATTCCATGCAGATTTTTTTGTAAGTCGATCGAAAAGTAAGATTTTATCAGGGAAATTTGAATCACTTTAGGTTTCAATCAGGCAATGGACATGAGACAGCTAATCATCACGAACAGAGGCACAGAAACCTTCAACCGACTTTACAGATTATTCGATCGATTAGATGTGACAAAGTAAGATTCCATTTGCTTGCGGAGAAAAGTGCACAAAACTATATCCAACAGATCCAAAGTACAGTTATCGGACTTGTTTGACTAAAATGCAAAATGCTCCGTAAAAAAGTTTAATGTAAAAATAAAAAGTAAATCAAAAAGCTAATTTTAATAAATTTAATGCAGAGAATAATTTTAATAAATGTAGTTTTGCATTTTCTTGCTTTAAATATATATGAATTGAATTTGAAAGAGTCGTGGTACCATATTCATTAGAGGCTGTACAACTCATTGTATGTCCCTTTGTAATTATTGCTCCTCAACTTGACTCGACATTTTTTTCCTGTAGTATATTCTGTTATGCAGTCCTTTTTTCCATCAGTAAAGTTCTTATCTTATAAATTTTCAATACCAAAAAATTGTTTGGTCCTATGATGCTGACATTCAAATCCGCAGTAGGCGAGGAGATACAGTTGATGTTTTCGATGCCTCTTTCAATGTTTGTTGACTCAAAATAAACTTTGGGGGTGCTGAAAATTATAGTTATAAAAACCAATATCAGCATTGAAGTTTTTCTTAAAGCCATAATCAAATTGAACAAAATAGAATCCCTGGTCCTGTTTTATGATGTTATTTATGATAAATCCACAATCAAAGAGGGAATATTTTGTAGAATTATCTATATAATTTCCACACAAAACCCATATAATTATTATCTTTTAGCCATGTAACTTTATGTTTTATTTTTTTTAAATTTTAATCTCACATGAAACATTAAAATTCGAAACATTCTTTAAAAAATTAATATTTTTGCATTTAATGATCTTTATTTCGTCATCTGTACATTTACATAACTCATCCACCATAATTATGCAATTTTAACGTTTTTGAGGAGTTTTTCCCATTCTCCAAACATATTATATTTCACATTTCTGATCGCCAATATAGACATTCCATATGAATTGGCTATTTGGTATCCGTCTTTAGGGGTTTTCCCTTGAATTTCCATAGGAGTGTCGCATCCTCAGGGAGATACAAAACCCGAGAAAAGATTCATTTATCCTCACATAATTTGTTTCGTAATTAATTTTAATTAAAATTAAATCTACAATATATTATCATTTTATTTTAAATAATAAAAATAATAAACAAAAATCATCATTGATATCGTCAAATCGAATTATATAATTAAGCCAGGGATATCAAATTACCATGAAAAATTATCAGAAAATATCGATATTTGTTGAACCTCGAAGTTGGAACTCAAGTAAAGTGATAGTCAATTTTATTTTTAAGGGTTTTTTATACTTAGATTAATTTAACCAAAAAAGCTCAATCAAA
Source organism: Dicyema japonicum (assembly GCA_011109175.1). Taxonomy (NCBI): domain Eukaryota; kingdom Metazoa; phylum Dicyemida; class Rhombozoa; family Dicyemidae; genus Dicyema; species Dicyema japonicum. Next base: position 473,245 of record RDEW01000016.1, read on the forward strand.
CTTCGTGTCCACAGAGATCGACAAAATAAGTCCTTCTAACCCCAAAGGTTCAACTTATCAGTCTCAAATTGAATTAAATGTATTGACGAGTAAAATAATTAATTTGGGATAAGTTCAATTTGGACAACAATTATCTAACAAATCAGTCCTCGTATTGATCGGGGGTAATGAACTACAATTTCCTACAAAATTAATGTCCCACAAGAATTCGCTGAGCTGGAGAATCAAACACAAAAATGAAATTAGACAAGATTTGAAATTCCACATGAAGATGCAATCGAAAGTCTCTCCGACCCACTTGAACTTGGAGTCGAAATTAAATTTTAATGAAAATTTTTAAATAATCGATTTAACCGGGCGGGGTCGGAGAGTTGTATAAGCGCCCATAACGAAGATTTTAAAGTTTTGCATTTCACGAGCGATGCTTTCAAACAGTCCTTTCTGCGAGAATGAAACCTCAGATTGCGATGAGTCGAACAAGGAGAACATTCCTCCGTGGGCTTCGACAATTAAAAAATCTGGGAGAAGACTCAGAAATTTGTCAACTAAAAAAACTGAAATCAGTTTGGCATGTAATTTAAATTTTAGAAAAATAAATCGATTTTTTAATTTATTATTATTAATTTAAAACAAAAATATTACAAAAAATAAAAATAACTTAATTAATAAATACCTTATTGGTTGAGTGGTTGATATCTCTTTTTCTCGTAGTCTCAGTCTGTCTACTCTACCCTGTTTGTTATACAACTTTCAACGTCAGAGGAGTCGCTTCGGACACTAACCAGAGACCTTTGGAACGATGCAACCTCAATGAACTGGGAGACATGTGGACAAAAGTTACGTTGAGAAAACTGATAGAAGGATAGTGAAGAGCAGGACACAAGCGGAATCCCAAATATTCACATGCTTATGGATAACGTGGGGGTGCATTCAACTTACTAGGTAATCCTCATTGATGAGAGTGTCGTACTTCCCTGTGTAGACTTCTTTATTAAGACATTCTACACATGATTACTAAAAACTTTCATTCAGTAACGATACAATGCTAAGAATCGATGATGTGCTTGAAGATCTTGACCAATCCTTAATCATTTCTCTTAGAAAAACAAAATTGTAAGTACACTTGACGAATTAGTTGTCTTCTTCACCAAAATCAAGGGTCACATTAACAAGAATGTTTAATGAAAAGTACTACACATCTGGAAGATCTTTGGTCTGGGACGCAACCTGTGTTGATACGTATTCAACCTCCTAAAATCGGTTCAGACACCGCTGGAGCAGGTGCTTCAATTGCGGAAAACCTAAAAATCAAAAAATATTCTTGCCACGGGGACCTGGTACCGCTTTACTTCTGTTGCGGTCAAGTCACCAAAAGCCGTTGGTCCAATGACGGATGAGTCTTTGCGCGAACTTGGAGGAATGCTTGCCAGAAAAAAGGGGATCAACGAGAAGGGTTCTGGCTAAGACAAAGGATTGGAGTGGCCATACTCCGAGGGAACTCATTCGCGATCCACGCAGCAGGCTTCCTCAGTTAACATTTTTTTTTTTCAATAAATTGAATAAATAAAAAAATGAAAAGAGTAATAATAAAATTACTATTGATACTTATTATGTGGGGTAGTGGAGATACAAAAAGTTGAGAAACGTGGAACTGTCTGGGAGACACTGGAAACCTAAATTTCCCAACAAAAAATGTCGGATGCACAAAATATTTGAATAAATCTCATCCAGCTTAAACTGAAAGAGCTATGGGGTCATCTATCAGAAACTGACGTATCGGACTCCATGTACGACTAGTGATACTCTGATTCACTATTTAACGGCATAAATGATATGATAGCTGTTAAGGCAACATAGTAGGATGGAGAAATCGGTTCCTATGGCAACTTTAGATTCCCCTTGTATTTTGCAGTAATACAGTCGAGACTAATATAAGTAGCTATAAACTGTAAATAATTGAATCAAATTAACTTAGTTATTAGCCCCGACCTCGCCACCTTGTAGGAGGCTCGCCGTCCTAGGTGCTACACGCTTCCTCAAGTCTTCGATGTTAACCGGAGGTCGTGGGCAGGAGAAAGCTACCCGTTTCCTCATTGATAGTTGGTCCGGTGATGAAGCTACAAACCCGACTGGTCTCTAAGGAAGAAGCGTCCAGAAGTTGCTCTAGGGTCCTTCTTGTTTCCCTGTCGAAGGTAGTCTCCGAGTCATCCACTAACGTGGGAGAGCCATCCAAAAGATAGATTAACTTAGTTGATTTTTATTTGAATAAAAAATTAAGAAAATCTAAATATGAAAATAATAAATTCTCAAATAGAAAATTGGAACACATCAGAGACAATTCGTTGCGGGTTTAAATTGTGCTATAAAATCGACGATCCTAATTTTAGCCTCTGATATAGGAAACTTGTTCATGAGATCTCCAAGGGTCGGACACAACTTAACTGGATAACATTACATAATAACGAAATTCTTGAAAATATATTAATAATACAGCATTCAGATGAACAGGGAAATCCTCTCAAAATTGAGGATTCTTTAAATATTAAATACACGGAAAATGAAAAATTTTTTGATAAATGAAAATTCTTTAGAAGATTCAGAAAATAGTGAACAAGAATCTAATAAAATAAGACATGTAGACAAAAAGGATTCTTCGTTCACAGTTTTTTCAAAATTATTGATTTTATTTTTTTTAAATTTGCCACAAATTTCTGAGGAACCAAAAATGGCCAATTTGCGAGGGTCGAGTGTACTATCAAAATACAGAGCCAATCTTATTTCCGACAAGAGCTGTACAGGATTCCCAACCCTAAAAGACTCGTACTCTCCCCTATCTCTTGGGAACGTGGACAGGTCCTTAGTTTAAAAGATGAAAAAAATTAGTGATTATAATGGAGTTTTTTGTCAACAAAAGTCAAAAATTTGTTTGAGGGTATTGGATGTCATTTTACTTCCTCCTACGATTCCCGAACAGTTTAGAAAATATAAGGCAAAGGTATTTTGACAAAGGCTATTTTTGAGATTTTATTTGAATTTATTGTAGAACTGAGTTTTTGGTTTGATCTACAAAACCGATATTTAATAATAAATAAAATTATTTTAAAGACCAAGGGTAAAACCAAACTAACAATTCTTTTGATCCTGACGCGTTCAAGCCGAACCTTCACCCAAGAACAGTGATCCAGGAGACGTTGTCCGGGGAGCTGAGGTTGATTTCAGAGCTTGTACTCAGGGAACAAAATTGACTCCTAATAGAATGAATAGTTGAATAGTTAGATCCTCTTGATTGCCAGACAGGCATTGGGCGTCTCCTTAGTAAAGTGGATCCAATGACGCCATCAGGGGAAGGGAAGGAAAAATTTTCACAAAACGCTCGACTCCGTTTCTAGGAAAAACTTAACTTGGAAAATATTCCAATCGGAAATCCTTGGAATCATAAAACCTTAGTTGGCTAACTTTTTAGCCGTGTTTTTTTGAATCATTGATTTTTATCGGCTTAAATGGAATAAAAATTTAATTTTTTAATTTTTATTCATGAATCCAAGACCACAATTAAATCCCAGAACGAAGTGATCCCAGTATAACCCAACGGTGTTTTAGCTTAAACGATGATCCGTATCGAACCCACACTTTTTGTACGCTGAATTCAGGACTGGGTGGTTTCGGGACTCCATTAGAGGCTTTTCAGAAGGTTGGATATTTTGTACACTTCGACGTGTTGTCGGAAGAATCCGTGATGTCCACCTTAAATCCCTTGAACAAACACGGCGATATTTCTTTCCGTTTTACCGTTTTATGGAGAGAAATTGAATTGTTTTTTTTGAGATCCTCCGAGAGCATTTTGTTTGAAGTTTTATAATAACCGACACAACCCGGTTTTGAAGATAGTCGTAGTCGATCAAGTCGTCCATTGTTGTGTGACACGACAAGAGAGCTAACCTTTTGTTCCGAGTGAAAGAGAATCCGTTTGTCCTTCAGAGAACTTTGTCGCCACGAGATAAATTTAAGTCTTACAGGACGATTCAATATGAGATTATAAACTTCAAGAATCCTCATGGCCTCGTGTGTTCATCCTTCTGACAGGTCACAGTGTATCGAATTTCGAATCGTTGTTTGGTGGAGACAGTAAATGCGTGTTTCTTGCATTTGTGCCCATGGGAGTGTTCTTTAAAGTCAACCGTTAAGGTCCAGGAGGTTAATTTGGGTATTTTATTTCAGGGTAAATGTGAGGGACTTTTTATTTCCCTCTCCCTGAGGGTACTTTTGTGTCTAGGGGTGAACCACAGTAGGTGACCCTCATGGTAATCGAAGAGACTGCCTTCTCAATACACTAAGGTCGATATCCGAGCCGCCTTGGGAATCCCAATTAAGAGCTTTAGTAGAGAAGGCAGGTTAGAGATTAGGTCGTTTAGGTTCTGATGGTCCTAGCAAATTTAGTCAAAAATCCCTTCTTTCCCGGTTTATTTCTTGAGCTCCCCCAACTTATAGCTCAATGTAAATTTATTGACGATTCCAAATGAATTTAAAAGACTAGAAAATTTTACCAAGAAATTGAAGACCACATCCAGTCTTAGCAGTTGTGGAACCCCTCTAATGAAGTGGAGGAGCTAATAATCCCTATTTATGCCATCCCAGCATTGGGGTAAGTTAATCAAGTTGATCACATGACACCACTATAGTAAAACGGGAGAAGACAAGGAACATAGAAAAGGAAAAGAACTGTTCAACAAGCAACTAGCGGGAGATTCTAATCAAGAACATATGTAATTTAGCCTCTCCAATAAATGCGTATTAAAGCTAAAGATCGGGGACACTTAAAATAACATATGTCCTACCTCTGAGGGGTTTAGATTCAGCTTATTTTTAAGATTTATTAGTGACTCTCAAAATATGACTGAATATTTATGGAGCTACCCCCAATAAATAGGCATTTCTCTGATCGAATTAAATTTTAAACAGAGTTGGGGGTAAATACATAAAACGTTCCCTAATTCTCGTAATTTTCCAATCCACTATCAATTCCGTGGGAATTGGGTTGGTGGCGAAGAACATGTTGTTTGGCGAATAGAAAATAATGGACTTGCCCCATACATTTTTACAAAAACAGGCTGAGAAAATGTAAGCGGTAGAACCTGAAGGGACAATAATACTGGGATCATTGAACGCGTTCATCGTCTCACGTAAATATAACATCTCCCCATTCTTTGTCCCTCTTCAATAATCTCGTAACGGCACACCCACGTGCACGAAGCCGAATGGAACCTCCAATCGATATAAAATGAATAATTGGCTATTATGTAATTTCACGTAAAAGTTGTGCAACATTTAATATAAAGCTCACGAGGACGATCGCTTGTCGCTAACTTCAGTTCAACTTCACACGTAAACAGAGAATCAACATCATCAGACATTTTCAAAACTACTCACAGTACCTTCATTCGAACAGACATACTCTATAATCTCCTACATAACCAGCCTCCTTACAATTCATGAGTTAACAACAAATTATAAAACAGGGAGTTTGTTTTCAGAACTCACAAAAATTGATATATTCAGATAAAGTGAATGACACCTCCCACTCGTACATTCAGCCTCTTGAGAAGCCCATAGTGAGGAGTTACGTAATATTTCGATAATATTAATGATTCCCTGATTACTCAATATTCTACGACAAATAGTTTCATGATGGCCCCAAATTCACCCATTTTCCAATCATAAGAAAATTCAAAAAATGGGGATAAACTTACATTATTATGTTAACAGCTGATTCGTGGAATATTCTGGATAAACACTCAATTTTGAGATTAACTGGCTCTCATTGGCTTGATCTAAATATTATTGACCTGACGTTCATTTTATGCTAAATACCCGGACTCAAGTACTTGCAACCCACGTGTTCATGGATTTATGCAGACATCGTCCATCATGGAGTCATCTGAGCTGCTACAATATCCTTCAAATCTCCCAGTCGAGTGTCGGGAAACCGAAAATGTCTCACCATACATTTTTTGGGTAATAGCGTCCTTTGTAAAATCTTTGAGTAAAATATAAATATACATAAAATTTCCCGCCGCTTTCAACTGGCAATGTAAACACCGGGAGGTACTTTTATTATTAGCACTTTCACGAGAGCCATAATGTTTATCTGTTCTTAGCCAGATCCTTCAGTGTGTCCACCTCGTCACCAGATGGCAATGTTTTCTTCAAGGCTTTCAGATCGTTTTGTAAAACGACTGGGAGGGTTGTTCTCGGTCTTCCACGAAAGCGTTTTATTGGAGGGGTAGTAGTAATATTCCATTGTGATATTCAGAGGAGATATCGGGTCTAACCTAAGGACGTGTTCAAAAAGTCTCCAACGAGAACTAGTGATTTCGGTATGAGAGTATTAATTCAAAATTCAATTTATTTTTGACATTTTAACAATAAATTTTTTTAATTTAATAAAATTTATTATTTAAAAACAAACAGTGAACGATTAGTAGAAGATCCTTTCAGTCAAACCTGGTCGCTTTCAAAATTGAAAACCCATTTCTCTTGACGATTTGTAAAAAAATGCGCTCAATAAACCAGATCCTCTCTCTAATATCTTTCTTCCTTCCGATAGGTGATCTGATACGGTTCAACGTGGTAATGATCTGCTTCCAAAACCAAGAATTGGGTGTAAAAAATGAACAATGCCGATTTTTTAAATGTTATTATAAAATTTTTTTAAATAAAATTTTGAATTTTTTATTCTTTCGGGAAGATTCCAACCTCCTGAAAGAAGGCAACTGACTTCATTTCAGAATGTGGTAGTTGTAGTCCTTCAGTTTTGAATATTTTCGCATAACAACTGTATCACTCATCCCCACAAGCCGGTAAAAAATTTAAAATTTTATTTAAAAAATTATAATAACATTAAAAAATCGGCATTGTTCATTTTTTAATTTTAGATCTAATATTCAAAAAAATTCATTAATTCATTTAGAGCCTTATTTCGTGAAGCATGTATTGCAAAAGTACCAAATACAGTATTAAATATAAGGTAAAAATTTGGAAAAATTCTTATTCAAAGTGAGTTCTTGTTACTTTAAGTTGTCGCAAAGAAGCCTAATTAACTTTTTGACTTCTGGGAAGTGCTTATAATAATAAATTATCCTTTCTTGAAAAATGGCATTTTATGGCAAAAGATTGCTTATTTATTACGATCAATATTGACGATCCTAGATATTTAACTAATAACCCCGGATATACTGGAAAGAGATCAAGAGATAAGTAACGTCTAATTATGACATACCCAGTTCTCACGGTCTGAATGGGAAGTATTTTTCCAAACATTACGTCTCAGCCATTTTGGAACCCCATCAGGATACCAACAGGCTACAAGTTCCCAGATCATTCTTGAATGCTGGTCAGGCACTCGACTTCTAATAAAGGTGAATCACATAGGAATTTAATAAAGAACAGAGCAAAACGGAATCCTTCGATCAGGTGGGTGGTAATTGATCCCACAGTGACAGCACTAACTGTCTACCTGATCGGTCCTAGATAACCACTTTCCTGTTCCCGATGAATCTACAAACACAGCTTCCATCGTCCCATGTTGAATTGTAATTGATCAATTCATTGCTCAAATTATTAAACAGACAGCATCCCCCAATATCGACACCAATCTCCACTAAGACCCAATGTGACCATTCCATAGATTACTCGCACTGAATATAATCTCCGTAAGACAATTCCTTCCAGGAGTATTCTGATTGTGCCACCCCGAATTGCTCACAGCACTGTCCCAGATAGCCCGTTGATTCCGAGACCACCAAACTCTATATTTGCAAGAATCCATCGACTGGTGCTTGTTTAAGACTGTGCTCGAAAGCCACTCTCCGGACCTAATCCATGGTTCCCATAATGGAATACATTTGCATAATCTAATTTTCATAAAAACAAGAATTAACAAGGTTGTCATAAATAAATCATTTTATGGGCAGCAGGAGACATACGCAGGGAGCTCTGTGAAAAGTCTATAAAGGCCGAAGGTACGACATTGAAAGACACTCAGTTTTATGTTGTTTTTCATGATTTTAAGTCCCTCGCTGGAGTACATGGCGTAGATCAACTGCTCATCAGTCCCAATCAGATTCCTAGAAACCATCTTGTTAAAGAACTGTTCATAGGCATCACAAAATGCTGAAATTGGGTCAAAATGGCCTACCAAAGTACCTCCAGCTACCCAGATTTTGACTTGTTTGAATATTTGCTCAATCGGCTGATCTTGAAACTTCACAGCCTGGGTCATCATCACACGTGTCTTCTCCATAAATTCGGACGTTCTTAGCGTGTACATGCCGCTAGGCTCTGAGTGGCGAAATAAACCAACATCAACCCAGGCGATGTATGAGAATTTACCTTGGAAGAGTCTGATAGTCCGTCTGATCATGTCGTGCTTGGAATGCATGATAGCGCAGTAGTTGGGATTAACGGCCTCATCTGAGAATTTTCCGTATCCAGGCAGTGCGACTATCTGTTTTATCTCATTTATTCTCTGGAAGCCGAACAGATCAGATCTATTAACGTGCAAAAATGTGGTGGGAAGTTTTTTTCTGATTTTTTTCATATAGTTCAGGACATACTGTTCGTCCGAAAAAAAGACAAGATGGTTTTCAAAATGTTCAAAGCGGTACATCCACATGAAATATTGGCTAGTGGTTCGACGACCAGATGGTTTCATGTAATTTCCGATATTGTAGTAGGCGCTTACGAGTAGGATTTTTTCGCCATTTACTTCCTTGCTTATTACACCCTAAATTATTATGATTGGCTTACCCTGAATGTTTTGGACTGATAAATTACTACCACAAATAATATTAAAATCAGTAGGATTTTGTGTCTATTCATCATTGCTGTGAAATTTAAATATTAATAATATTTTATTAAAAATAATTATTTATTTAAAACATGACTATTATTAATACCTTGTGGCGATTCGATGTTGACTTTATCTCAAGTAACAAAGATGCACCTATACGTTCCCTGGAGGTAGCATATGTTCGCCTGGCTAAGTGGTCTATATCAATGAACTCTTCGGATCCGGATGTCACTTTTGAAAGATGGATCTAAAGTCGTCCAGTTGCCAATCATTCCGATTCAGGTTGTATGAGGCTTTCGTGAAACCGATCCTTACGTATAACTCTAGAACATGGAGAATCGTCGGACAAAGGCTTGACTCCTTTTATAGAATTGACTTCGATCTCTCTTGGGATTAAAGTTCCAATGCGTGTAAGGAGTGAAGAATTGTACAAAAGATGCTCCTCTGAGCACCTGATCATGAGGATGCGTCGGAAACTATTTGGCCACGTTTTAAGAATGGAGCGACTTACGCCACCAAACATCATCGTGGAAGAATTCTTTGAAACATCTGTGAAAAGTTTCAAAGGTCGTCCCCGTACAACGCTTTCCGATGTCATTAATGGAGATTTGGGACCAATACAAACTCGGCACGAATGGAATTATCTCCGATTTGCTAGATTCCCACTAAGTTACTTACTTGATTAAGGATTCCTTTCTGCTCTGTCACATGGGCCACCCGTTACGCATGCACGGGCACGTTCGAGGCACCGAAGGTATATGCTTTTTAAGAAGATAGAGAATTTTTCAATGAAAGGTGTTGTAAATGTGCAATAAATGCACAGACTGTATCTTAACTGCACTGATCCCAAGTGAGTCATATCCCTGGATAATGAATCGAAATGGAGCTCGTGGCGAAATCATTACACGAGTTTTCACACGGTGGAGCAGAAAAGTCATTCGAAATTGTCAAGTTTGAAAATTTTAGCGTCTTTTAAAAGTTTAAGATTTCTTTAAGTGTAGATTGGAGACATAAATCACCACGTGTTCGCTTATAATAGGTCTGAATTTAGAAATTGAGAAATAACAAAACTTTGCACTAATTTCAACATCAAACAACTAACAATCCTCGTGCACAAGGGATTGTCGAAAGAGTCAATCAAACGATAACGTGAAAGTTGTCCAAAGTGTACAACAGTGAAAAAAGTGGCTTAATTAGAAAATGCTTTGTGAAATTAATTAAAGTTTAAATCATGTTGTGGTAGTTTTAAATATTTAGTACAAGGTTAATGTAGCGGGCTACTCATAGGTATGCGTGCCCCAGGGGTCAGTCTTAATCCAATTGTAGTAATAGGTTACATACGATTCGCTCGAAATCGATAGGTCATTGGTAAATAGTTTGTTAGGCTTCCCTGAAATCCCAATGGACAGTAAAGTACGCAACCATTCGTGGATTCACCCACAGGTCCTCCAGACGCGGATAGTTTGTGAGGATTCTCTACAAACTAATTCTCCAGCAGAGTTACATATTGGGTCTTTGATAGACTTTATCGGCCAGACATTGGTGTCTCCTGAGACAGGTGGATCACATGGCACCTCTTAGGACCGAAGAAGGTACAGTGATGTCCAGACTATAAGCCCGAGTCCTATTCTAATGATCCTTGGAAGTGAAGTGACGATTCAAGAGTTTCTTGTTGCCTCCATGAATCTGTATTAAATGGATAAATACGCGGTCGTTAATAGTTTCTGTCAGAGTTCGTTTTTTGGCAGAAAAGTGTTTTTCCTGAGTATTTTTTGGATCATTTAGTGTCTTACGGATGTTCTTGCGGTTATTCAATGACAGGGTCTTCCCTTTCCTGTGTAGGTCATCAACAAGGGGTAGACTTTAAGGGACCGTTATAGTTCTTAAGGCTTAGTTTTAAACTTGCTTTATTTTTCGTAGACAATGAGTGATATTCATGAGACCCAGCCTGATGAACAATTATTAAAGGTTGTCCGATGAATTGCCCATGTAAGATGGTAAGATATTCAAGTAGTCGACGCTCGAATGACCTGTTACTTAGGGTTGTGGTCGTTGATTCAAACAAATACTACGCTGTGATAAATTTCCAAAATTAACACATTATTGGGGATGAGTTCTGAAGAAAGTATCATCGACCAGAGGATGATGCCATATTGAGTCCTTCTTGGCATCAGGGAGTATTTATTGTACTTTTCTGCTTGATTCTGGAAAGAAGGATAACTTAGCAAAAGTCAATTATTTTTACTGCTTTCAACAATCTTTACTCGATAACGCTGTCAGTGATTAGTCACTGCGGAACAAGCACTCACGCAAGCAAAAAAGAAAAGAACGTCACTATCATCTGTCTTGGGTTGCTGTCCCTTATTTCTTAAAGTATGAGTTCTGACTAAGCTGAGATGAGTAATGGAAGCATAACTAGTCGTCGATGGAAGGGCTGAATTAAACTAAAATTTACTAACCAATCAAAAAGGTCAGGTGGCTATGGTCCCTCTTCCTGTCTCACTGACTGCATGCTCTCAAAAGTATTTGACAAACTAGTACTTTCAATGATCACTCCGTACTCCGAAACCAAATTTCAAGACGGATATGTTCTTGGAAGATCGACATCAATGCTACAGTTTATTGTGGAAGATTTTATTGCGGCACTGATCCACACGAGGACAGCAATGGTTTCCATTGATATCGACAAGGTCTTTAACTGTCGAGAATATTTACTCCACTAACATAAACCCGCATGTTAATCTTGCAAACTTTTTTTAAAACAGCGTGAAGTGTTTGCACAGGCAATCTCATGCCAAAGTCAGATTACGTCATACGGACGATTCTCTTCTGTTATTTCATGCTGTTTTCAGAAAAAAATCAATCTGAATCTTCCGTTCATTGACGAAGGCGAGGATCCCATATAAGAAAATCCGGTTTTGCAGTGAGGTCACTGATGAGGCTTCACTCGTCAAACCGAAAAGCTTTCAATCTGAATTGACGTTAAAAAAGATTTGAATCCTAAATAAACCGATTTGTTAGGCATTTATGACACTAGTTATCCGAGCTTTCGTCCCGAGATCGGACGTACTTCCTGTATCCACGAGTTACATTTGGAAATTTTGGATGCGTCCCGTTCTCTCACAAGTGCCTCGAAAAGTTGGGTCTTAGCGGCAAGGAGAAACTTTTTATAGTCCTAGAGCAGAGGTTGTCAAACGGTGTGCCGCGAGACAATTTCTAGTGCCAAATACAAATTTGAATAAATTTATATAACATTTTGACCTAATTAATTTAAAAAAAATAAACAAATTAAAATAATTACTAAAATTATAATCATTTTTTTATATATATTAAATGACATTTACATTGGTTAACCATTAATTATTAATTTTTTAATAACGTGCGAATCAACGTGCTTATGTGTAAATCAGTTCGTCGTTCTTATAATGATTCTTATTTGTCATTTGGATTTATATGCAAATAAAAAATAATAAACTACCTCAATGTCTAATTTGCATGAAGTCTTGGCGAATGATGCTATGATTCCTAGCAAACTAAAGAGAAATGTTACTTCCAAGCATCCAGACTATTCCGAAAAATCTGGGATTAACTTATCCATTTGAAAAAACAACAAAGTATTATTTAGTATTTTACTATGAATCGTAAATCTAGTCAATGATGTTCAGTGAAACTTTTGTAAACACAAAGGAATCATTGAAATGTTCATACCTGATCTCAGAATTGATAGCAAAAACAACTAAAACCTCACACAGTATTGGGGAAAATTTGATAATCCCTGCTTGTCGTATTATTGCTCGGACTATGGTCATAAATATGAACAAAAAATAATGAAGATACCTTTCTCAGATAACACTGTTTCTCGTCGGATTTGTGCTTTGTTGGAAGAATATTGAAATAATGTTTCATTTTCTATTAAAGAAACTCTTTTTTTTAATTATTGTCCGTATGTGATAGCGTTAAAAAAATAAATTAAAAATTGTGGCAGATTTTAAAAATTGGCCAATTTAATAAGGAGAATAGGATCATGAAGTGTGTCAAATTGGCTTCCAAACTTCTGTATTTACACCTAGTGATTAGGTAAAATTTATTAACCTCAAGCTTGCAATCTTAGGCAAGCCCAGCACAAACAGTCATAATTAATAAATCCACGGAAGGAACCCAAGGGAGAACGTCTGCTTGTACCGACCAATTAAATTCTCCAATATTCCACTACAGGCTTCCGAAGAGAGGTTGCTTCATTCTTTAGCGGAGGAGTTTTCATAAAGTAATCTTCACCAGTTGATTTGGTATGGTGAAGAAAGGAAAATCCCTCTTAACAACTGTCTCGTTCCAGAAGGACTCGTCGATATGGCTATTTGATTGACATTTTCTATTCTTTCAATCTGCTGACGTCATCAGATCCACCTCACTCAGAAGACTCACACTGCCTGACCGGCATTCAAAATGTTTCATTTCTTCATTCCAATGTGAGACTACTTCACTTCTGTCGACGAGTTATGCTAAGACCTCAGTTTCTCATGCTGTACCTGGTCGAGAGCTCCACTGGGACGCGTCTGGATCAAGGGATTAGTTAGCTTGTTTTTACTCTGTCTTTGGAATATTTTATTTAATTCTATTCAGTTCCCTTTTATTCCGTCATTATGCGAAGAATGAGGTCTTTTTTGGATCCCGGCCAGGTATTGGAATTTGATGGATACAATGACTCCTGTAGTAATAGAAGACAAAAGGTAGAACGGAAATCCTTTGACCACATCACCACACATTAACCACGTGGTTTATTTCAGACAATCACAAACGCGGACTTTAACAAGTGTTTATATTCCTTTACTGCCTAAGCACTGAAATAGGGTTAATTCATAAGTTATGAATATCCTTTTTTCAGATCAATTCCTGCGTTTGCAAGACATAAAGACGTCAATTGTTAATAGAGATTAAAGTTCAGATGTTAAAGGTTAACGGGCGTCATGAGATCCACTTGTCCAAGGCGACGCCTAGCGCCTGGACGGCATATAAGGCATATAAAGGATCTCGTTCTTCCCTACTCTAATGAAGTGGTTCCACAATGTTGGATTTGAATGGAAAAAATTCGCCTCATTCTGACTGTGGGATCACTTGTTAGTTGGAGTTACTCTCTGCGTCAAACCTCGAAGGTATCCTGCGCGTTTTTAATCTGGTATTGCTCCCCCTGTTAGTGGATTAGATATGTGTAGTATTCCATACATTAGCGAGGTCTGAAATAAGCAAAAACAGACAATTTCTTTGATGTTAAAATAATTATGTTGTTCGGTGGTTGGTGTGCAACAGACATGCCAAATATTTAAATTTTTATTTTTTTAAATTTATTGAACCAGAAAACACCGTCATAGTCAGAATAAAAAAATCCTGTGTTCTCAGCTTCCCTCAGCAGTCTTCACATGCTCGGACTTGAAGGAAGTGCCGTCCAGGGGAACTCTTTTGAATATAATTGAGGATGAAGTTCCATGAGCCAAAATGGGAAGAGGAACAGAAGAATCAAAAATAATCTTCATTTAATGTAGCCACATAGCCACCAACACTAACTTTGGCGCCACTTGGTATAGTTGCTAAAATAGGAATCAAATATTATGTCGCGAGCGCTGAAAGTGATGCCAGGTGATTTGCCAGGTGTCAACAGCTATCATGTTTATTGCAAATTAATCAATAATTAAGTTTCTGAATAATTTTGTGCATTTTTTTATATAAAATCAATATTTTTACTAATAAAGATTAATCTTAGGTAATAATTTATTATTATGAGTAAAGTATTTTATAAAGATTTACGCCAATTTTTGCTGGCATACCATAATTTTTGACAATAAAATCAAAAAACTAGCCAACATCAAGATGTCCTGATGCCTAATAAAGTTACCATAAAAACTACTGAAGAGAACAACATTATAAAATGCATGCTGGAGGGACAAGACCTGAATGTATCAGCAAATCGGAAGTATAGAATAGTTTTTATTTAATTAAAATTTAGGAGAAATAAACAGAAATTTAATATTATCGTCGTATGCTCCCATGTTCCGGAATTCGCGGAAGTTGTAGAAAATCCCGACATTTATAATAAAGGTTTTTTATTGTTATTTATTAGTAAAGATGATGAGTAACCAGTTAAACTTTGAGAGGGTGAATTTGGAGTCTTCATATTATAGAAGAATGAATAGGAAGATAAGAGTCCATCGATCAAAATATGAGTTAGATGTTGGAGATATTGAATTCTATTTTTAATCGCTTAAAGGTTCGTATTAAAAAAAATTATGGGACGAATCCATCTCTTCGATTGAAAAAATTTTGAACATCCGTATGGGGATCCAGTTACTATTGTCGAGAAATTGTCTAATAATTTTGTCAAAGTCGAAGATAGTGCTGGTCTATTAAGAAAGTTCATTTAACGACGACTAAATTCAAGACGACTTTGAAATAATAGTTAATTATCACTTGTTAGTTGTTAATAATTGACCTTAGTTAACTTTGATGTAATAAATTATTTTTATGATCTCAGAGGTTTGGGGTTATTTTTAATTTGTAATTTTTTAAGTTAATGCCGATTTTTATATTTAAAATTTACCAATTTACTATGATTAACAAAATTTACCCAGTGATGTAGCAAGCGCTGTCCGCTGCGCCGTCATCAACTGGAGGTTCGATTGCCACCTACTTTGTCGAGGAATTCCTTTCTGGTCTTGTCTCCATCTAACATGGAGGATACAACCTCTCGATCCCACTCTCAATGGATTCAAAAGACATCGGAAACCTGATAATTTAAAATAAGGGAGCGATTGAGTTATCAATGTCTGGGCTTGAATTCAAAGCTACCCCATATTGGAGGAACTCGGGTATGCCTGAACCGTATCTGATTGCTTATCGGGACAAGAGAGACAAAAGCTGGCTTATTGGGCGCATTTACTTACTGATCGTCAAGGGAAATAGGTTTTAAATTAAATTTGTTGAACCAGAAAAACACCGTTATAGCCAAAACGAAAAATTCAGATAATCCCGGTCACTTTCAGTTGCCTTCTATCTTTTCCTGGTGATCAGACTGTGTTCCGGCACATCTACGGTTAGGATATGGTTCACGCGCACGAATCTCTCTGCTAAAAAATTGCTCCAGTCGCATTAACAATTTTGGACAAAAAACCAACCTTAACTGAAAGCAACTTTTAGTTGTTAGATTTATTCCAAAGACCAAGGGTAACCAAATTAACTAACTCCTTGATCCTGACTCGTTCCAGCTTTCCAGAGAAAGAAGTTAAAGTAAACAACTAATTAATGTATCCAGTTTCCACTTCTACAGAAGCAGAGTCCATCCGGAATCAGCATAAAAGGTAAGACGTCCATTACATGCAGTTGTGGAAACCCCTCCAGTGGAGTGGGGGAGAGCAAATGATCCTTTTTTGTGCCGGTCTGGCACTGGGCGTCACCTAGACAGGTGGATCACATGAGTTGTTAATTATTATTAGCACTTTCACTAGAGCCATAATATTTATAGCCCCGCATGTGCAGCAAAAAATATAAGAGAATTAGTTAGGTTGCTCCACGCTCTTCAGTTCTTTGCTAGGTTCCTTAGTGAGTCTAGATCGTCAACAGATGCCAATGTTTTCTTCACGGCCTTCAGATCGTTATTTAAAACGACCGGGAGGATAGCTATCGTTGTTCAACGAAAGCAATTTACATCGGAGGAGTAGTGATCTTCCTTTGCGATATTCGGTTGAGATATCAAGTCCAACCTCTGGAAGTCTTCGAAAATTTTCCAACGAGAGCTAATGATCTTGTGGCTTAATGGAGTAAAATCACGTTTATTGTGCGTTCCATTCTGCGAGATCCTGGATGGCCAGGACATTCCAGTTATGTTTCGTAGATGATTCCTGTGAAATGAGTCTAGCCTCTTCAATTCCTCTTTAGAGGTGGCCCAGGTCCCAGAGTTGTATAGTAAGATTGGTTTGATAAAAGTGTCGTATAACATAATCCTTTGTTTTATGTTATATCCTTTCCGTTTTAGCCAAAGATTTTTTAGCCTTTGTAATGCCGCATTTGCTAATGTTTTTCTCCGTTTGATGTCTTTGCTATCTTCTAGTAGAGAGCCAAGTTTCTTTATGTGTCTCCATTTTTCTTCGAGTGAGTTGTTCATTCGTCTTATTTCTGTCCGTTCTGTTTTTTCCCTGTTCACGGTGAGAAACCATTTCCCAAGTATATCTTGTGCATTTTCTAGTACATGCTCCAGGAGTTCTATGTCTTAAGAAATTAGGTCGACATCATCAGCATAAATCACTTCTTCTATTTTTCCTTGATATATGGTCTCAGTTCCCTCATAGCGGCCTCCAAGTATATTGTGAATAGTAGGGGAGAGAGGGAGTCTCCTTGAGGAGTGCCTGTGTTTGTTTCAAATTTTCTTGAGTAGGTTTTTCCAACTCTCACAAGGAGCTCTGTGTTAGATAGAAAGATTTGAATCATTCTTAGACTCGATTCGTCAATAAACCCTTCCAGCACTGTCATCAATTTTTTCCTGTTAACCGAGTCAAAGGCTGTTGATAGATCTATTCCCAGAATGTGGATAGCATTGAAATATCTTTGATGTGTTGCACATCTCCATCTGTGACTCCAGACTGCATCAGCTGTTGATCTTCCTTCTCTGAACTCACTTTGACTTTCTGGTAGGTATTCATAGGCGGGTCCTTTTATTCGTTCCAATACAATGTTAGCTAAGACTTTCCGTAGAGAATTTGATAATATAATAGGTCGTAAGTTTTCAACCGGTCCTTTGGGTTTATTGGGTTTTTGTATAGGTATTGGTAATCTCGTTCCCAGGGCAAGTTGAGTTAGTTGAAAACATTTCATTTTGTAGTGTAGCGATTTTTTCAAAAAGGGGGTCAGGCCTGTATTTCAGTAATTCTAGGTTTATCGTATCTGGTCCAGGGCTTCTGTTATTTTTTAGTTTTTGACATGCTGTTTTTACTTCCAAAATTGAAATTGGTTCTTTTAAGGGTCTAGGCTTTCCTTTGAATGGGGGGATTGCTGTAGAGTTGTTAATTGTTTTTATTTAAATAATAAATTTTATAAAAAATAATTATTATTAATAATAAAATGTCAACAAAGTGCGATTTCTTCTAAAGTATGTAAATAATAAAAAATTATGTAGATCTGATATCCAACACATGAGGACTTTCACAAATATGTGATGTCCTAAGTTATCTTAATAATTCTCCTTCCTTGAATCACGGATGAGCTGATTTTTAGATTATTATGACATCAGTTTTCGCATACGTTATCTCAACGAGTATATATGCCACTTGAAAGACACCAAATCGAATTTTTGAAATTAAAATTTGAGTCTGAGGTCTATGAGGTTTATGTGCATGTTATATCTGACAATTCACCACAACTGCAAGGAATGGACGTCTTCTACCCTTTATACTGGTTCTGGATGGACTCGTGTGACGTTGAAGGATACATTGAATTCTGAAACTAAATGCGCTCTAAATGTGTGAAATACAGCCTTTAAAGCAAATCTGTTGTAAAATATTGTGTTAATCATTGGATCCTTAATATTATCGAAATATTACGTAATTTGTCACATGTGTCTCACAAACCAATACGATATGCTGAATGTACAAATAAAGAGTCCTTCATCACTAAATCCTGAATATACACTGTTCATTAAAGCATATCCCAAGAAGCTTATATGTCGACAATCTTCTAAAAGCAAACTCCCTGTTTTATAATTTTGTTGTTAACTCATGAATTTTGCCACTGAGGAGGCTGGTTATGTTGGGATGATAGAATGTGTTTGTTTGAATGAGAGTACTGTGAGTAGTTTTGAAATATGTCTGAATATATAATTGATTCTCTGTTTACGTGTGAAGTTGAACTGAGGTTAGCAATAAGCGATCGTTCACTGGAAAGTGAGCTTTATATTAAATGTTGCACAACATTTTACGTGAAATTACAAAATAGCCAATAAATGTGGAAGGCACTGAGATTTAAGAACGTGATTGTGGCTAGAGTCTACAAGACTATTGAAGAGGGACAAAGACTTCCTTCTTGTTGAGGCAGCTGTCTCAAATCAATCTCATGGAACTAGAACGATAGAGAAGCGCTTAGTCTTCTTCCATTAAAGTTGATTTATTCGGAAATCACGTTATTTAAGTGCTACCACGTGTCAAAGTCATGTTCGGTCAGTCAGTCCTGTAAAGGTGACATGTTAAATCCGTTGGTTGTTGGAAAGTTGAAATCATCGAGATTCCATAAAATATAAGATCTGAGGATTATGGAGTACTAATTTTAAATATCAATTTTCTAAATCTTCATATTCAAATGTCCTCTATGAAGCAATTTGTATTCATGAAATTATTATGAGACTTTGTTGTAGATGCGACAAGTCATCGTATTTGTTGGAGAAGCGTGGAATCGAGCAACTAGAGACACGATGGATAATTGTTTGAATAAAATAGATGAATTTTGACAAAATGTTCCCGAAATTTGCCCAAGCATTCAATCTGAATTTTTGGATATAAATTGTTTTACGGAAAACAGAATTTGGCTAATTGGTTTTTTCCAAAGAAATGTTGATTCCACGAAACATGTGAATCCAACGCAAAAGATTTATAGAAACTATTTTTTAGACATTTAATTTTATTAATTTTATAATTTTTTGTAAAATAAAATATTTATAGTCAAAATCATAGCAAAAAGGGAGAATAAAATCCTAATGTAATGATTAGATAATATTCATTACATGGTAATTATAAGTTTGATTACTGAAAACGATGGATATTTCTTTACAGTCGAAGAATCTGTATAAATTTTACTAATGTAGACTACCGTCGAGGAA
The DNA here is from genome assembly GCA_011109175.1 of Dicyema japonicum. Taxonomy (NCBI): domain Eukaryota; kingdom Metazoa; phylum Dicyemida; class Rhombozoa; family Dicyemidae; genus Dicyema; species Dicyema japonicum. Next base: position 492,942 of record RDEW01000016.1, read on the forward strand.
TTCAAAGCGGTAATATCATTTACTGAGGTATTAGTCATGCCCTCATATGCATAGGGCATTAACCCAGAGAACCAACAGCTATTTCACGGTGGGCGATCTCTTCTGGACTCTGAGATCCTAAGCTCCCTTGGTATTATTAATTTAATCTTCATAAAATTAGATTTCGGGGAAAACACAATCTACTTGTACGGTCGGATTGCAAACGTAAGCATTTTGGCTTACGATAGTTAAACATGTTTAATTTTATTTCTAACGAAATAAAATTAAAAATTTACCAACGTGTGACATTATACAAACACTTCCTCAAATGTGCTGGACGGATATTAAGCTCTTTGGAAGTTTGGTGGTAATTAAGACTTAGAACGATAACAACGACGACGACTTCACCATTTATGACTATGTTGATGAGGAAGTCAGACGACATTCATCGAGTCCATTCATGCTCCATGCAGGGACTTATGAGAATATGTTTTTATCGTTTCTATTTGAAGTGACGACTTAAATCCATACATAAATGAGTTATATTCAACGTGTTTTGACCTACAACGGCGATTTAACACAATAAACGAAACTTCTACAAAAGTTTGGAAGGCGAAAACAACGTAATCTTGATTTTTAAGGATTTCCTTAATATAGAGACCGGATGCTGAAACGTTGAAAAAATTCGAGTCACGCAGAATTCGATTCACTCATTACATTTCTCATGTTCTTCACGGACTAACGGAGTTTATCATGGCTAAAAATTGGGAGGACCAATACCAGTTTTTTCTCTACAAGGATCCCAACCATAACATAAATGTCTTACCTTAATATTAGACTTAGACCAGAAGAAATTCACTGGTTTTCGATGACCAATATTTTAATACTATGACCTCTGATCCCACGCATGTTCCTGAAAATGCTGTTATTCTTCATAATCGTCCTGGACTGAACTTGTTGACGAAACAACACCTTGCGAGTTCACAGAATTCCGACAGAAAATATGTCTTTTATAACCAAATTGGGCATCGTCTTCCTCGACCAGTTGAGAATGACAACCCCCAAAGTACATTCGGAATGGATGTGGATGATTCCGTTACAGCGATAGACAAGTTTTTGAGCTGCAATTCAAGCCATTTCCACGAACCAATAAAAGTTTTTTGAATTTAAATTTTATAGAATCATTCATCTCACGTTAATGTCCGCAGGTCTAGTAGGACTGAGATCCTTCCATCAGATTTGCCGATAAGATCCTTCTACCGGTCTCGTCAATCGCCGATTTGGATTGAAACCAACGAAGATTCGTTGATTTCGCCACGGGTTTGGGGTTATCTGAAAAAAGGAAAATATAGAGACTGCTACTACCATCCCCCCATTGAATCTTGAAAATCAAGGTCTACGAGATATAAGATTTCGCTATCGGAATTCTTATTTACATGAGTTATTTTCAAAATTTTCTATACCTGTAGGAACTCTGATGAGAGAGCTCGAAGGATCTCTCGTGAAAGAATTATCATGATAGCTGATGAGATAGATGAAAGGATGACTTTGATGATAAATGAAATGATAACTGATGAAATTAGGAGGATATATGGACCTTTCATGTATTAAATTTATTACCGTATTATAAGATCTAGGAATACGGAGTTTAGCACAGACACGGAGACTGATAGTAGCTCCACCGAAATCGAGGTACAGCAAGTGCTGAGCATTTTACTATTTGTAGGGTATTGAAGAGGATGAACGCGAAGATCATGAGTCTGATACAAACTTTCATTATTAACGGAATGACATTTTGTTGTGTTAAATCTATTTTTTGAAATCAGATTTGTGTTTATGTCGTAGCAATCATGGATTTGGATTATGAATATAACGTTGCTTTCCTTGTTAGTTTATTAACGGAATAACCATTAAATATAATTCCTTCCCTGTACGCGTAGTGGAATTCTGTTGGATGGCAATATAATTAGTTTTGTATCTTACTTCGGGGATGCTTTGACATTTGCTTGGATGTGTGGTGGGATGGTTGACAGGAAACATCCCTATCATGCAGACGACCGCTGAGAGATTCCCTTGCCATGATGAACTGTCCTGATGACTATCAAAGACGACTGGTTTACCTACTTTCTGGGACATAACATAACATTTTTTTATTAAAGACCAAGACATAGTAATAAATATGGGGGATTACGTTATTAAAACCATGCCGTGAGGCCAGGATTCTTTCGCAGTTTTACCCCTATAGCTTCACAGCATCTTCTGATTGAACGTGTCATCCACTTTGGTCCTCAGGAGAAAACCCCCAATCCGTTCCACTACCACGTCCCTTACTGATTTGATCAGGGTTACCTCCTCATCTAGTGGTTTCACCCCTTTTATAAAGTGCCAGCTTGATTTCCATCCTCCTCTTATTGTCTAAAAGATTGATTATTCTTTCTCCTTTGGGCAAAAAATACCATCATTCAGATTCGTAGACAAGAGAGGGAAAAAATAAAGATAAACGTCTCCTTCTTCAAATTTAGTTTTCGTAGACACATAAAGGCTTGGTAAGCCTTTTTCTTTTTCATTTGACACCTTCAACATAATCTTCTCTACATCCAAAACAGACACCCAAATAAAGCAAATGATCAACATTGCTGATACCACTCGATGTGTGCTCCTGTTGAAAAAAAAACTTTCTATAATGTGAAATTCTCATGTCTTTTGACTTTTCTATTAAGAGACTTAAGCCACGGGATTTACACCACCAGAGAATTTCCTCCAAAAATCCACGTAATCTTTCCTAAGACACTACCGGACTTTTCGAGATGTCTGATATCAGTACGTCGTCCGCGTAAATAATCAAAAAAACGTGGTCTTGTTGTGGTAATGCCTGTTGTGAGAAAATCACCAAGAAAGAATATTATTATAAAGAAAAAGGTCGTGTCTGACCAAAGTGTTGAAAAGTTCTTGGAAAAGAACACTGAGGAGAATGCTAAAAATTTCCTAAGCGAAGTGATGAAAAGTCATCTTTAGAAGTAGCTGCCCAGCATTTGGATATGACTGACTTACTAGTGGTCTCTCTTGAGATCACTAATCCTGAGTTTGGAAAGATAAATTGTTTTAATACACTGGCCAATTTGGAGATTGCACGTAAAGCTCGAATTAGCCAGAGGAAATCCGGCTCTTTCACTCTTGAATTCTCGAATACTAATGACCGTAACCATTTACTAAAGAGCTTGAAAAAAGCTTCCAGTTTGGTGTGGATAGACACAGAGTTTCCACACTGAGGTTACGCCCAGCTGAAGTGGTTCTGAAGGGGTTCCCCTCATGGGTTACAGACGAAGATCTTTTCGAATTCTTGTTGGAGACTCTTCAGCCAGGATTTTCTTTCAATCGCTTCAAGAAATACGGCTACAACCTTACTGCAAATAAATTGACCGTCGAATCGAGAGCTGAGGCTAATACTCTCATTAGATCTGGATTACATGTTGGTTTCAAGAAAATCAGATGTAAATGTACCAAGACTCTGCAATCACATATTTCAGATGCCAGAAATTTGGACACGTTGCATCTCGATGCATTGGAAAGGAGAAATGCTTGATTTGTGTGGATGAGCACGGAATGAGCAGCTGTCTTCCCAAAGAAAGATCAGAGAGGAAGTGCATTAACTGCGAGACTGTTGGTCACCTCGCGTGTTATGGAGGTTGCCCGGTGGCAAAGTCCTCTATTCAGAAATTGCGCGCCCATAATGCTAACCGTCATGAAGAAAACTTGACTGTGAATAAGAATACTACCAAACCTATCAGATGTTAAAGAAGACGGCCCAATAAGTATGGACAAAATCTCGGCTTCTACTTGCGAGACTTTTACGCAAACTGAAGACTCTAAAAAGGCTATACAAACGGAGAAAATGATTCAAAATAAAATGAAGAATAAAGATTGGGAGAAAATCCCGAACCTAGGTGATAGTGCTCAAAAGAGATGACTTTCATTATCTCCAGGCTCCACCACGAATGTTCTAAGGCAAATGTGGATTTACTGGATGTGGTAGCACTAGTTCTGAAGAGGCTAGACCACCTGAAAAGTTTTTGAAAGCAAGGAAATATAAAAATAATGCTGTGAATTCCAGATCCATTCTGAAAAGACATCATGAACTGGCATTACTGGTGAAAGCCGAGGAGCCTGATATTGTGGTCGTTAACAAGACTAAAATCAGAGAAGGGGAAGATTTCATCCTTGTGGCTTTTCGTCTGTAGGTACAGGATGAAAGGCAGGAGCTGCTACCGGCACGGGAACAAAATTTTAAGAGCCACTTTTTATAATAATGACAAAATTATATTTATCTAATTTATGAAATAATTGACCCTACAGTTCCTTCCTCAACAGTGTCATGTCTGGGTCGTAGCTTGCCATTTTAACTAGACAAGATTCCAAATTTGTATCAGTAATTTGACTTGCCACATTTCAAGACACCTTATTAGTTATACTCGCAATTGTTTTTGCGGATAACGGTGTATTTTTAATTTAAATTCTCTGTTTTATTCGTAAAATTTTAAGATAGTCGTGACAATTTTAGTAAACAGGTTTTGATGTCACTTGGTTTTCCCATTTTTTAAACCTCATGACTGACGATGAATCTTCCAATATTAGTAGTCCTGGCGGACTGCTTGCAATAATTAAATATTGAACCTTCAATTTTAATGTTTGTTTGGAGTATTCCAAGCTAGTTTTCGTACATCACCAATTGGAATTTTCTTGAAAAATCACCATGCTTTGAATTAAATTGTCTCTCCAGGTTTGAATTTTTGTTCTGGTTGAATGCTTCGTGGCAAGGGAGACATTATTATATAATAATTGAAGAACCACAAACAGAGTTGATGATTAAGCGAGTAAAATTTTTAAAATTAAAATATTCAAAAAATTAAGTAATAATTTAAATAATTTAACTATTCAATATAAAATAGCCTCTAAATATTATATATAGTCTAAAAAATACATAAAAAACATTTTAAAAGAAAAACACTATTTTGAAAATGTTTTTATTGGAGATTCATTCACGTGGAAGAATATTGCCAAAAGTTCTTGTAAAGCATTTAAGAGGCAGGCCTCCGTGTATACATGGCCAAGTAGAACGCTAACACCGGTTGAGGTGGTGACGACACCTCTATTGCACTATGTTTTATTCGTATTCCTTACCGACTTCTCTGGGATCTTTCAATTGCAGAGGACTTAAACAATTTTACAAGAAACACAACTGGTATGCGATCTAACCAAATATGACGTTTCTGTCTGCTGTCTACAAGAGACAAAAACGACCGTACAATGGTACTGTTTGGAAATTTCCACCGTCGGCCTGCCGACATTATGGTCTCGGATTTCAGTCCATCAGGACATGATTCACCGCGTTACAAGACAGCATCTGATATTATAATGGAAATAGCGGACGACCTAGACTACATAAGAGAACATTGCGCACAGAAGATCATGGTCGAGCTGACGAAAGGATGATTCGGAATACGGCACAAAGGAAACTTAATTAATTTTATGTTTTTTCGGGAGTGTTTTTAATAATAATAATAAAATAATAAAAAGAGCTACACAAAAAACTCAAAGAGCCACGGTTGCCGACCTTCCTGCACGTGATGGTTTGGATACAGCGAAATATTTTATAGTGAGCAAATTTATTGATTTATTGCATAGAACCTGAAAATGGCGGCGAAATTATAGAAGGAATACATATTTCCAGACTTGAATTGATTGATAATTTTTTTAACCAGTAAAACATTTCATATTTGGTATACGAGGAGTATGGAAGCAAAGTATAGGAATTTGTCTCGACACACAAAGATTACGAAGTGCAATAGCTTTCTGTAGGTGGAATCCGTGCTACCGTAAGGATTTTTCCAGATCAGAACCGTATCCTTTAGCCATCCAAACAGCCTACGCAGCATTCGTTGAACGACATCAAAGTCCCCATTGTAGCAAACCTCCTTCAACTCCACGAATTGTTGTGGTAGTCTGAAATCTTTGCTGAATACCCCGATACACCTATATCAACTGTAAAACCCCCAATTTTGAAGCCACTTTGACTTTGAAGCAGTCAATCAAACTTTATTAAAACACAAAAATCAATCAAAATGACCCCCGCCGACATAATTGAAGTTGCGTTGACTTTCACGATAGCAACAGAGAGAAGCCACCGAGTCTCACATGTGTCGTGGCTTTTTAATGTAACCAGGCGTCCCAGCCTCTTTAGAAAACGAAGTGATGTCCTGCTTATTTCTTCAGTTGTCTCAACTACTATGGGGCAGAGAGGTAACCGATTGTGTAGCTCTTTGTATTTCTTCTTCGTTTTCATTTTCAATCTGCCTGACAAGCTTATTTCCTTTCTGAATTAGTGTCAGTAGTCCTTTTCCATAACCTGATATGGTATTGGGGGCAAGTTCTTTAAGCACCACTAAAACAAAGTTAAAGTGGATGACATTATACGAGTAAGTTGTCCATAGCCATCTGGCTCACGGAAACTGATATATTGGGATCGTCGACGAAGGATATGCTATTAAAGGATGCTGTTTGATCAAAAGTCTGAGCGAAGGAATTGAAAAAAAGAAAACCTTCTTTGACTTGTCTTGATAGCAGCGGATTGATCTTCTGCATTGAGGCAAATACTGACGTGGTGACTCTTCAGTCTTTTAGGCCTCTGTCATTGACCGTCCAAACGTGGATTAAACACGTGGAGATTGAGTTCACAACCTCAACTACTAAAGTTAACTACTTCTAGTCTTTATCAGTCAAATCAGGCACTAAAAGCGGCTGACAGGTTTGCGCAAATTTAAAACTGTCGAAATTTCGTTGCGACGACATAACGAACTATAATCGAATATAAACGTAACATCGCGAAATATGTGCGATATTCACGGAGATTCATTGATGGATGATAGAGTAAGGAAGAAGAACAGACTGGCGGCAACCAGGTACAGACAAAGGGTGAAATCGAAGATTAGGGATCTAGAACATGTATTAGTGTGACTTATATTAGGAATGGAAGTAGTCTTACGATCCTTTTTAAAGTTATCATATTTTTTTAATAATTATTTTTACGTTTTATTTTTAATATCTTCCCAGAGATAAACTTCGTGAGATTTAAAGACACATGCAATTACGGTAGCACTAAAATAAACGTCACAGTACTTGTGACTTTTTTTTTAAATTTATTATTTATTTTAAGTAATAAAAAAATAAAAATTTATTAGGCAATTAAATACAAAAAATAACATTTAGAATTACTGGCTGTTCTTATAACCGAGAACGTAATTCTCCTGACGATTTGGAAAGAAATACGCTCGTTACCAGAGAATTAAAAGGAGGAATATTGCAAAAAACTGAAGGAAGTTGTTTTTAAGAGGTTCTTGGAGGATGTTCTCGCGGGGAAAGAGACGACCCCAGTTGACCGTGAGAAGATCAGATCGATGTCGTACCTTGAGTTTGTGGATTACATTAGAGCTATTTTCGACAATGCTTATTCATTCCAGTTTTAACCTTTTTTGGTCTTCTTTTTTGGGTTAATGTGGTTAAAATAGGATTGTTTAATTTACCCCTTCACATGTTAGCATACATTAAGTTGTTCAAAGGGTAGGACTTGACGTTAGGGGACTTGAATGACAGTAAAACCTTTTTTACATTTGAATAAAAATTCTAATTAATGCTAATAGAGATGAGTAATTTAATTATAAGACACGTGGTAATTGTGAGTTATTAAGAGACGGGCATTTCTGGTAGATTGGAAGCATGAACTATAAATTATGTACGATGACTTTGTTGGCAGTTTTTTGTTTGGTGGATAACTTGTGTAGGGAAGAGTTGAAAGCGGTCATTGACCACGAGGTACCTGAGTATATGAGTATTGAACTTACAAATTGGAGGTAGATGGTGAACTGGCATTTAGTCTTGCCTCCAAGAGTTTATGATGTGATTTTTAAAATTGTTAGTTTCATCAGCGATGATGTCACTATATCTCGCGAAAGAGATCCTTGGTCAAATGTGACTCCGAGAATGTCGATGTTGAATGTAAAGTTTTGTTGTCGATGAGAACGTTGGACTCAAAGTCGTAGTGTTTTTGCTAAGAGTCGCTATTGTGCAACCAATGGAATCAGTGTTCAGAATGTTCTGTATGATTCACGTGAGGTTCGATAGTGTCTATCTGTTGGAGTGAGGAGGATATCACGGGAATATAAGAACAGAAGATAGATTTCCAGGAGGTTGTACAAATAAATCGTAATTGTCAATCTGACCAAGTCCTCAGTGCCAATAGGTTGTGAAATGAAGAGAGTACTCCCCTTATGATGTTTTGTTTGTTCAATAAGAGCATCTTCTGATCAAAAAATATATTTCTATCCACCAGTTACGCGACATGGCAAAGAAGTTTCGTCCTCTCAGTAATTGAAAATTTTTCATTTTTAGAGTTTTTTGTACGAGCGTGTATCTCCTGGTCTTTTTTTCTATTATAAATGATCATCCGGTTGCCGGGCTAGAGGCCTGAAGGTCGCTAGTTCGAATCCCATACTGTACATTCGGTCGAAGGTTCCACGCATCAATATGCTTTGGCTTTACGAGTGACGCCGTCATCAGTGGATACTCACTGCGGAACCGGATCGTCTATAAAGGACATACACTCAAGAAAAAGAAGTGAAGTGCATTCTTTCGTTCTCCTCATCGACTAGCTATGATAACTGTTCTTTGCTTAAATAAAGTGTGTGTTCTGAAACCATAAACAGTGTTTACTGGTAACGCGGCTGATCATCCATAAGACATGCATTAGGAGTGACTGATAAGTTGCCACAGACTGAATTTGGATTTGGAACCTCTGAAAATTCCATTGACTCTGATTTTTACTGATAATTGACATCAGCGAGTACTGCATTCCGAAGGCCGTTGATAACTTCGTGCAAACCATTGTCCAGGATTGATTAGCCTCATTGATTTCATATAACTCTGGAGAAAATAATATTAATAACACAATCAGCTACAACAGTCTTTCCAGAACATTGGAGTCTTAATTGTCCAGATCTCCGAGAACCCACAAGACAAGTCACTCATCTTGTTTAGGTCGCCTTCGATCTCTTAGAGCAATGGTTCCCAACCTTAAGGTGTACGCGGAACCCTTTTGGGTTAATTTATTTTTTGAGGAACCCTTCCAATTCAATTATTAGAATTTTCACTTAAAACATAATTGTAATAACCAAAAACAATTTTAATATGAACATCGTTTTGTGCCGGTAGCAATCTGGTGCGGCCGGAAGTATTACAGCCTCTTTCCTAAAGGAAATCGGAGGAAAATTGGCCCACCGCAAGAAAGACGTGCGGGAAGCGGTCTGGCTTAGGCAAAGAATTGGTATCGCAGTTGTTCGCGGAAACGCTTACTCCGTGATGTCAGCAGCCGCTTCCTCCATAGTTAATAAATAATATTTTATTGTTAATAAATTTTTGAAATAAAAAAAATATGAACATTGAGACAACTTTTTTTACCATAGCATAGTTGTATAACGTTAGGAGTTATTGTTGACAACTGTATCCTCATATCAGGGAAGTTTTAGTAAATGTATATATTGAAAACCCCGACTCGCATAAGTAAGTCGCTGGAAAAAGTACGTATTGGGTATTTTGAAATGCATGATCTCCAATATTAAAAAGGAGTCATTTTATATATCTGATTTGACGTTGATTTTGATATCACATCAAATTTCTTCCGAAAATATTTCGCAATGTCATCCAAAAAATACCAAATGATCTTTAAAATTTGCGGAACCCTAATTCTGGCTTCGTGAATCCCCGGGGTTCCCCGGAACTAAAGTTCAAATCAAAAATCTTGATTATCAGAATTTTATTTTTTATAGTGGCAACCCTAAATTTCTAGCGTGTTTCAGAATATTTTTTGTAGTGGTTTCTTACAGAGGATGTGTGAAAGGTGTCTACACCTCATACTTTCATTAATATGTAGATCCCTTCTTCATCGTGATCCCAGCCTAGAATTCTTACCCAACTTCAATGACGTTATCATGACCTTAATGCTAAGGACTGTTGATAAACCGTTCCAGCATGGTTTCTAAAAGGATCGGTCCACAACAAGCTTCCTCACATCCAAGACTCCAGAAAACTGTGTTATGCTCACTAGACGTCCACAAAGCCTTCGAATCTGTGCCGAGGAAGAATCTAACATGGAAAATCTACCAATCAGATATCCCTGAAAACCTCAAACGCTGGCTGACAAACTTCCTTAGCGGACGGAGAGGTAGAGTGTGCATTGGAAACATTCATTCTGTCTCCCATTTATTCACAAATGGAGTATCCAAGGGTTCGCCGCTATCACCATTTCTATTCAACCTATTTACAGCTGACATTCCGACGCCGAATGGAGAAGTTACCTGCTTCTAGCTTATGCAGGCGACATCGTCTTAGCCTCACGGGATCAGAACACCCAAACAGCGACGGAAAGAATACAACACCACATGGATCGACTACTCGAGTGGTTTAGTGAAAATCAAATGTCAATCAACACCGAAAAATCTGTTACAGCTCTCTATACCTCGGACAAATAATTGTCGAACAGGATAATAGAAGTTACTGCGCAGAAAAGTGGCAAATAATATTGGGTCTGACTTTCGATACACACATGAATTTTACGAGACACGTCACTAACGTGCTGAACAAATGTGAGAAGAAAATCAACCTTCTGAAATGCCTGACAGGTCTATGGAAAATTGGATATTAAAACGCTCTACTCACAGTACATCGAACCATGCATATCATATGCGTGAACTTCATGGGGACCACTGGCCTCTTATACGAACATCTAGAAAATCTCCGCAACCCAGAAAAGGGCCTTCAAACTAACCGAGAGATGGCATACAGGGAAAACGCTAAATCACCGACGTCCATGGAGACACTAATCGAAAAAAACAAAAATGGACACCAATGCCAAAAAGGAAGTGCTAGCCCGGAACGAACTTGTGTATGCTCAAGGGATCAACACCGAGCAAAGATGAGAGCCTTGATCCAATTTGTCGGGATCACTTAGTTTAGTTTTTTCGGTTTAACAGTTTGGAATTAATGACTTTAATGCTAAGGAGTATTCGACTCAGTTAACAGACGAGGACAAACTCAGAACTCGGACACCTTGTCATACTAAACAACCAACACACAAGATGTGGAACTCGTCCCGGGGATCCAAACGCATCCCCTGACCTTCCGATATGCTCATCCACGAACGCATTGCTGATTAGCCTAGGTCTCCAGGACCCTACGTCAAAGTAATGGATCTCTGGAGCGTTTTTCTACGGTTGCCAGTGTCCTAAATGTTAGCGAAATTGGTTAATAATTTAAGATGGAAAGTCCAGATCACCTAATTAATCAACTAATACGTTTGTTGTCCACCACCTGGATCACTTAATTAGTTTGCTTAACTCTTTCTTTCTTTGTGTTCTTAAGTTAAATAATATTAATCCGTCAAAATGGAATAAGCTAGAGAAAATCCAAAGACGAATGACGTCCAATCCATTCCTTGTAGTTGTGGAAACCCCTCCAGTGGAGTGGGATGGGATTAAATAGTTTTAGATCATTTCATTATTTTCCGACAAAGGAAAAATCCGATGAGATTATCTGACAAAGGTACCATCATTATTTTGTTTGTTATGACCAAACATAGTCATAATAATGATACGACAAGCATGGATTATCAGCTTTTCGCCAATGGTATGAGGTTTCAGATTTTTTGCTATCAATTCAGAAATATGAATTTTTTAATAATTCAGTTGAGCTCACAAAAGTATCACTAAACAACATTTGACTGGATCTACAATACATAGTAAAACTAAATAATACTTTTGTTGTTTTTTCAAATGCATAAAATAATCCACAGATTTTTCTGAATAGTCCGGATGCTTGGAGTAAAATGTCTATTTATTTTGCTAGGAATCATAGCATCATTTGCAAAACATCGAATTTAGGCATCGGGTAGTTTTTTTATCATCGCATGTAATTCCAAATGAAAATAAAAATCTTTATATGAGCGACGAATTGATTTACTCATTTTAAACCAAAAAAATGTGAATAAATTTTTTCAAATTAGTATTTGTCTGGCGGCACACTACTAATTGTCTCGAGGCACACTAAGTGTGCCGCGCCAGACCGTTTGACAATCTCTGTTTTAGATAATTCAATTATGCTTCTCTGACACCTAAGCGAATGGAAGATTCAAAGAATTGTTCTAGTCAGTTGAGAAGTCACATAATTCGTTCTTAAATAGATAATTATTTGTTTTAGAAGAGATTTAAATTTTCAAAAAACCGATTGAAGAAAATTCAAGTTTATACAAAGCTATAAATAGGAGACAATGTATATAATAATATTTTATCATTTAATCGAGATGAGGTTAAACATATTAAATTAATAAATAAAAATTCCATATGATCTGTGGGAATGGCAAGGCTTAAAATTGCTAATTTAATACAGTTATTCTTTAAACTTGATAAATTGATTGATATTCGCTTTCCTCTCTGACCACCGTTGCATTTTGGAGCTGACTGAATTCACCCAAGAGGATGGCACACGCCCCTACGAAACTATAACATTTCATTTTGATAATGGTTGGATCCTGGTTTGGGACGCTACATATGTTGTCGAAGAATTTGCCGTTTCACCATCGGATCCAGGTCATGCTTCAAAACAGAAGAGAAAGAAGTATCGAAGCATCTCGAGGATCACTTGTTTCCCATATGCTGTCAAGACGTCAGTAATCATAGGCCCACAAGCTGACGATCTACTACGCAAGATCGGCTCATGATCCAAAGGACTATCAAGGATCTAAGTGAGACTGGGTGGCTTCGAGAGTGTATCTCGACGGCCATTGTGATAGGAAGCAGTACAGCTATTCGAGATCCCTAAAAAAGTGCTCTTTTAACTGTTTAATTTTTTGGTTCTTATTTAGAATCTGATAGCCACTTTCCTGCAACAAAATCAATATATGAAATTTTTAGTTTACAAATAAATTTTTAATTATTAATTACCTACGATTAATTTAATTATTTATTTAATTTTTTTAAAATAATTGCAACACATTTTGAGAAACCTTTCAATGTGACGACAGCAATCCCCCCAAGGAAAGCCAAGACCCTTAAAAAAACTAATTAAAATTTTGGAAGTAAAAACAGCATGGCAAAAACTAAAAAACAACAGAAGCCCTGAACCAGACACGATAAACCCAGAATTACTGAAATACGGCCATGACCCACTTTTTGAAAAAAATCGCTACACTACTAAATAAAATATTTTCAACTTACTCAACTTTACCCCTGGGAACGGGATTACTAGTACCTACACAAAAGCCCAATAAACCCAAAGGACCGGTTGAAGACTTAGGACCAATTATATTATTGAGTTGGTTCGTAAGATCGGCTCCATGATTCAAGCTGTGACAAGGATCCGCGAGAGACTGGTTGGTTCCGAGAACGTATCTCGTTGGCTATTGTTAGGGGAAATAGCATGGCCATTCAGATGCCTTAATTTAATTTTTATTCATTTGAAGATTCTAAATTGAAAAAAAAATTATATTATCAAATTCTCTACGGAAAGTCTTAGTTAAGATTGTATTGAATCGAATAAAAAGACCCGCCTATGATTACCGAAAGTTAAAGAAACATAACTGGAATGTCCTGGCCATCCAAGATCTCGCGGAAAGGACTGTACAATTAGTGTGACTGTACACCAATGAGTCTCGAGATCATTAGCTCTCGTTGGAGACTTTTTGGACACGTCCTGAGGTTGGACCCGATATTCCCCTGAATATCGCAATGGAAGATTACTACTCCTCCCATGTGAAACGCTTTCGTGGAAGACCGAGAACAACTCTCCCGGTCGTTTTAAAAAACGATCTGAAAGCCGTAAAAAAACATTGGCATCAACTGACGACCTGGACATACTGAGGGATCTGGCTAAGAACAGAAAAGCCTGGAACTCCATCGTGTTGATTACAAATTAATTTCTTTGATTTGCGGCAAAATATGGAGCAATCTGCAAGACCAATATAAGGATACGTTCCGGTATTATTCGTGGTTACATATCTATGTGCATGGTTAGAGAACTCTAATGTGAATTTTGTAAGATGCAATTCGCTTTATTTTTATGTGGAATTCTAAAATTGCGATGCAGAGAATCGCCAAAAACAATCTTGGCTGGAGTTCGACAAGTGTAGACTGGCACATGTATATCAGAGTTCTGAGCACATCAATTGATTACTTCGTTAAAATTGATATTATCTGTTTAATGAAGGGATGACAGTAGAAATAGATGAAAGTCATTTTTCCAAGCTAAAAATATTGCTATTAAATTAATTGTTGGTTAAATGAAGTGGGTTGGATATTACTATTAAATTTTCAAATTATTCGTAAGCGAATAAAAATTGAATATTTAATTTTTAACAAAATAATTTTTTTAACAATTAAACATTTAACTAAAAAAATTATCATATATTGATTTTTTTAGCAGATGGTTTATAGCATTAAAAAATTTGAAAAAATAAAATCATTGATAGATTAATAGTTAAAATCCCAAGGTTAAAACCACAAAAATGTAACCAAAGACCGGTACGTCATGTGAATTAATAAATGATACAGTGTATCTATTCGAACTGTTTAGAGCTTCCAAATTATAAAAAAAGTCTTCACAGCACGTGTTGATGGATTTTTGTGATTAAGGAAAAAATTAGTGAAAATTGCAATTTTGAGATCATCACTCTCAACGACGAAGTGGGGGCTATTATATTTGCCAACATTGCGCCATTCTTACTTTCCTCTTCCTTAAAGTGTTTTTAAGGACGCCACTGAGGAATTGAGAGGAAAATTTTTAATGTGATTTTTTTAATTTAAAGTATTTCTGATTTAATATTAATAAACAGTTAAACAAAAAAATATCTAAAAGATGTCGTCGACTTTTGTGAGAAAGTTAAAAACGAGTGTCCCCAAGTAATGATGAGTTCAATATCTGTTGGTGAACTGACCAAAAAATTCTTCGATAAAAATCATTATTGATTTGTAAAAGGAAAGGATGAGACTGAGATGACATCAATATACTCGTAACCCCCAATTTCTATTAGAGGTGGGGAATCTGATTAATTGATGTGAGGTCCACCCGTTTCCAGATTTGCCGGAGATTTCGCGTATTTTGTCTCTCGATGTATTATCTGAGTTACAGGCTTAGAATTATTTCACTCTCTGTCTCCTCAACTTTTTGTTTTAGTCATGGATCTCTTTATCAAAATTTTAAATAATAAATTTCCAAAATTGTCCATTTCCCAAAGTAATTCATCATTGATGACGTATTCAACCAATCACTTGATGACGATGCTTTAACAGCGATGAAGCGGTTAGATTCACTTATGCAGAATTTACGGCGTCAAGAAGTCAAAGAAACTAAAGACGCATTCTATCAATTCCATAGTCAATACCAGAGTTGAAATCCGGGTGGACACATCCATAAAGACAGATTCTCAGTCAGGTTCAATAATATTTTTGTCCACCATAAAGTAAGAACTGAAATTTTACTTAATGAAATTGGAATTACTTCTCAAGGGTTATTGAAGCACACTGAAGTAGAAATGTTTCAGAACTACGATTTATTGTTTGGAGAGCTCAACTTGCTTTATGGTGCTCCAGTCTAAGTCATACCTATTGTTTTAACCTGAGACGGTCTCGTTTCGAAGGATCTCACTTGGGAGCCATCGTAATCGATGCGCCAACAGAACATGCATCCAATCCGTTGTCCTCAAAAAAACGTTGAGAGCATGTTGGAGGAGTGTAAGTACGATCGAGGAAGAGCTGGTTACAGCAACCAATCACCTGGTGGAGTTGGCAGTCCAGTTCAATGACGTTCCAGGTAACCTGACTGAGGTGGAAGCGGATGGGATCCAGGTCAACGACTTCTCTTCTAAGGGGAGAAAGGTTTAGAAGCGATTAGTAATTTTGATTTAATTGTGTCTCCTTAAAAAATAAAACTCGTTTTTTAATAAAAATACATTTTTGGAAATTTTAAACATTTTAAAAAAATATGAATTTATGTTCGTTTCAGTAAAAATTTTCTAGTTAATAAAATACTTAAGCGTCACATCGAAGCACGGAATTTTCTCAGCAAGAAACAATTGGGATTTCTCCTCAAATATTGATCTGGTTGGAGGACAAATTTGATTGCCGGATGATTGAGTGTTCGGTGACAGTGTGACCTCATTTGGTTATAAAATCGAACGTAATAATCCTCATGATTGTCTGCGGCACTTTACAGCGCTACTTTGGTAAGTAAATTCAATTCAGGCCGAGTTCGAATAATGGGGGAAGCAACACGGAAGTGATCTAGAAAAAAAGTTATAATATTCAAATAATCGAGAAACTACTACGCACGTTAATTACCCACTCTATGGTATACCACACAACTGACGGTCCCATCCTACTATACAACATAAGAAGTCGTCTTCTATGATCCTCGTATATTATTATTATTACAGCACTTATCGCCTTGCCATAATAGTTATAGCAAAGCATGTGCAATACAAGAAACAATGTTATTAGTTAGCCTCTTCATCCTCCACGGTTACACGCAGTCGATCTCAGCATGTCCAGATCGTCCCGTCTTTAGGCATTTCTTCATCCTTTGGAGGTCTTTGTGCAGCATGATAGGTATCCTCGTATAACATTAGAAGTAGTCTTACGATCATTTTTAAAGTTATCATATTTTTTAATAATTATTTTTATGTTTTATTTTTAATATCTTCCCAGAGATAACCTTCGGAGAGATTTAAAGACACATGCAATTACTGTAGCACTAAAATAAACGTCACAGTACTTGACCTTTTTTCTTTTTTTAAATTTATTATTTATTTTAAGTAATAAAAAATAAAAATTTATTAGGCCAATTAAATACAAAAAATAACATTTAGAATTACTGGCTGTTCTTATAACCGAGAACGTATTTCTCCTGACGATTTGGAAAGAAATACGCTCGTTACCCAGCTCCTTTCTCTTCTATCATTTTTCATCTTCGCGATGAGCGATCTGATTATGTTCAACAGGGTCTGTGATTTTTATTATTAATAAAAAATGAAAAAAGTAAACACAGCGAATGTGACTGACCTTATTTACCACCGTCGCGTAATCAGTTTTGTTCAAGAGTGAATTTATGCTATTTCGATTCCTCCATGATTTGTAGAGAAAGTCTACTGTTTTTAGATGCCTTCATTTAAATTTTTGTCGATAATATTAAATATTCAAAAAAACTAAAGACTCACTCTGTCCAGTCAATAGTAATAACTATAATGCGGAGACTCGAGTTGAACTATCGGCTGATGTTAGATACAGCATGACAAGCCGGACTACGATAGAAGTTGGAATCACTTTTCATGAGATGTTGAAGGTAGATGAGGTAGAAAAACTCAACAAATACGACTTTTTTGCCTGAGTGCTGTTTCAAATATACAGCGCCGAAATTAGGATTATTCCTATTATGGAAGGGAATTGTGAGTAAATTCATAAGATGTTTTGGGAATGGAGATACTCTTAAGGGTGATGTTGGTGAAGTTATTCATTACCTACAACAAAAGTCTTTTGGACAGCCGTGGACAAAGTCTCGTAATTCACCCACGTGGCTTTGGAATCCAGTAGCCACAAATATAGGGAGGAAGCGATGAATGGGACTTTTCTATCATGGGGGATGTACAATAATATCAAATATATTACCAGTGAGCTAACACGTGCAATATTCTCTGTGATAATTAATATAATAAATAATATTCCAAAACCTCCGTAAAAAATATTTATAGTCAAAATCATAGCAAAAAGGGAGAATAAAATCCTAATGTAATGATTAGATAATATTCATTATATGGTAACCATAAGAGTGATTACTGAAATCACAGAATATTCCTTTACAGTCGAAGAATCTGTATAAACTTTACTAATGTAGACTACCGTCGAGGAATTCAAAGCGGCAATATCATCTACTGTGGTATTGGTCATGTCCTCATGCATAGGGCATTTGCCCAGAGAACCAACTGCTATTTCACCGTGGACGATCTGTTCGGAACTCTGAGGTCCTAAGCTCCCTTGGTATAAATTATTGAATCTTCTAGAATTTAGATTTATGGGAAGACGGAATCTACTTGTACAGACGGATTACTAACATAGCGACTGTCCCCCAATCGGCTAGTGGAAGCGTTAGCATTTTTATCTTCCGCTAGTCTCACTTTCTTAATTCCCATTCTGACCCAATATTCTTCCAAATATGCAAACGTGTGACATTGTACCAACACTTCATCAAATATGCTGGACGGATATTAAGCTCTTTGGAGGTTTGGTGGGTAATTAAGACTTAGAACGATAACAACGACGACGACTTCACCATTTATGACTATGTTGATGAGGAAGTCAGACTACATTTATCGAATCTAAAATATCCCTTTGTAGAGAGTTCTGGTATTAGGTTTTTCCTCGTTTTTATTTCGAGGCCTGGCCAAACCTCATTCATAAATGAGTTATACACCACGTTTTCGACCTACAGCGGCGATTTAACACAATAAACGAAACTTTCTACAAAAGTTTGGATGGCGAAAACAACGTAATCTTGATTTTATGAATATCCCTTAATTTAGAGACCGGATGCTGAGACATTGAAAAAATTCGAGTCACGCAGAGTTCGATTCACCCATTACATTTCTCACGTTCTTCACGGACTAACCGAGCTGGTTGGGATCATGACTAAAGAGGGGGAAGCCGAATACCAGTTTTCTCTCCATCAGGACCCCTCACTTAACTTAAATGTCTTCTTTAAGATTATTCGTAGACCAGAAGAAGAAATACACTAATTTCCGCTGACCAATATTTTAATATGATTACCTACAATCCCATATTTGTTCCTGAAAATGCTGTTATTCTTCATAATCGTCCTGGACTGAACTTGTTGACGAAACAACACCTAGCGAGTTCACAGAATTCCGACAAAAAATATGTATTTTATAACCAAATTGGGCATCGTCTTCCTCGACCAGTTGAGGATGACAACCCCCAAAGTACATTCGGAATGGATGTGGATGATTCCGTTACAGCGATAGACAAGTTTTTGAGCTGCAGTTCAAGCCATTTCCACGAACCAATAAAAGTTTTTTGAATTTAAATTTTATAGAATTATTCATCTCACGTTAATGTCCGCAGGTCTAGTAGGACTGAGATCCTTCCATCAGACTTGCCGATGAGATTTTTCTACCGGTCTCGTCAATCGCCGATTTGGATTGAAACCAACAACGATTCGTTGATTCCGCAAGGGGTTTGCGGTTATCTGAAGATAGGAATATTCAGAGACTGCTTATACCATTCCCACATTTAATCGGGAAAATCCACAAGAACAGATTTCGCATTTTTTTAGAATTATCTAGTGTCATTAGGTCGCCTGATGCGATGGCGAGGATATTTGTTTTTTTCATATATTAAATTTATAGCGTGGTATAAGATCTGGGAATACGGAGTTTAGCTCAGATACGGAGACTGATAGTAACTCCACTGAAATCGGGCTACAGCAAGTGCTAAGCATTTTACCACTTTTAGGGGATTGAAGAGGATGAACACGAAGATCATGAATCTGACACAAACTCTCACTATTAACGGAATGACATTTTGTTGTGTTAAATCTATTTTTTGAAATCAGAAATGTGTTATCTGTCTTAGCAATCATCAAGTATGAATATAACGGAATAACCATTAAATATAATTCCTTCCGTAGTGGAATTCTGCTGCATGGCAACACAATCGTCCTTCGGTTATGCTTTGACATCTGCTTGGAACACCGATGCAAATGTGGTGGGATAGTTGACAGGAAGACGTAGTCTATAGATCTTATATTTTTAATGTTGATAGTCGTGGAATATTTGTAGAAAATTGAGAATTGATTTTAGAACTTGTTTTAAATTCCTGAAATATTGTGGGAGTAAATTTTAGATAAACAAATAATTGCAACTGTTGGAATTGCCTTAGTCGAGGGTAATGGTACCTGTCTTTTAAATTAAATGGCAGTCCTCACTGAATCGCATGGAATTACGTTTTGTTTAATAAATTGACTTAAGGAAATTAAATAATCTATTTTCCTTAACATTAATTTTTTATAACAAAAATAAATAACTTTGCGTTATTCCTTCCATAGTAGAACATTGACTACAGTCATAAAACAAACACATCGGCCCAATCAACACAATAACCAATAAATGATATCAATACCTACAAATTACACATATAAACGCACGTGGTCTTTCATTTCACAGTCAACAGTCCCACTCCCGTCGTTCAACCTCACACCCAGTGACCATCCAATTCCTCCATTACTGAACGGAAAATTGGAAAGGACGTACTCCTCAAAGCAAACTTGTAAACTCAAGTACTCCGTAAAATCAAAGTGGTACTTCAGTGTCCTCAAAAGTTATCCCTTCAATCCACATCATAATCCGCAGTTTTGGAGGAATCTGAAGATTTCTAAGGTAACTTAGTGGAATACTAAAAGTTATTCACTTCACGAAAATTGTCGAAATCGTTAGCATATTCCTCCTCTGCTCCACAATCCCTGAGAATGAGGATCAAGGCAACAGTAAATGTTTCAAAAATTAAGCATATTTGTAAGAAGTGGACTCCAGTATTTGAATATTTGGCTCTCAGCAGAAAAAAGCCATTTCTGCAAAGAATTGATCCGGAAACGACCACCAGAGTAAACTAAGCCAAAACCTTTGTGCCAGGACTAAGATCGGTCTTCAATTTAGGAATAAAGTCACATTCAGTAGCCTTGAGTTCTACTGTTCCATCAGTCAAACATAGTTAAATTATTTTGTGAGTCTCCTTTAAAAGCTACAAACCCCTTTTTGGAAAATTTCCCGATTCATCATTGGTTTCTTCTATTTGGAGTACTGAATGCAAAAGAAACGACTCACATCTGCCAGGGATTTTATCTGCATTTAGTCAAATTGTTAACCTGGAAATCAAAAGATCCTTTGATGAGGTCTTTTTGTGGTTATTACAGAGAAGAGAACGTTCTTGGAGTTTTTAATATCAGAGACAAGCCGAAGTATATCAACATTAAAATTGTGTTGTAATCAAATTAAGTAGTCTACATGAATTTTAAGTAAAATTTGATCGGAAGTAGTGAGCCACTCAGCACAATTTGAAATCCAACTAAAAATAATTGATATTGAAAAGTTCCATTATTTTATCAACATCGAATGAAACCGCAATTCCCGCCATTATTTGAATATTTATTTAATTTTATTTGAAAATAAATTTTTTATTTCATAAATAAAACTCTAACAATTCCACCCTACATCGGAAGTCGTAAATGATATTCTTCTCACTTATGCGGACGACATCGTCATAGCTTCACGTGATCGGACATCCAGACTGTTACTTCAAAATTGCAACAAACCTGGACCACCTTACCGAATGGCTGCTGAAGAACCGCCTATCGACTTGCACTGAGAAGTCTGTCACAACTCTCTTCACATCAGACAAGAGTCTGGGAAGATGGACGGTTCATTTAAAAACAAACAATAGTGTTTTCCAGTTTAGAAAATCTTAAAAGATCCTTAAGGTACACATGGCAATCTCCCCCTATGTTCGAAATTGTTGTAACAAATGTGAAAAGAAGACTAAGGTATAGAAATGTCTCGACCTCTCTCAACAGTCTTTGCATCTTTATCTGGTGTTCATACTGTGCATCGGCATGTCTAAGGAGGGGTTCACGCGCACGAATCCTCCTCCAGAAAATTGCCCCACTCGCATTAATCATAGTATCAAAGCTTCTGGGGTGGTTTCTATGAAAGAAGACTTCTTCGAAGTTTCGTCACCTTTGAGAGAACGTTATAGATCTCGGTCAAGTTCGTTACGACAATGTTTGTCCCCCAAGCAGCAAATGCGAGAAAAAGTTTTCCCATCTAACTTGACGTCAGTTTATAGGTACCCTTGTCTTCTCTATGATGTGGAAAAAGTCATACTTACTTTTCTGGACTGTCCTGTAATCTTCCCCTTGATAATGCTGACATCCAACGACTATATAGTCGGCGTAGGACAGTAATGTGTCGTTGTCATCTTGTGGAATTGGTAGGTCATTCGTAGTAGATTGAATAAGAGGGGAGATTATGGGGAACCTTTAGTAACGATTTGGTAATAGTCTTAATGCAGAACATCGATTGCCCTGACGTACTCAGGATATTCCCCAACTATAACTCAGGTTTGCGCCAATGTTCGAAGAATAAATTTTATGATTTTCCTTGGAAGAAACTCCAAATACTTTAGATTCCCCCTCGTGTCTGGTTGTTGTTTCCCATACAATGAAGGGTGTTTGGCGTTAAAGTCCTCGAATACTAACAAGTTTTCAAATTTTCGAGGTCAGACAAATCCACGAAAATCCTTTGGCACAAGATCTTTGAAGGGGAACATAGATTTTGCATGTCATCTGAACCGCGAGACGACGAGTTATTTATTTTCCTGATTACCGAGTGTACCATTGACGGGTTAAAGAAAGTCATGTTGGGACATTTATTCCTTCGACCATTGCCAGAACGAACATTCAGGATTTGGACATGGCTCTCGATGTCCAATTAAATGCGGAGAGCACTTCTTGAGCCTTCTTATCGATTTCCATAATACAGTGGAGGAAGATTGTTACGTCCACTGATTGTCTTTCGAATTTATCAAATTATTTCTCGTTTGGATTAGAGCTCGCGTTTCAGCATCAATTGGGTGTGATGGACGTTGAGGACAACAACCCATCGGAATTTATCCTTTGCGAGCTCGGAGTATAATCTCGTTGAGGTATTTGACAGCAACATCGACATTCAGAAGTTCTTTATCTGGAAGGCCGCCACTTTTTTGCAATAAAATCAATATAATAATATTAACAGCCTTTTTACGAGAGCCATAATATTTATTGCTCCGCATAGGCAGGACACATTTATTTAAGTAAAGAACAGTTAATTTTAACTAATCGTAGAACCAAATCAATATATGATAATTTTTAGTTACAAATTAAATATTAAATTTTTATTTTCTTACGAATAATTTTATTTTCTATATAATAATTTTTTGAATTTATTATCTACAAATGTATGCCATTCGTTAAGTGTAATTTTTCGTCACTTCATACTGGGTTTACGAGGAGTATAGGAGCAACATTTAAATGGGAATTCTTTCTCCTTCAATCAAGTGGAAAAAATGTTTTATTGCTAAAGTAAAGTTGTTGTGACCTGCAGCCATTAAGCACTAAATGGGAGTAACCTCTCGTAATCACGAGCCCAATGTTCTGGAAAAGCCATCGCGTCATTCCAGGTTCGTCTTTTTTCTTCTCCGCAAGGCGTCTGAGAGATAAAAATTGTCTTGTCAAAAAGTAAATGGTAAGACAAATTTACTATTTCATTAAATAAATCAATTTCGTTTCCGTTGATGAACATACCTAGGAATAGATCTTTTCAGGAGATCAACAAGGACAACAATTTGCGACTACAATTCACATCACAGTATACTGAGTAAGTCTTTTGGGGAGGACAAATCCGCAGAGTATTTTCACTCCCATATATAACACTTCCATCAACCAGACTCCCATCTACTTTGCATCCACATCCAACATGACAGCTATTCCCCACAATTACTAAATCACCCACGTGGGCTAACATTAACTACTAAAATACCCATAATATCGATCATATTACAACTCCCAATAGAGGAGTACACCTCTATATTATGGAATACGACAACCTGCACCAGTCTTTAAGTGATTATAGTTCCCGATAGTGAGGACCGAGTTCTTAGAGCCTCTAAAATTCCAAATAACAAAACCTATTACAAATAATCACATTTTCCTCGATTATGTTGTAGTTACCGATGACGACTGGGCCGCTCACAGCTATTATTTTACTGAGAGGGTGGATTATTACATTTGAGCCTGCTTTATGACTTAGTAATACCAATAGTTATGTTTCCAACCAATTCTGCCTCAGCAGCTATGAATGAAGTTGAATTTGACTTGGTACTAGATTATGTTTTAATTGTATCACCTCATTCTAGTGTACGCAATAATATTTAAATTTAGTTTTTATTTTATTAATAATTATTATCATTGACTATCGGAAATTTTTTGATTCCGTTATACATGACAAGCTGTGGTCCGCTTTAAAAGAATTTGGATTCGATGCCCATCTAATATCGCTTATCAAATCTCTTTATAAGGATCAAGGAGCTATTTTAGAACAGTGTAGGGAGATACCGATTGGTTCAAAATTGGTAAAGGAATAAGATAAGGATGCTTATTATCTCCCATCTATTCAATATTTATGCCGAAATGATCATGACTAAATTAAATACTGTATCAAATAGCGGGATTAAATTTGAAGGCAGGAACATCAATAATTTACTACCTTACTGGATTAAACAGAGGATGTCCTCAGGGAGTTGATTCTAAGATTCAGAGAAGAGAGCGCCGTATTTGGTTTATTGTTAAATGTCAAGAAGACGACTGCTAATAATGGAATAATGGAACTAAAAATTGGGAATGAGAAAATAGAGAGTTGTGATAATATTGTCATTTTGGGTTGTCTAATTAATCGGAATGGTGACGAAGGTTTTGAAATCAAAAGGCGAATTGCCATGGGACGAGACTTCCAGAGAATGAATAGAATTTGGGAAAGCAGATAGCTTAAGGACCAAATACAGACTGGTTAATGCAATCGTGTTCCGGTTTTTTTATACGGCGCAGAATCATGGATACTGAAATAGGCGGATAGACGAAAAATTGATGCTTTTGAACTTTGGTGCTGGAGGAGTTTACTAAGAATCTCTTGGACTTCCAAAATAACAAACACCGATGTACTCAAACGGGTGGAGACGGATATTTCGCTTGAAGGAAAAATTGTAAAAAACAGATTGGCATTCTTTGGGCATGTTTCCGCTCTGATTCACTGGAAAGAAGCATTGTGCTGAGCAATATTACTGGAAGAGAAGACCTGGTCGACCGAAGACTCGGTGGCTATCCATGGTAGAAGACGTCACGGGAAACCTATACATCAAGGCTACTCCGAATTGCGACGGATCGGAGAAAGTGGAGAAAATTGGCTCATGAGATCTCCAAGGGTCAAACACGACTGAATTTGGATAACATAACATTATCATTTAATCCAATATCAATTCAAAAGTTTTAAGATAAGTTGACATTCATTGCACAAAATTTCTACTTTGCTTCATAATTTATGAAAATAACCGAACCGGACTTACGCCTCTTGAGGCCCTTATGAGACTAGACTCCAGATCACGGGAATGTGGTCCTGAAAATTCAGGCAGTCCTGTACGTTTATGCGCGGGTACGAAGGAAGAACACATGCAAAGATGAGGTCTCTGTTAAAATGCATCGGGATCACGTGATAACTAGCTTGTTTTACCGTGGTCTTGGGTTAAATAAATAAAAAGATAAGTAAAAGTCTAAGAAATCGAGATCACCTGACGGCCACGAATCCCCTTTTTAATTTATCTATGATTCTTAGTTATAATAAATAAGTAAAAATCGCGAGGACTGACACAATAGACCGAAGAAACTTAATTAGAAATAATAGGGATTTAATATCCCCCCTATATCACATCGAATTGTAGGATAAATGAAAGTAAATGATTCTTTAAATGCCAGGTACAAAGGGTGGTAGGCGCGGCAGAGATGTGCGAATTACGGGCCTATACTCTCGTGAATTCCTAGGTTGTGCCACAAAAAGACGTTTCTTGCCAAGTTTGCTGATAGATTGATCTTTTTGGACAAGTATCTTGTTCTTATGCTCAAAAATTGTTTCCTGCTTACCAAAATGTTTTTCAACTTCCAAAGTTCCTCTTACTACGATGAAGAGACTCTCCTTGATGATTAAATTAAGTAAACCCTTGAAGCAATTACATATTTACATTATGATGACTATGGACGGCTTCAGGCGACTTTGCCTGTTTGTTTTGGTGGATTTAGGATTACCGTACCTTTGGATGCCGCATTAAGCCACATTTGTTCTCTAATAGTTCCTAATCAGAAAGCGTATTCGAGACTTGAAAAAAGGGAGAATCTTGAGAGCACTGAGAATGCGAGAAGACATAGCCGTTTGATCTATCCACATAGCTAACATCCACTGTTGTGCAGGTTGAGCGCAGGCCTTTTCCGTAGGCATGCCTGCCTCAACAGACGTTGAAAAACGCACTTTCCTCTGCTGGCCACCACTGCATTTTGGAGCCAATTGGTCTCATCTGAGAAGATGGAAAATGTCCAGACAGGATCAAAACATTCCCTTTTGCTAATGTTTGGAACCTGGTTAGGATGCACGGGTTTTGATAAATACTCTCAAAAAAATTTGGTTACCTCAGTCTCGGACCCATGTCATGTTCTAAGCAAACCGAAAATCAGAAGAGAATAAAGTACCAAAGCATTTCGGAGGATCACTTGATGTCTCATTTGAGATGAATCTTTGTTCCACAAGCTGACTGGCTCAATGATCTAAATGGTAACCAAGGATCCACGTGAGGCTGTATGGATTCGATAATGTATCTCGTGAGCTATCGTCAGAAGTAACAGCACGGTCATTCAAGCTCCCTAAATTAAGTGTTCTTTTGACATTTTTAATGAAGAATAATAATTAGCGTGGAGTCACCGGATTCAACAATTCTGGAGGCGCTCAGAATGCTCTTAAAGCAGGGGTGGTCAACCGGTCGATCGAAGAGGATTTTTTGGTTAATCGCAAAGATCCTAGCCCATAGTGCTTGTTTCCACCTGGAAGGAAGATTAGTCGGAAGTTCCCATGTTGTTCTTCGATCCCGTTTATAAGTTTGGTCTCCTGAAGGCAGGCGATTGAAACCTTGTATTTTGAAAGATCCTCGACCAGTTCCTTCCGTTTCCAAACGCTAGAGAGTCCCCTGACGTTAAACGTGAGAAGGGAGAAGTCCGATGACTTGAAACTGTGTTTTCCAGACATTGAGATCAAGAGCCACGTCACCAGCTCAACCAAAAACAATACATGCCCCAATCTTGGAAAATAATTAATTATTTACCTGAGTTTTGGAGTCTTTACTTCTTTTGCCAGAGAGGAGCGCCACAGACATAAAATACTGATCCCATGATAAATAATTCTCACGCTTTTGGCTTTTCATTTGTAGTTTAACAGTTTCAAATATTATTTATACTGACAATAATATTTAATAAATTGTAATATTGTTTCTCCGATTTAACATTTTTTTGCAAATTGAAAATCTCGGACCTAACAATGTGAGATCACCATTCCAGAATATGATTCTATCATTTTTTCATTCTAACATATTCCAGGCTTCAGAGAACTCAGCACATCAGATCAAATTACTACTGTACCCTCATTCGAGGAATTAGTTCACTATGATGTTGACCAAAGTCAGAAACCACGGAACCCACTGAACTCTTTAGTTGATCTAGATAGGTATCGTTGAGAGGATACACCGTGCCACTCGAGTCAGCAATCAATTAGTTTATTGAATTTTAGAATTAACATTTTGATTACATTTATTACTATCTACAACTACCTTCCGACATGTTATCAGCAATTTTTATTGTCCCAGGGGCTATGTGGTGGAGTAATTTCTGATTCATATTCAACAATCATTGACATATTTGAGAGAACTGGAATTGCACATTGGTTAGTCATATCTGAATCAATAGAGTTTACATGACAAATCAACTTAATACAAGTATAAATTTATTAAAATAAAGATTTGGTTATGGGAGTCTCATTTAGGACCTAATAGTCTCCCAAACCTGATCTGAATCCCCTATTATTAAAACGCACTCCCAAGAAAACATAAAATTAGTTACTTTTCCTTTGTGCCTCATTTCTAAACAGTTCTGTACACTGAACGGTCGTTTTCGTCACTTTTAGAAAGCAGACAGAGATGTTGTATTTTGCTAGATCGTATGTCAGTTGGTGTTTCTTGTCCTTTGCAATTAAAAGTTCCCAGAGTAAACGGAAAAGTAGGTAAGGAATACAAATAAGACATAGAGACGTCATCACCTCAACCATTAATTGCCTACAAAAAATAGTAAAGTTCCAACTAAAGGATGGAAGCGGTAATTTGATTTTAATCAAGTTCATCTGCCAGATTACTAGCATATCTCATCGATTGATCGACAGTTCTACTAGAATACTTCTCTCGTCACTTGGGCAATTTTTGTCAATAAAGTAAAAAATTCACATGCCCTTAAAATTGTTTAAAACTTATAAAAATGTGATTTTTTAGGTCAATGTAGAAAACATTTTTATTGATTTTTGTTGATTCATTTTTAGAGTTTTTGAATAACGTGTCATCAACTGTTATGCATCAATCAATCAGAAGTCATTGAAAAGGTAGGACTGTTATTATAAAATATCCTGGTGAAGTTTTTTTAAACTTACATTTTATTAGTATTTTACATTGTGCTACTGTAATATCTTGATTTTCTCATTTCCATCTACCTATCTAGGATCAGTGATGTCACTTGTGCTTAGAATATGATTTTCATGCATAAGTTGAACAGTAAAGTTTACAAAACCTTTTTTTGAAGGTATTGGATATCGACTTCTTCTATGCAAACGTGTCGAAAATCTTCCAAGGTAACTTGACCGAGCATTTGAGTTTTTTTACATAGTTAGAAAAATTGGTTTGATTTACGAAAAATCGATAATGTGAATACACATAAATTTCTTCCATAAACAGAAAATTTATGAACTATTTTAAAAATTGTATTTCAGTAACGATTATGCGGAATTAAGAAGTATCTGAAATCTAGTATTGTCATAGCGTTTGCAGTTGAGACACCTCAGCGGACCTCTTCTGTACTATTCGCATGTGATTGGCACGTGAGCAATGTTGAAACAAGTCGGACAAGCGATGTTGATTCCGCCTTTAATCCAACTGGAACCTTTACAAGAGGGAGTCTCCATCTGCCTTGTAGAAGCATAAGTTCGTGGTAGAGGGGGCTAATTCCTTGACAAATTAATGAAGGTCGTTATCATTTACCCATAAGGGCAGGTTGTTCAACTCAATTTCGGAAGATCTCGTCGGAGTTAACTAAGCAATAGATTCCAAGACCATAAGGTGAAGTAGGATCCACATGATCATAAAAGTTCTTTGTCCCTCCTTTCTGAATTCGAAGCGGAAGATCCCTGAGCCTTCGTGGCTCAATCTGATAAATCCTGTAAAAGTCGAACGAGTACAGCACGTTAGAAATTTTGATAGCCCCCATATTCGATGTCACAGAAATCTGAGTAAACACATTGCCAGAGTATACAAAGCTGGAGGATCATGAGGAATATACTACGTTTCAGTTCCTGTAGATGTGCAAACAGTCTGGATCTCGTCTTCAAACTTTTTCACAGATTTAGCTCCTGTAGCTCCTGAAAAGTAATAACTTTTACTGTCGCACTTTTTGATTACATTTGAACTAACTTTTGAACCATTTTTTTCCGGCCATTGTCACAAAGACTTCACAACCACGTTTTTTTCAAAAATAGTTGTGTACTTTTGATGCCGGCCAGGCATTGGGTCTCCTTAGTAAAGTGGATCCAATTACGCCATCAGGCGTAATAAATTGTTTTTATATATTTTATTTATATAATTAAAATAATAAAATAAATAATTCAAAAAATCTGTGTTGTATGTCACGGGATAGCAGTTCTTCTAGTTATCGAAGTAGAGATAGATCACATGAACGGTAATTAATAAAACACATTGATAGATCAAGAAGGCGTCGTTCTAATAGAAGACATAGTCCTGAAGATAGAAGACAAAGAAAAATCTACTCTCGCAGTCATAGACGACATTCTAAGTACAATTTTCTCATTATTGTGTTATAAACTGATTATATTTCTTTCATACTAAATATTATATTTCCAAATAATTATTCTATTCCAATATGGCCTGATATTTCTCTTATATCCTCTTATTGTGCTTAATATAAAATTCCCATGCTAAATTTTTGTACCTCACCAATTATGCCTAACTATTGTTCCAGGACAGACGAAATGTTTCTCCTGCTAAATTTGCTATATATAAAATTCCCATGATAAATTTTATTTATCCTATTAATTATGTTTAATTATATTTTGATACATCGTAAGTTACTAATCCTCAACATTACACTAAATTTATATTCTTTCCACGATGAACGTTATTTAGCCTTCCAATATGGTTGACTACATTTGATAATTCGTAAAATTTTTCTCCTTAATATTACACTAAACTTTAATATTTCCATGATAACTTTTGTTTAGCTGACTAATTATGTTTAACTACTTTTTGATGCTTCTTAAAATGTTACTTCAGCCAAATTTTGTTATACCTAAATTTTCCATGATAAAGTTTGTTTAGCCACCAAATATGGTTAATTACTATTTGATGCACCCTAAAATTACTACGTCTGCCAATTTTACTAAACATACAAAATTTCCATGAAAGTTTGTTTAGCTTACCACTTATTGTTAATTACTGATTGATTTTTTTAATATAAAATTCCCATGGTATACTTTATTTAGCCTACCAATATGCTTACCTGCATTTGTTGCATCTTAAAATTTTTCCTTACCTATCATACTTGTGTGTTTTTTAATAAATATATATCTATCTAATCGCTTATAGTACTAGTGAATATAGCAGTGAGTATGGTAATCCGTCCAAAATTATAATGCTGCAACAACTTCCTCTTTTTGTTACTGAGAAAGACGTGTGGATAGTACTTTACCCTTAGATTATGGATAACATGTCTGATCAACGACCTCACTCCATTAGACTCCTCCCAGGTAGTCCGTACACTCATTCAAGGGACCTCACGTGCCTTGGTTGAATTTAAAAACACTCAGGAGGCCCAACAGTGGATGAAAACATGCAAGGTACCACAACCGTTCTAACACAGGGTACATGGTCTTTAATGGGTCGGTATGATGTCCCTCTTACCTACGCTGAGTCCCAACCCCTCGAGGAGATGCAGGACTGGACATGTAGTAAGGTAGTCTCCCTTGTGAGCACAGTGTCATATATACAACTTCAAAAAGAGGAACTTTTGCTTTCGGTGTAATATATCCCGCCAAGAATCCTTCGCCAATGTGGGGGAGAACCAAATTGCGAGTGATCCTAGCAGCAGTACTTCTCGATAATATGTAGCCCTCATACTGAGAGGACTGGATGAATTGACTGATGAGAGTTCCCTAATTTCGGGGTTTTCCAGAATAACCAGTACCCCCCTCATGAATATGCACGTAGTTAGGGATAGAGACACTCAAAAGTCAAAAGGATTTGCATTTGCCGAGTTATCCACCATCTCAGAAACTTCTGCCGTGGTGGAAGAGATATCTTTCGGCGGGAAAAGGTTGAGAGCTGATGGAAAAGATGTGCAAGTCGACTTTGCACGTGACTCATTCGACTCAATGTATGGCGGAGAGTTACAGTAGAATGAATTCGATGGAGAATTGGCCCAAGAAGCCAGAATTCCAGTATTCTGAGGTACTCTTTGGTCTTAGTTTGCGAGGGGTACCAAGCCGACACGAGCAATGTTGGAGCAGCAGCAGCCCAGGCAGCGATGAATAAGGGGAAGACTAAAAGGAAATCTAGTTGTACTCAGAACCGTGTGTTTTTGGTGTTATTTGGGGATAGAGACCTCTTCCTATGTTTATGATGAGTCCTCTGGTTATTACTACGACACAGTAAATGGGTTGTACTATGACCCTGTTTCCACTGTAAGGGATTTTTGTGGTTATTTGACAGTATTTTTACAATCCTATTACTGCACAGTATTTATATTGGAATGGGACCTCATTTGTGCTGCATGTCCAACAAGAACCTGATAAACAGCCTGAAAAGCCCGCCAAGAAAATTGAATTGAAAAAAGAAAGTGTACAAGTTAAGGCGGCAAAAAAGATCAAACGTGACATGGATAAGTAGGCCTCTAATCAGAATTCAGTTAAAGTGGACTCTTCCGTGAACATTGATGCTCCAACTCAGTTTGTCCTTCCAGTCGAAAGCCAGAAGGTTGAAATTGCTGAGAACTTGGTTAATTGGAGTCGTTTAGTGTGTCTTCTATGTAAAAGACAGTTTAATAGTCGTGAGGTGTTAGAAAAGCACGTTAGATTGTCACAATTGCATGCGGTTGACCTTTTGATTGATTTCTAGAAAAATCTAGAAGCTTTGAATAAACCACATGGGACGACTGAGAGAGGGAATTTTTTCGATGTATCGGACGAGCCAAGTCAGCGACAATATCGTGATAGAGCTAAGGAAAGGCGTGATAAATATGGAGTGTCTGAGCCACCTGGTGATGTTTCCTAAATTACATTTTCTTTTATTAATAAGTTTCCTACATGTGAATTGTGACATCTTTATATGACTGGTGTTAACCATCTTGTAATATGTTGGAATAGTGGAATTGTTTAAATTACGGTTATGATTAATAAAATTGAGTCATTAATCATTATAAACGCCTGCCCCTTGCAACCTACTCCAAAGTGCCTCTGGAATTCTTGAGTCATCTAGGGAATCAGATTTCTGCGTGAACAGGAGATCCTCATGAGCGCTGTTCGCTATTTGAGAGAATCTCGCTGTCCATCCTAAGAGGGAATAGCCTCGCAGTAAAGGTGGCCACTGTATGAACTATTGTTATTTTTATTTTGTCATCAATGAATCAATTTTATGAAAAAATTCTAAGATTTGATTATCTATTGAGTTATATTTTTATAAACACTGAGAATAACTGCAGTCAACTTTAGCAAATTGGCCACTTTTTGGTTACTTAGAATTTGTGGCCAATTTGAAAAGTGGATAATCTGAAAAAATAAAATTTTAAAGAATTTTTTTAGAAAAACGACTTTGATCAAAAACGTATTTAATTCCTAATTGTTTTTTTCCTTAATTAATACCTTCTTTGTATTTTTTAATTAAAGAAATTAAAAAACTTTGTCCATTCTCATTATTAGCTAAAAGTTCCATCTCTATTGCAGTTAATAATAACAAAAATATTCATTTTGTCTAAGGTCTTTCCTTTTCCGATTCTTGTTCACTATTTTATGATTTTTCTAATGAATTTTCATTAAATTTTTAATTCCCTGTGTATTCAATGTTTAAAAAATCCTCAACTTTTAGAGGATCGAAAATGTCTGTTATTCTGATTGCTAATTTAATTTAATTAAAGCACATCCCCGTTACCAGTACATACTGTTTATGGTTTCGCTTGTGCCATGTTTTTTCGACTATCCTTTCCGTTAGCCTTCTCCATCCCTTTAGTTGTCGTGCTTGCCCCCTGATTTCGTCCAGATTGTCTGCATCCATCAGTCGGCAGCCAATCGCACATAATCCTCCAAAGTGACTTGGAAACAAAACTTCTTGGACGTCCTCTGAATGTAGAAGATTAAGTATGGTCGAAAAATTCTTCGTTGGTGGCATAAAATGGTGTTTCTTCACGCATCCGTAGAATATGTCCAAAAAGGTGCCAGCGGGCTTCAAGTACGTTAACGCCTGAGGTCCACAATCAGTGAAAATTGGTGTATCATTAATGTCAATTTCAAGATTTTCGCTATTCGATTTAATTAAAACTCTGAAACGATTCCTGTCTTCGGATATGTCTTCCCACGCTACTTTTGGAAAAAACCGTATCTTTTAAAATCAATTTCTTGTAGGAATCATAGATCGAAACATTGTAAAAAAGACCTTCAATTAAAATAATTATGTTAATAGATTAGCCTGAGCATGGTATAATTACTCTTAAAGATTTTATAATGCCAATATTGATGGATTGAAGTAAACCGGTGAACGATGTGATCGTCAGAGCTCTGAAGGCTACAGGCTTCCCATCACAACTTTAAACCGTGGGTCTCGATCGAGGAAATGGTTTGCAATGTTGATAGTCCCGAATCCACTTGTAATTTATATTCCAGATATTTCCGTGGTCTTTCTTCGAATGGGAGGTAGTTAATGGTCCTTTTTTGCGGTGCATTAAGTGCACCCTGAGCGTATGCAGAACTTCCGCAACTGGTAGACCACATGACGCCACGTTTGCGTTATTTTACATAACAATAAGATTATGATATCAATTTATTATATATTAAAAAAACACTAGTTTTATCAAAATTAAAGAACAGACGCCCAATGCCTAGCCGGCATCAGGAGGATCCACTATCCTTTCCCCGGGACAATTTCGTCACCTGGAGACAAGTTCTGGGTCGCTGGAACTAGTCACGATCAAGGAGTTAGTTTGGTTACCCTTGGTCTTTGGAATTATTTTAATTAATTTAATCTATTCCACGCGATAAATGAGTCACCTGAGTCTGCCACACCAGGAAATGGAAATAATAAAAATTAAAATAAATTATGATTGTCCTCAAATTCCTAAAAGCCAAAAATATAGGCTCAATAAATTGTCTGAATCTTTTGAGTTTGAAGATGAAAAACAATTTACCTGAAAATGGATTAAGGATGAGATTTTCTACCTCTGGTCAAACAGAATTAAAGATTCTATCGATTCAGGTAACCACTGTTGCTGATCTGAAAATAGGCTGACCACTATTGGAGGCCATTTGGAAAAACAGGTTATACAGTCTTTTAAAAAAAATGTACGATTTAACGAGAAAAGAAGTTCAAGAAGTAATAACTTAGTTCACCTTCTGTAAACCACAAGAATGATGTCGACAGAACCTCCAATTAGGCCAATAATTGAAAAAAGACCTCGTGACATCTATCTAGCAGATCTTATTGACTTGCATGGGTATTATCACATAAACGACGAATACTCGTGGGTATTAAAAAAAGTAATTAAAAGGTTATGGCATTAATCGACAGTTTTTCAAAATACGGAATTGTCAAACTACCCGAAAAAAGTAGAGTCACGTGAGAGGATTGTTTATAATGAAGAAGACACCTCACTAGATGACGCGAAAAGGCATACAAGAATCGACATATTTGTGGCGAATATATGTCTAAAAAAGACGGTGGAAATTTGACAAAGAGGAGATCAATATTGGAGATTGTGTTTTGCCGTCATGACGCAGATGCCAACATGCAAAATAGAAAATGCCCGCTAATTTCACAATACACGGAGATGGGAATATTATAAAAAATGTGCATTTTTCAGGATTAAAAATAATAAAAACTTGATTATAATTTTTTTAATTTTTAGAGTTTTTGAATAAAATACTGACGTGTGTCATCAACTGTCATGCGTCATTCAATCTGGAAGATCATTGAAAAGGTTATGACTGTTGTTAGAAAATATCCTGGAGATTTTTATCCTTTTATTGAAACGTTCGTCTAAAAAATTCAAATTACCAGGTTTATCATTTTATTACTATTTTTCAGATTTCACTGTGATTTTCTCATTCCATCTAAAGACCATAGATCAATGAGGTCACTAATGCTTACTCGAATCTGATTTTCTCTGCATAGGTTGAACTTTAAAGTTTACGAACGTGTTTGAGGGTATTCCATATCGACTTCCTTCTATACAAAAGTGTAGAAAATTTATGCCAAAGGTAACTTGACCTGAGCCTATGCGTTTACCCGTATAAGATGTTGCTAGCATATTCAAAAATTGCATTTCAGTTACGATTTATGTGGAATTAAGAGGTATCTGGATTCTAGACCGAAATTTTAATCTAAAACGTTTTTCATTACATTATTCTATATTTTAATAAAGTTTTTGATTAGCAGTTTTCATATTAAAACTGTTTTTCTAGATAAATTTTTCATAACGTCAAAAATAAAGTCATTTTCATAAATTCGGATTTATAAAGTCAAAATAAATCGCCCAAGTAATAATATGGACTTTTTGATGGAAACATAAGACTAGCGAACATATTGATGACTTACACTTTGGTGCAACCTAAAGTGTAGAGAATAATAACAGAATCTTCACTAAGGGAGGTAGTAAAAACACGTAAGAAAAAAATAATTACTCCTTTTTTCGATAAAAATTTTTTTTTCATTATAATTATGATAAATTTACAACGGATTTGTGATCGTGCCTTGGACTCTGCTGGACACCGCTTCATATTGTAGCCACTCGGACTGCTCAGAGGAGACGGAAAGACGTTGGTATGTGTTGTACCTACATTTACTCCCTTTGTCTTTCCTCAAAAGTCATATCAAGCTGATATCCTTTTTTTTTTAATTTTTATTTTGGCTTTATAAATTTAAACAATAGAAGTCAGGTAGTTGCCGCCCTCACCGCGTGGCTGTTCCCTCTCAAAATTGCGAGCGAAATTCGCTCAAATAGCCAGCGGCGTTCACGGAGATCTCCAGTGCATGAGGTGATCCGGTTTCCAAGACGTCCGAAAAACTCGAGTGTAGAGGGGGAGTAGGATCCGGAAGTCTCCATAGCAAGGGGAACAAATTTGACATCATCGGGAAGGTCGACGTATTTAACGAGTTTGGCCTTCTCCGCCTTTACGGATGCTGAACAGGCCCTTGTAGCACTCTCGTGAAGATTTTTCTGGGCAAACGTGTCTGTACATGTCACATCCCAAACCAGTGGTTTCCCGGCCTCAAATGGAAATATGGTCATCCCGTCCGGTCGTTTCCCGTCACTTCTGCATAACCCGACCGGTTCAAGAATGGCCGAGTATCCAGCAGCATCCATAGCTCGCCTGACAATTTCATTCAGAGCCTTGTGCCTTGGGGATCTGCCAGCGCTCCTCCTGCAGGCGAGAGGGTGCAGACCATAGCAGTCTATCAGGATGCCACATCGGCACGGGTGAGGTACACATACTTTTAGTCCCAGCCGCAGAGAGATACCAGTTCTAACGCATTCATCATCCAGAAAAGTGCCCAAAGCTCCATTGGGGATGGCGTTTAGCCAAGCTCCGCTCTCAGGGGAAGCCCCCGAAAGCAAATAAGCGCGTCGGTGCTGATTGGCAGATTCTAGTAAGAGTCCAAATGATTTCCAGCATAATAAGTTGTCCAGGTTTCGCTGGCGATCTTGGGAAGGAGGCAGGGGGAGGTTGGTGGCATTCCAGGCTTCTCGTGCGTGGATTATCTCTTGGTCAGTTGAGAATTCGGGTGGGGAGTGTAGAATCCTCCTGACCAAAGGTTCGCAGGCCGTGAGTGATGATAAATGAGCGGGAAGTGAGACGTCCAAAGTTCGACGATTCCAAGACCCCCGAATCTAACTGGGAGTGTAGCCTGCATCCATGTATCATCGTCGAATCGGACATTAAATATTTGCTCCGTCGAGCTGAGGAGAGACAAATCAAAATTCTCGAGCAGCTCCAGTTGAGAATAATATGGAGCTGTCCTTAGTAGATAAGAGATTCTCTGGATGTTGAGACTTCTTTTCAATAGGAATAGTGCTGTGTGCAAGTCCAGCAGCTGTAATCAATAGGAATAGTGCTGCTGATATCCTACAATTATTATTTATCAATGAATTTAACTTTTAAATCTATGATCAAAAGAAAAAATAAATACCAACAGTGGGATTCGAACCCACGCATCCGAAGATAACAGCACCTTAAGCTGCCGCCTTAGACCGCTCGGCCATGTTGGCTTCCTATGCTATTTATCCTCATAGAAGATTAATATAATATTTTCATTTTTTAATCAAATAAATCAAACAAATATGAGCAACAATTTTTTTAAATGATTGAAAATTCTTCAGTTAAACGATCAAAAAATTTTTTGTTTCACTTTATAAATTCAGTAAGTCAAGTTATTAATTTGTCAAGGTTGGAATGATGTGAGCTGAAAGCCTACCTTATTTGAAAAGCACGAATAACCGATAAAGTAACTTCGTTAATGAAAATTTGATAGATAAATCAAAATCCAAAAAATAGTTTGAAATTTTATTTAGTGAATTGCATCAAGATGCTGCTGACGAGGACATTAGAAAAAGTTGCTTCGTCTACCATGATACTTCATTCATCGGTATTTAATCTGGTAGTCTTCAACAGCGACTTCAAGTAAGGCACGATTTACACTGCAGAAATCATGCGTATTGAATTGCCTCAAAAAATAACATGGATGATTGTGTCCATGATTTTGGTATATGGGAACGTTCAATTATATTCATCCTACATCCGTCCTATGTTGTTATGATTGGATTTCTTCTTGAGTCTCGGATAAAGCCTTGGATCTAGCAAAAACTCTACAACCTGACTTCTCTCTAATGTTTCATAAGGACGGGCGTTTCATAGGAAATTAACTTTGAAGTTATCATAGATTTCTCACCCAAAATGTTAACAAAAAAGATCATATCAATTAATTGTTGAGACGACCACCAAAAATGAAAATATAGAATCCTAAGATTAATGAAACTCGATAACTTATACCCCACATTGAGATATTCCATGATCTACTGCTGACAATATTATTCTTTTTTATTCTGATATCACAAATTCTACTTCTGACAATCCCATCTCTCTATTTTTGAATAATCACGTGGCTCTTTTCAGCTCAACTCTTATGCTCTTTCCAATAATGATA
Source organism: Dicyema japonicum (assembly GCA_011109175.1). Taxonomy (NCBI): domain Eukaryota; kingdom Metazoa; phylum Dicyemida; class Rhombozoa; family Dicyemidae; genus Dicyema; species Dicyema japonicum. The sequence goes on from RDEW01000016.1 coordinate 531,434, forward strand.
AAAGTTGAGCATTTGTCTAGTACGGTAGTGTGTGTGTCCCTGCGCTATTGGTAACCCAACATGAGTAGAAATTTTTTTCAGACCGTTGAGGGACGAGATGACTCGAATTACAACGTCTGCCAACAGTACTCTGATCATCTTTCGGAATTCTCGTCCAGTATTGTTTTGATTGTGTTTATTAATTTTCCCCTGTTTACTGTGTCAAATGGTCTTGAGAGGTCTATTCCGAGGATATATTTCTTTCTTGTACCTTCATGTCATAGCGAATCTTGATCAATGGCCCATTGAAATTTTATTATGGCATCATTTTTTGGATAGCTTTCATTTGTTAACAAAAATTTTTAAAAATAAAAAATATGTAGTCAGTTTTCCAAACAAGATGAATAGAAAGCAATTATAAGAAAAAAATCACACGTCTTGTGGTGTCTTAAAAATGGAAAACGTGGAAAAGAAGAGATTTGAAATAATCAACAAAATTGACAAAATAAAAGGACAATCCACTTTACAGTTTGTTCGTGAAGTTTCCATGTCTTTTGTCGGAATGATGAAAAAAATTATTGACTTTATAAAAATAGGTATTGTCACTTCTACCAAAAATACCACATGCTCAGCTGTTCACGTTCCTTCTGAACAAGTGTCTTTGAAACATCAGAAAAGTACTTGAATTGGTTTCTAATTTGTCGTCCAGACTCCCTATTAGGGGTTCACAAAGCTACTCGTATATATCTCGCAGACTGCCTGTACAAGTGTATTAGGAAGGCAGTCTCTTAAGCTTACTGTGTTCAAGTTACGATTATGTGGATTATGCATACTCCATTGGAAGGGAAAAATCACTTACATCAATAGTGAAGGAATATATCAACATATTTTCATCGGAGGCTTATTGGTTGACTCCAAAAAACACAAAAATCCCAAAAATGCAAGACCTCATTTCTTAGAACATGAGTACCTATGGCGTCAGCTTGTGATGGCTACCACAAAACTAATCAACCCCTGAAATAATTCGCCACATCTACACAGCTACTCCCATTTAATTAAAGGGAAAGAGGAATAAGCCTTATTGTTGTGCTCCCCCTCAGTATAGGATCCATGTGCATAGATCCTATGGAAAACCGTACTTATCAGCCAATACTTAACTTCCCCATTCTCTACAGTTAAAAAAGTGGACCCACCGGGTCATGATCTGTTCCGTCCCGGAATAGTCGATATCATAAGATATGTTATACACTTTTGAAGGTTATACATTGATGATTGCACTGTGGGCAGCCAACCAATGAATGTGCTGTATGTCTGAGTAATTTAAGGTCAACAATTTATGATTTTTGCAACCTGAATTGAATTCGATCCTTTCTAGTTCAAAGAGATCATTCTGAAGGCCACAGAGACTCAAGAACAGGGTGGAATCAGTGACAAAGTGCAAAAAATAATCTAATTTCTTCGGGGGAACCTTAATCCTGAAAATGCAACAGCTCAAAACAATCTACTACCGTTCGCTTCGGCAGTGAGAAATTTACTCCACCGAGGATTTAACGCACCCTACATATACTTGATCATGATGATTCTTCGAATTCCTAAACCAACAGCAAACGCCTGTCTGGCCACTGGAGATGTTAGGGAACCACGCGTGGGTTAATGCTCTCCCTATCAAAGGCCGAATGGCGCAGAGTTACTAGTGCTGGACCAAAATCATGCGGTCCTGGTTCGAAACCCACTGCTTTCTATTCGGTTGAAGGTTCCACACATCTATGATGCTTTGGCTTGATCAGTAACGCCGTCATCAGTGAACATCTCACTGCGGGACTGGGTAGTCTACAAAAGGACTCACACCAAACAAAAAAGAAGTTGAGACCATTTCTTGTTCTAGACGAAAAACGAACGGACGTACAAAGGAACAGAGGACATCTTCCGTATCATCAGTTTATTTACGTAGGTATGTAGAGAGGAGTGTTTCCCTAAAGTATACTATCCACATTTATCTTGATGTCCATCGGAAGAAAGGATGATTGACTTACTTTGTCCTCAATCACTATGCAGTGGTTCATTATAAATCTGTATTATAATTAAGCAACACAAGTAAAAACATAAAAGCCATAGTGAGCGGTTCAACCATCAGCGGTCATGCCCAACCTCTCTCAAGTTCCCAATCTCATTTTTCTATTGACGTACTTGATCACATTCACTATCCCAGGAAGTGTGACTCGTGGGCGTTTACAGAAACGTTCTCAACCAAGTACTCCACCATCGCTATATTAGCTGGGGTATCCACTCCAAATCTCAATATATAGCCTCCATCTCAAATCGGTGATCACGAGACTTAAAGGACCAGTTGAGCAAACATTATATAAAGCATTCTTGTCTATTTTCTTAGGCCAATTCATTGTCCTGAGCTGCCTTCGATGAAAGGAGTCTATCTCCTGTTCTCAACAAGTGTTGGGATATGGATATTTATGAATATGCGATTTTTTGACAAGGATGTAATTAAGATCAACGTGATTGTAAGATTCAATCAGAATGTGTGTCCGATGGGGGTATCACAGATTTGCGGATCAGGTGAGTATTATATTACCCATATGTTTGAATTCAACAATCACGGTGACGATTGAGAAGTCTTTAAACTTTGGAAGAATTGATTTTTCTGAATATTTCTGTTTCCTGTAAGGAAATATCAATTTTTGAATGACAAGAAAGGCACGAGCGAACCCTAGGCATTTTACGTGCTTATGGCAACGCGGTAGTGCTTAATTTTTTAAGAAAAGCAACAAATACAATGGATTTGTGTTTAAGGCCATTTATAATAATGTTCGCACTTTCCGAGGAGCCATATCAGTTATCGCTCCCCGCAGGCAGAACACACACTTTATTTAGGTGAAGAACAGTTATATTAACTAATCGTAGAGGGAGAACCAAGGAATGCTCTTCACTTTTTTGTTTTCTTTCTCTTGTGTGTATGTCCCTTTAGACTATCCAGTTCCGCAGTGAATCTCCACTGATGACGGCACTCGTCAATCCGTTTAAGCAACGTAGATGCGTGGAACCTTCCACCAGGTGAACAGCAGCGAGAATCGAACCCGTGACCTAAGTCACTTAGCCCGACACTTAACCAATGTGCCAAGGCCATTTATACGTTCAGATATTTCCCGTTTTGTAGAGTCCTGGGTTCTGTTCTTTGTTTCCAGTGATGATTAGGAAAAACCAATTCTATATTTGGAGCGAACAACTTCCCGCTTGGCGACAGCCATCATCCAGTTCGACTTCCTTGAAGAACAGGTGATAGGGCGTAGTGCGGTTTTTTTAGTTGCCGAATGGAGTCCAATTTTCGCCTGTAAAGGTATTCCACGTGAAGATCAAAAATCACGATGCAAGTGAAACCCAGTGAAATATATCTGTCATACTCAAAATTAAACGAGTTGGAATACACATTTTGGTTTTGTTCAAAAAATCATTATTAACACAACGTCGATAATGTCGGGGGGGTCCACTTTGGATGGATGGCTGTGTTAATTTAATTATTTAAATAATTTATATTTTATTATATAAACTTAATATTAGTCGGTTAGCCAAATAAGAAAAATTATATAATTTTTTTTGAAAAGAGCGGGAAAAATGAAAAAATATTTCATCTGATTTAACGTTAGAAAAATTTTTTCCGTTCGTCTAAAAGAAAACGTTCCGATAGAATTATGTTTAATGAGATAAAATCAAGACAAGAGAAATTGAAATTTAACCAAAATAACTTCTCTTCGCTTTCCCCGTATCTCAAATTATCAATTATAGACACATTTGACAGTAACTTCGCTAAATATCATATATTAGGCCAAACTTTGGGATCCTTTAGTTTGACTAGTCACGAAAATCACGAAATTGTGACTTGGATGGTCAGAAATAGCAACAAACTAACGTTCTCAGCCGACCAATTCAAAAAGGATTTGCTTACTAGGAAAGAAAATTCGTGAAAACGCAAATTTTTATCGCAAATTTACTGTTTTATGGCCGATTCAGCAAAAAATGGAATTATTAGACGAATTCATAATAAAAGTACTTTAACTAACAACTTAGAACATCGACTTATGTTTAACAAACGATGTTGGAATTGGAAAATTTAGGGATATTTATGAACATTTTCACAAATTCCTGGACTCGCACGCAATTGAAAAATTTGTTCTCTCAGTTTTTTGAGAAGACTAGTATAGTCACATTCATAACCCGGACAATCGAGGCAATAAACGGTAATTAATTAAAAAAATTATTAGTTGACGTGGACAACTCAACAACGGAGCAACTGAGACTGCGAGTATTTTGCCAAAAAGTTATTCATTACCAAGGAATACCAACTGGAGTGGTTCTCCATGGCAACCGCATATTTGTCGCACTGTGAGACGGCCAGGCTGCTATACGTAATTTTCGGACCCCTCTATAAAGGTGATCACAGTTGACATGGTAGGACTGATTCTGTGGCATGAAATGACTGAGAGCACAGCTGAGAGTCTTCAACAGGCCAACGAGCACTTCTCCCAACTGGCAGTGGTTCTTCTGTTTTTCACTCACGACGGGTCGGTCCCACGATAAACCAATGATATAATAAGAAATCTAACTCGTAAAATAATTTCACATGTAGTGTTCCCCTTTGAATGGCTGCCTGAGAACTTGGCTTGTCTGTTGAATTTAGCTGGGTATAAAATCACCGTCGATAAGCTTGAGGCTGACTTTCTTAGCGGACTTGTCATTGACGTGTCACAGACGATTGCCGCCTTCTTCTTTGTAAACAAGTTTAACATAAAAGATTTCCAAACGGTTCCTCCTTCAAAGCAGTTGGTTGTTTGCCTTCCTGAGAGACCTGATAAAATCAGCCGAGAATGCTGGAAAGTCATGCCTTAAGCAGCATTTGTTTGTAGGACTTAGTCAGGTGTTGATTCAAACTGCAGTGGACGCTAAAGACTATCAATTAAGTGAATGATTTGTTTATATTAACAGATCAACATTTTAATATGGCTGTAGATGGGATTCGACAATTTATAGAAGAATTAATGACAATCACGTTTCCTTAGTTTATTAAACAATGTTTGTTTATGTGGATTGAGTCATTTCATAATTATAAACATATAACTTGATGATTTTTATCAAACTATTGTGGACAAATTATAATGTCATACTTTGATATTGTAAACCATCGGAATTATAATTGGACATTTTCGAACCAGTCGCAGTGGAAACGTCAAGAATTATAGGAAGCAGGTCACTGATCCTGCTAAACAGATTCGGTTCGCTCATCCCAAAAAGGAAGAATCGGAGAGAAAGGAGCTGGCTCATTGAGCGCATTTCCTTGCAAATTGTCAGAGGAAATGCGTTCTCAATTATGAGAGCAGCCAGCAGTTGTTGACAGTTAATTTTTGGCTATGATTGTACTAAACTATCATATCCTTCTATTAGACATTTACTTTAAAATTATTATCGCTTCTGTAAATATTTATTGATACAAGGCTTACAATCTTTGATAAGTCAAGCAAAAACAGTCATAACTAAATAATCAAAATTTCTAGGCCTTTATTGAACATCTTAGCTTTGATGAAATCACTGCCCGGAACATTATTCTTGACAGCTCTTATTGCTATTTTCAGCTCTGCTAGAGAGATCTCTATAAATACTGTTTTCTCCGACAATGGTTCGTAACAAGTATTCTCCGCGATGACATCCACTTCAAATATCTTTTTAAGTTGTGTCTCAAAAACTAGAGGTATTTCTTCTTCAGCATAAGAGGTGCTATCCGGTTTCTTGAACACAATCTTGTTTTCGATTGACTCTAAGTTCTTCGCTCTTCGGTATACCTTCCAGAAAGAAGCATTGTACTTGTTTAGCTTCCCTAGTTGAGAGTTCCACTTATTCTCATTTCAACTTCCGAATTAGATAGATATTTTTATTAACATAACTTGGCCTGGTGGCCTAATAGCGCTCTTAAGAAGAGAGGACGGCCACCAAATAAATCAGATATAACCAGGATTACCCTGGTTAATGCCCGCTTTCGTAGGAAACGGGCTCCGGGGCTGATAGCTTTTACCAGCGCTGTTGAGATGGATGAATTAATTATTAATACAAAGATGAAAAAACCTGGAATTAGTAATATCCCTGGTTATAATTCGATTGATATTCCAAGGCGTCCAGGTGCCATATCTGGTACTGGCATTTTTATACAAAAAGTGTATTAAAACGCGATTGCCAAGAATTATCGAAGAGAATGTCTGCGAATTATTACTAATTTATTTATTAACCCCGGGATCACCGAGAAAGAAAGACAAAAAATGTTAACTAGAGATTCTGTCAGCAGGGGAGGTATTTTTGTTCTACATTGTGGTCCCAGTCTTATGAATTGGAGTGATGAGCGAGTTCTTCCATATTTGAGGGATAGTGTTCCAGTTAACGGACAGGTTTAAAATTTCCGTTAGGTAGCTAATCGTATTTTCTTAAGTGTTTCGGGTGAATTGAAGATACTTTGTCCGGGCCACAGACCCGTGAGTTCTTTAATCCGTGATAACCTCTGAGACCTGCTTGTCTAAGAATAGTTCTTGGTAAGGTTCATTTTTCGGTTTGCGGGCACGTACTTTGATGTCCATTTCAACTTCGTAAGATGGCATTTTTTCATTTGGTTCCTTCGTTTTATGAGTGTAAGTGTCCGGGAATTGAGGGTAGGTATAAAATTCGTGTATGATGAGAGAGGAATAAATTTGTTGTCAGCCTTTTGAATGGCCACACTGATGATTTTTGAGGCTTCATCTATCAAACGTATATGGGATGATAGTCCTTTGACCAATTCCAGGTCTACCAAGTCAGAAAAGCCAGACGAGTCAACCTTCTTATATTTCTTGAAACTTTTCACTTCGGTCAGCAATGTCCGGCGTCTCCGAAATCCTCTTAACGTAAGAAGGATTGGATTATGGTGGCTGAGAAACCATAGTTCACATCCAATGTAGTGATTCCTGCTAAAGAGGGAGAACATTAGGTTAAATCAAGAGAGGTGCAGCCATCAGTGCTCCTTAAAGGGGTTCTTGTGTGTAATTTAGGATCATTCAAGATAATCATATCAACAAGATCATTTAGGATGAACTCGGTTCAGCTGTCAGAGGACTGTGAAGTTAGCCAAACGGGGTGTCGGGCATTTAGGTCACCTCATATTAGAGCGTTCTTTAGTACTGAGAGGCGGGGTATATTTAGGGTGCAGGATTTTGGGCAGGATCCTTGTGATGGAATAGATAGGTTATTCAAGTTGATCCAAAGGACGAGTACAGCTCCATTTTGATGGTGATCTGCTCCATGGAATCGTCCGTCGACTCACGTCAATGAAAGGTATACCGTTTTTTATAATTGAGAGTAGTCCTCCACCTGGTCTTCCCTAATGATCCTTACGGATTTATGTGTATTCCTGGAAAGAAGGTGTTGGCGTGAAGGATGAGAGCTTGGATTCGTGGATGAGAGCAAGGTCAGCTCGATATGCTGAGAGGAGAGCTCGAAGTTCCAGAATCTTCCTTTTAATTCAAATGTATTTGGTTGTAGAATTATTATGTCTCCACGTGGACCAGGGTTTGTTTCAATGTCGCCACATAGCAGGATCCAAAGTCCAGAACAGTGATGACACAAGACGGAGTCGGATACACATAAGTTACGGGAACCCCCAAGAGGTGGGGAGAAGTTAATGGCTCTTTTCGTTCCTTTCCGAAATAGGTGACACCTTATCGGGTGAACCACAAGACACCACAGCACATAATCATGCAACCTCTGCCAATTATTATGCATCGATTTGTACACTTCCATTGGTTGGAAAACAAAGTGGAATTTACTCCAAAAGATTAAGGAATTATTCGAGGATTATAAAAGATTTTTTCGTTAATAATGAAAACCCAATCCTTGTGGGAGATTGTAGGTGAGTAAAAAGAGTAAGCACTACCGCGTTGCCATAAGCACTTAAAATGCCTAGGGTTTCGCTCGTGCAGAACACACACTTTATACAAGTAAAGAACAGTTATTATAACTAATCGTAGAGGGAGAACCAAGGAATGATCTTCACTTTGTTTTTTCTTTTTTTTGGGTGTATGTCTTTTTGACTATCCAGTTCCGCAGTGAACCTCCATTGATGACGGCGTCACACGTCAAGCCTTTTAGCATCGTAGATGCGTGGAACCTTCCACCAGGTGAACAGCAGCGAGAATCGAACCCGTGACCTAAGCCACTTTGCCACCCGGCTGGGAGATTGTAATGCAAAAAATATTGCATTTGGTTGTGTGAAAACTAGTTCTGATGGCTAATGTTTATTGGAAATAATGGAATCAGAAAATTCAGAAGTTTTTACGTCTAAAAAACTTAATCATTTCCAACAACGGAGTGCTGATAGATTGGGTATTTTCGTTATGCAAGAAAACCTCGCTGTGAGCGGATCCCTATGTCGAAAATGATATAGGGACTTATAAACTTGGAGCTGCGAACTGGACCCGTTTTTGAAGATGAAATATTTCTTGGAGATAAAAATTTTAACAACGTGGTGGTCTTGTAGTGAGTAATTGTAACATCATGGAGCGTCGTTCATATAATGGAGCAACACACATTACACCCAAGAGACTGGACACTACATGCTCTTTATGCGGTTATAGTAATGCACGCAAATATGGACTTTTCTGCTCGTCTTGCGGTGACTTTTTCCACCTTGGATGCATAAAGATGTCTCAGCGGGCTGCATGCTCGCTCTGCCTGTGGAACTGCAGTATCTGCATGGGCACTGGTCGGAAAACCCAGAGGATCATTCCAAACGAGCACGTCGAACCAAATGAGCCTTTAGACTTCAATGATATGGACAACCTCTTGCTCTTCTTGTCGGATCTAAGGAAAGCCAGGAAGATCCCAATCAGGATCCCAAGACCCGTCCGGATTCCCGCGGCTACATGCCTGGCCTCTGCAATTGACTATACTTTCACGTCCGACGACCTGGAGGCCTACTAAAACTCCTCAGTTTTGCTCGATGGCCCTTGGAATTCCATTTATCGACTCAAAGGAGATCACAGAATACAGAGAAAGCACGACACTTAGGAACTCCCTTTCCTCAAAAATGAATAAGAACATCCAGGTTTTCTATTTGCATTCTCTCACCAAGACGGAAGTCATGAAATCAAACATTCTGATTCCAATCCTTTGGTTTATTTGAATGGCCCGGACAAACTTGGAGAGAGAGTCAACCGCAAACTATGTGAAAGCAACGTCCGAGCGGCGTTGCGCGTCGTCGCCAGCGACGAAACTATTATGGCTGCGACACCTAAGGTGTTGGAACTACTCAGACAAGAACATCCATGTCCTCCGGAAAATTACCGCCCATTCGTGCTTCCGGGAATTTTGTCAAGGATGACCGTCACCGAAGGCGAAGTGCGACGCGGCACTTCGTCGTTTGCGGCGAGTAGCAGTGAAGGTATCGATGGCTTGTGGCCGGGTCACATCAAGATCTTATGGTGGAGGCTACTGCATAATATGGCTGCAACCTTGTCAAGTCAATCACAAAACTGGTTATGCGTATTTTGAACGGAGATATTCTCCCCACGCAAGGGAGCTTCTTTTCAGTGCACATCTACTGGCCTTCTAAAAAAGCCCGAAGGAGGGGTCCGCCCCATCGCGGTCAACAACTATTTCAGAAGACTGACAGCAAAAATCGAATGCACCACTGTCTGTCCGAAAATATCTGAAGAATTTTCCCCCTCCAACTGGGGGTTGGTGTAAGGAACGGATGCGAGGCTGCGAGGTGTTTTTTTGGACAGAAAGACGAACAGAATCCACACATTGGGGTCAAGCTGGACATTTGCAATGCCTTCAATTCATAGAGGAGGGATCAAATTTTCAAAACTACAAGCAAACGAGCCCCGCAACTTATTCAACTTGTCTTCCTCGCTTACGGAACCAATTCTTCACTAATTTTCGGGGACAAGATTATCTGTTCGAGACCGGAGTTCAACAAGGGACCCACTTGGTCCACTACTCTTGCGCTATTCATTGATGAAATTGTCCGCTCTATAAACACACAACTAAACCTCTGGTATCTTGATAACGTCACGATTAGAGGGCCGTGGAGAAAAGTACACGACGTTCTATCACATGCCGTGCCGGCACTACGAAACCTCGGACTTGAGATAAACATAAAGAAATCGGAGCTAATAAACATCACATACTCGGAGAGTGATTTCATCAACGTGGTCGAGTCTTTCAACTCGGTACTACCTGGAATTACTGTCGTACTCAGGGAACGGACATACTTTCTTGGGTGCCCACTTGACGAAAAGGAACTGCGGAGCCATCTACAGACAAAAGAGGATGAACTCTCCAGAGTCACGGAGAAACTCTCCTTACTCGATAGTCATACAGCGTTCTTCCTTTTGAAGAATAGTATCGACTTGCCCAAACTCCTATTGCTCTCCGATGTTCTCCCTGCTTCAGACATCGTGACATCCTCCTTCACTAGATAGGACATTGAGAAAATCAGCTGAATTGCTTCTAAACATCCACTTTGATGTGCCGAGTTGGAACCAATGCAAACTTCCTACACGCCTCTAAGGAACGGGTCTCAGGTCGGCGCTGGAGATCGCCTATTAAGCATATGTGTCATCGCTCTCAAGTGGAAGCCTTCTGGTCCAAGAAATCCTACGTAAATTGTACAAAGGCCTGACTGAGGAAGAGAACAAACTTGTGAGGCCAGTAAGAGAGGATATTCAAAACTGGATGCTTAACTATCTTGACTAGTAATTGGATATCAAGGAAAAAAAGGGTACCCGGATGAACAGTCCAGGCCAACCGGTGGACTGATAGTTATTTCAATATATTTTCGTGTTGTTGTGGACGGACGCACGTTATTATGATTATGCCTGTTGTGAGAAAAGCACCTGAAAATAATTTTCCCACTTCGAAGAAAAAAGTACCAGTCAAGTCAACTGAGATGTGTTCGTCTTGTCGGCTTGTCAGAACTCGTAAGCGTGGGGTTTCCTGCTCTGCTTGTGGAGATTTCTTCCACCTCAGGTGTATCAAGCTATCCCAAGCCGCAGCGAGCGTGCTTGGAGTATGGCACTGCCAGTCATGCTTCAGCTTATGCAGGGAGGTTCCCCGTGCCCGTGCCAACGTTAACTCTCCCGTTAATTACCCATCAACCACGGACCCAGAAACATTCATACGTCTCATCTCTGAATTACGTTCTTCACGGACCATCCCTGTGAGGATTCCCAAAGCCATACGACCTGTTTCTGCGGAGGCCTTTTCCAAAACGATTGAAGATGCTTTCCGGACTAACGCAGTACATGATTGGATGCGCTTATTCAGTTTTGCGCTTTCCGCAAAGGGACTTGATCGGGAGGATCACGGAAAGGAGTCTCTCGCTACCATTATAAGGACCAACATTCGTTTTTTTTGGGAGGTATCCACATCCCCAGTTGTCCCATGGCTTTTAACAGTACGAGGGATACACGTGGTCATAACGAGGAAGTAGAAGGGCTCCGTCTTAAGAGAACTGTCCGGTCGAAGTTAATCGAATGTGACACCCGCGCAGCCATCATGGCACTTTCCTCGAGTGGATTACGAAAACCGACTCCAGACGCCTACAATATTTTACTGAACAAGCATCCACTGCCACCCCAAAACTTACGCCAAGTCGCTCCCGTATCCGGAGTGATTCCTCTGATTGCATCAAACGATGAAGTTTCCTCGCAATTTGGAATTTTGCTTTTAGTAGCAGTGGCGGGGTCGACGGAATGAGACCTGGCTACCTGAAAGATCTAACCTCTTTGTCCGTAAGAGACCAGGGACTTCGTCTTACGAATTCAATTACTTAACTTATGAACCGGATCATGTCTGGAGTTCTTCTCGAAGTTATCCTCCATGTCCTGTTCTTGACAATTTGATAGCCTGTGATAAGAAGGGAGGCGGTTATTTGCCTCTTGGTGCAATTCCGTACCATTCGAAACTCTAAATTATTTGCATTTTGTTATTTTATTTATTAAAATACATGTCATTTTAAAACACAACCTTGCTTGGCCGTTTTCGATAACCTTTTGTGTAAATTTTTTGACACCTCAAGAAATCCACTTATCTCATTCATTTCTCAAATATGATTTGAATGCAGAATTAACTCTTACATCCCACGGTTGAAGATATGGAATTGTTTTCGCAGGCGAGTCAGTTTTAGTCCTCAAGAACACAAAGAATATAAATATCTGAGTATTACTTAAATTCTTAAGTTCATTTTTATGCCCGATACAAAGCGACAAATTACTGAAGACAAACGTAGAAGAGCAGCGTTATTATGTAAGACGTCTTTAAATGAAGGGATTTATGCTATTCGCTGCTAAACCACCACATAGGCATTGGCTTCAGATCTTGGTTTATGAGCAGATCTCAGAATGAGCAAAGTGAAGAAGGTATCTACACAAGTTACATCCCAAACCAATGATTTTCTCAAAAACTGTCACAAAGCTCGGGAATATATCTCGATGGCTATTAACAGTATATTGCTTTGCTATTCAAGCGCCTAGATTAGTATTTGTTTCATTTGATATATTTTATTAAAAAAATAGTAGCATAAAAAAGAATAACGACTTATGAAATTTAATAAGTCTAAATTTATTTGTGCACATTAATATTAAAATAATATTTTGGAATTCATACTGAGTAGGGACAAAATGAACTGGTCTCTAGTAAAAATAATACATCTGGCTGTGAGCCAATAGAACTGACACCTCTCAGCTGCAATCAAAATCAATAAGTGAATATTTTAAGTAAAATAAACTATTAACCCAATTTAACCAATAAAGAATCATAATTAGCTTAACTAAAGAAATGGTTAGGTGAAGAATGATTTTTTACGAGATTTCATTTTGATATAAATATTACCAATGACGTCAGTAAGTATTATAAATAGTACCAATGACAACACTAGTCCGACAACTCCACACACGATTCCAATTATTCGATGTGTCGTCAGTTTTTTTATGGATTCACTTTCAGACGATATTAGTTCTTTAAAACTTATTTTATCTAAAATTCAAACAAATTTACTCACCATCTGCAATATTATGATGTTTAATCGTGGTTTTTTTTCTTTAATTTCAGTAGATGATTGTGTTTCAAAGCATCCTTCATCTAAAATCAGACAGATTTATTAAAATTCTCCAATAAATTCAAAAATCAAATCATTGCGGAAAAATTGAAATTTGAGAGATGAAATTTTGATAGTCACATTACTATAGCTTTGTGAGATGATTCCACATTGATAAAATCCTCCCATTTAGATTTGTTTAAATTGTTTTTGAAGTGAAACGCATTTATTTCTTCTATACCCAACACAAACAGAAAAATTATGAATATGATATTTATTCTCAAATTTTTCATACGCCATAATAGTTATTGTAGCATGTTTACTAGTCAATACATATTTATAGTAACTATAATAATATGTTAAAATATTATAATCATAATCACTGAAATGCTCATCTGTTATCTAAGAATCAATGTTCACGTGTACAATTTTGTTATTGTCAATATATGAAATTTTGATATTTCCACTTATTACTCCTCTGATCCTCTTTTCTTTAAATAAAAACCAAATCGGCGTATTTGGGTCATTATTTGGGTTACAGTCGTTTGCTAAATAAATCTTAATTAAAACCTTTTCCAGTAAAATAATTCAAAAAACCATTATCGTGATATTGCAACTTGTTTGAATAAATTGTAACAGATAAATTATTCGTAAATCTAATATGAGTAAAACCACATCGGTAGTAATCCCCATATTTAGTTTGTGGTCTCTTTGTGATATTTTTATAATGTTTACCACCTTAAGTACAACAAAAAAGTACCATAAACAATTTCTGTTATTAAGTCAATAGTATAAAACTCATCGTAAAAGTGTGGAATAAGTTTAAAATTCATATTATCTAAATATAAACTATAATCTCCAATAGTTTTCCAGTCATCTATATGTTGATCCCTATTTAACATCCATAAACTAGATTCCTAAAGTTAACGAAATATATACTTTAGAAGGAGTTTTCAGAATTGCATATGAGTCAATTACTATATATCTCCAATCACATTTTATTTTAACGATTTTGCTGAAAAGAATAAATATTACAAAATGAATAGTTCTGTTCATGTAATCTAAATTTTATTAGGTCAAATTTTATTTTATTTAACATTTCAATATAATTTTTTTATTTAATTATTACTTAATATCTATAATAATAGATATTTTATAACGATTTTTTATTATTAGTCAAAAATTTTAGCATGACGAATTTCTCTTGATAAATATTTTTCAATATCTTGACAAGGCGGCAAACGCCTTGTTGTGTTATATAGTTATTTGATTAAATTTTTTTCGTTCTATCTAATGTTTTCATTAAATCCTACTAACTCAAGGGACGGCAAATGTTTGTCAGCATTCAAAAAAATAAACTATTCATCCCACAGGGAGACAATTTCGTTCCCTGCCGACAAGTTCTGGAATTGATCTCAGCTTTTCGGTGGACGTCTTCTGGATCACTGTTCTTGTGTGATGGTTTTTCTGGAATACGTCAGGATCAGTAAATTTGATTGGTTTTACTTTTGGTTTTCGGAATAATTATTTATTAATGGAAATTCACTATTATAAATAAATGTGTCAAATTCAGGACTTTGTGTATTCACGGTGCATGAAAAAGTAATTGTTTGACAAGATTTCAAAATAATAACAACAGCTTTTATTTAGAGGAATGTGAATGTTTCCACTTTTGCAGGAGGATATATATGTCGTGTCCCGCACGAGTTACTCTACCCATCCCGTGTTGGTTACAAATCACCTGTCAATCAACCCGTAGCCTGTCATTCAATCAATATTAATTTTTTTATGATAACTGTTATACTGAACTAATTTGAAGAAAGAAAATAGAATAAAAGGTTATATAGAGGCTGCTCTTCTCGGCCTTCTCATTGGCAGAACAGCTCCAGAGACAGAGAGAATGCTCCAAACTCTATTGTAATAATCCTAAATTCTGGAACTTTTTTGGATAGGAAAGGTGAAAAGGTGAATCTTAAGTTTCCTGACGGCATTCGGATCCCAAAAGAAAAGTTCCTGATGTCTTAAGATAATAACTTGCAGAAATACAAGAATTGGGTCCTCTGTTAATTTTTCCCCGAGGCATACAAACTAGTTTTTTTTAAGAGGAGCCATCCTCGCTTGTGGAAGGCCTGTGTGGAACTATTTCTATGGAGGAGGTAATTCTTGCTATCAATGGATATAAAAATAAAGCTCCGGAATGGGATTTTATCCCCCCTGACTGTCTTCAAAAATGCTGGAATGCCATTATTGAAAACGTTATGGACTTTATTTAATTCTTCGTGGTGTTCTAGACATGTTCCTTCACGTGGATAAGGTCATTTGTACGGATGATCCCGAAGAAGAGAAAATCTAGTTTAAATCCAGAAAACTATAGGCCAATAAACCTGATATGTAGTATTTCAAAAATCATGGAAAAAATCATTTTTAACAGATTATCTAAGTATATTGAAAATAAAAAATTTTTCAGTGGGGTTTTCGCCCCACTAGAAGGACTGGAGATTGTTTTTCAATATTATCAAATTTTATATGTATTGCGAAAAAGAATAGAGAATGTCTTACGGCTGTATGTCTAGATTAGTGCTTCTCAGACTTTTTCATGCGGCACTTGGCGTAAAAATAATTTCATGCGGCACACCTTCACCAAATAAAGAGCGTACAATTATTTTGCTGGCAGAAATGATTAAATTTTCTCCAATTGTATGGGCTTTCATTTGAGAAGCAATTAATTCCGCAACAACATAACTACATTTAATATACAGTAAACTTTTCCAAATTTGCAATTTTTGGTTCCAGCATTTTTTGCGGCAAATTTCAGAATTTAATCAATAATTTAAAATAGTCATTGGAGAAATTTCTCGCCGATGAAAATAACTAAATTTGATTTTATTACAAATACAAAATTTTTTCAAAAAAGTATTAACTATTAAATTCTATCAAAATAAATTCAATTCCCAGATATCCCAATTTTTGACTATTAAAGTGGACCTTGAATGTTTTAATATATTTTCAAATCCATTGGCTGAGTTATTCCTGTAGCATTTTTAGGAAAAAAATTATTTTAATTTTTTCCAAATTCGATGCCAAGCAATGAAAGGACAATTATCTATAAGGAGCGAAATTGACTTCTCTGCCCTCAAAGGGTTATTGAAGTTTATCATCCAGTTAGTAAAAATAAATCCGGTCATCCATTCTCTTTTGGAACTGTAATACGAAATAGCACACCGATAATCATATTTTTTTCGAAACACGTGGCATTTTAATTTTCCAATCAATAATGGATTTAATTTATGATTTTCAGACGTATTTTCGCATAACATCACAGATACTCTATCTTTGAAGTAAGGTTTCGTCAAAATCAAATGCCATTTCATCAACCATTGAATCAAGTATTTCTTTGACAGCTGGTAATATTAAGGACTCTCCAGTAGTATGAGGTATTCCTGATAACATCTGCATCAAATTTCTCAGGATGAAAAATCTTAAGATGATTTGACATTCTTGAGGGTTAGGTAATCCCAGTTCCCGCAATCAAACGAGCCAGGAACGAAAAGAGCCATCAACTTTTCCCCACCACGGGGGTTCCCGTTTTACTTTTTTATCACAATCTATAAAATATTAAATACAATTAGAAAATATTTATAAATATATCAGTAAATAATTTTTTAGAAAAGTACACACAAGAAAAGTATAATTAATTAGAACAAAAAAAATATTTATAATAATTAAAAAAATTAAAATTCCAGCGCCCCTAATATGTTCCAACGTCCCCGTTAAGAACCACTGCTTTAGAAGGATGGTACGATTCAAAAAAGAGAGACTCTATCCTCAAGAAATTTGAGAAAACGCAAAATTTTGCTTTAAAGCTTGCTTACAGGATAAGTCCTCCCATGGAAGGAAAAATTTCCTATAGTTGAAAGGAAAAATGTGCAAGGTTGGCGGAACTATAGAAAATCTTATTGAGGTTTCAAAAATTGCACTAAAGTATCTGTCACATCTTCAGAGATGACCCTGTGTTTACGGATTATTTTGGGAAGACTGTCGGGGTAGAAGTTGGTTGGCATGCCCTACCGTTTCATATTATTTCCCCCATCACTTAATTTACAGTGTTTTTTATAATAGCTTACTTACACTTTATCTTTAAAATAAATTAGTCATGCTAACTAATTTTCTTAACTTTTTTGTCTCGTCAGTCTTTTATAGGCTCTGGTTTGGCATTCACTGAAGGCGGCGTCACTCGTTTCCTTCAAGATTTGTAAAGAAATTTGCTAAATAAGCACACCACTATAGCTTATTTGTTTCTTCCTCGCGATAAGCATCCAATGCAGTTCAGCAGGGTTAGTGATTTGCTCCTAATGACTCTTGATGTCTCACTAAGAAATTTCTACCGAGACTTTCTCATTTTTTTTCTTAAGGGTCTCGACATTTTCAGAGGCTGATCCTGGTGAGTTGACACAAGTTCAAAGTTGTAAGGGGAGAAACCATCCACATAGGTCGCAGACGAGGTATCTACAACTTTCCCATTGAAAAAAGAGTTCGGGTCTTTCGTTGGCTGAGGACAGTCAGAGAAGCACAAATTGGACCAAAAATCAAGCGGCAATAGTAGTTATTTAAAAAAATATATTTTTATTGGAGAAACATAAATAATTTTTTTAAATAAAATAATTTTCGTACAATTGCATAATTAAACGTGACCATGTCTTACATAGTGGACCAATCGGGCGTCAATACAGTAAGGTATTCACTCATCATATAGAACTTTTTTGACAAAAATGTCAACTTGAAAATGGACTATAATTACTACAAAGAAGTAAAATCTCATTTTAATGCAGAACTTTCGCGTCAAAATCAACAAAAATCTTCACGACGACATTTTCTTTGAGCTCATCAACTGTGACGTCTCCCTGGCAAATGCAATGAGGAGAATAATGATGTCGGAAGTCCCAGTAATGGCGATTGAGAAGGTCTTCATCAAACATAACACGTGCGATTTCATTCCAGACGAGGTGATCGCTCATAGGCTCGGCCTTGTCCCTGTCTTTGCGGATCCTGATTTGTTTGAGTATAGCACAGGTACCCTTAATGTTACACGAAGACCCCTCGTCGCTGATGAGTTTTCGACGCTGGTCTTCAATTGCCGCGTAGATTGTGTCTCTGGTGTCCCTGGGAGAAAAGATTCAAAATACTGGAAGGGGTTCTGTGGTTAGGCTCATGTCCCTAAGCTTTAGTGACTTCCGGTAGTATGAAATGGGTACCCATCGGTAACCAAGCTCAGAGGGTTGCCTGTGTTGTTATTGTAGTTTTCTGATAAACAATTCCGAATGTGGAAGGTTCTTCCAGTCACGAGACTGTACTTGGGAGATGTAATCTTGTTTTGTTAACAGTTAGTACGTGGACTTTTATGTTCATTGCGTCAAGGGGATCGGAGTGGATCATGCCAAGTTCTCCCCAGTGAGTTTGTCTTGCTTTTTATTTCAGCCACGTGTTACTATAGAATGAGGCCCACGATAGAGCTGTTGAGGCCTTTTGTGGGGGAGGAGCTAGAAAGCTCAAGTCACTTTTTCCAGAGGGAGTCATTGAAATAACTGGTGAAGAAGACCGTGCGGTTGTGGTCAATGAGTATAGTGACTTGGGAGGAGTCAATATATTCAAGGACACGGAGTTGAGGGAAGGAGTGAGGATGACTAGAGTGACTTCCCATTTTCTTTGTTTGTGATCATTATTAGTTTTAGTTTATGTCGAGTCGGTTGGGGTTATTTATTCTGAGGAGATTGTTAGAAGGTCATTGCGTGTTTTGAGTGAAAAGTGCGACTCTATTTTGTCGTTTATTGATGGAATTTAATTTTTTTATTCCATAAATTGTTTATGTATGTGTTGTTGTCTATGTATGAGTTGTACATCCACTTTCAACTTCACCCCTGGTAGGCAGCCAACGATAATTTCGTATCTTTTTAAATTTATGTATAAGGTCTCCTGTTTAGTGTTCGAAGCGAGTCCTCTGATGTTGATTGTAAATGGTGTAAACAGACAGACTTATAGCACGATAAAGATATTATCAAAGAGGTGTCAACTTAAACCACAATAGTCTGACATGTTTAACATAATTTTTATACAAGTTTCTATTGCTTTTCAATATTAGGGATTTTAATTGATTTTTGTAAAAATGAAGATAATTTTTATTGCAATTTTTTGCTGTCGTCTCAATAATTTTTTAAATCTATTTTGTTCAATTCTTAATATCCGCCTTGTCATTTTTACATATGCTCCTTGAATATCATGCACAGTGTTATTAATTAATCTGCGAATAAATTAATTTTTAAAAATTTTCGTTTTTTTATTAAATTTAAAATACACACTAAAAGAAAACGTAATTAAGTGTGAGAAAGGGCAACCTTCTGAAGTCTCTTAGGATTGTGGAGGGTCGGAAACCATTCAGTTATAAATTTTGTCGACAAACAGTACATAGAACCATATCCTATGTTTGTCCTCCCTGGAGCCTATTCATTTCTTGGAAAAATTCACTGAAGATCGAAGCTAGTTGAAAAAGAGCTATTAGAGTTATCCAAGACGTTTCCAGAAGTTCATTGCGGGATGAACATCGATTCAGGTCATTTCTAATAGTCTGTTAGGTCATTATAATAAGTCTTAGTTACGCTTACACCATTCTGATCATATGGCGAGATTACGTCAAAAATGAGGAATTTTGAAACAATTTGTTTATCAATGTTTTCACTAATATTTGAGTTGCTGGACCAAATTTAAATCGCTATAATTATGCCTTGGTGGAGAAGAAGTAAGTGATCTCTTTGCTTTTCCACCATGACTCGACGCGAAAGCTGAGGATCTATGAAATCAACACCGCAAATTTTAGCTGGGATGACTCGTGTTTTTTTAAGAAAACCTAGTGAACCGAGTATCACCAATCTGAGTCAATCCCCAAGACCGCACGTCACCAAAACAGAATATTGGAAATAAATTGAAAATTATCAAGTTCGACTTTGCCCATACAACATTGTCAAGAGCGGTAGACACACTCCATGCCGCTGAAAAACGATGATGGCAAAATGAGAAGAAATACGAAGCCCTACGAGACCGATTAGCGTTCTATCCGATTTTGGTCGAGACAACTGGGGATTAAGTGGAAAATCACTTGGCTTCCTGAAGAAACTTGGACGCCTAGCTGCACTAAAATGCCACGACGTACGTGAGACCCGGTGGCTTCTCCAGTTGATTTCTGTTGCAATCGGAGAGGCGTCGATAATGTCGACGGAGACCACTTTGGATGGATGTGTTAATTAATTATTTTTAAATTGTTAAAATCAATTTGAAAAAATTTGAATTGTATGAAAATTAAAGTTCAATAAATGATTCATCCTCAAGGTGAATAATCCGAGTGTTTCAATAGATCTAATATTCTGAATAACACGAGTACCAAGTATGCATGTGTCACAGCAGGGAAATAAATTTCATTAAAATCTGACATGAAATTTAATAAAACAGCAGTAATTCCCCCAATTTATTATTAATCGCTCTAAGGCACTTATGAATGTCGAAAAGACTTTCTCAAAGCTCTCTCAATTACAGGCGCAGATTCAGCCGATGGATGTAAATTATTATAAGCGGGAAAAAATTAATCGTTCGGTCACTATATAAAAACGAAAATCACCCAAGAAAGCCATTTCATGTGTAATGTCGCTGCTTCTGACAGTTTACCTTACATATTCACATATTTTATTTACAAGGGTCGGCAAGAAACGTCTTATTTTGTTGTATGGTAGTCTGTTATTCCATAACTAATAGTTTGTCGATATCTTCTGGTGTATCAGTCAGGTTGTACAGAAGCATATACGGAAGTTGCACAAAGTGGTGGGTCTCTAGAAATAACTCATGTGAGCCTCCAGCAAAACGAGACTCTCAATTTTCTTGGAGGAATTCGTGAGGTTTTCTTGTAATGAAAACTGAAAATAACTGACTGTCTTCTAATATATAAGGTTACTGCCAAGGAACTGAAATTGTCCAATCTGAGCGTGATTATGGGAATAATCTTTTCATGAGCAGAGGGATCATGAAAAATCACTTGCTGGTTTGATAATTTTATTTCTGATTGTAGAAGCATCCAGGAAATCCATTTATGTGAGGGGATTCCGCAGTATTTCAACCATATCCTTGAGGAATTTGTCGTTGACAAGTCGAGACAGAAGATTGTGACTGATTCCCCCCCCCCCCCGAAAGTGCCATTTGAATAAATAATCCAGCAGAAACATCATATCCGAATATTGACAGTGACTACAAAATGGTCATTGACAGAATGTCACTGAATAGAAACCTAACCAAGAAGAAAATAAATACCCAAGGGCCACACGATACACATGACAGAGAAAACTTTACCTAAACGGACGATCATTATAACAAACGAGGGATGACTGCAGGAGATGCCTCGACATGAAGCTGAGCATTGTGGAAACAAATCAACCAATCCTTAAACTCTGGAAACAACTGCAAGAATCAATACGAGGGGCAGCGGACAAACAGCTCCTATACACAGAAATTGTCAGCACATCACTAAGTGGAACAACTGAGATATCACTCCTTGTAAAAAAACAAAAATCTATTTGGCTTCAATACTTAACCTGAAGACAAGCATATCAAAGAGGAGCGTAGTCGTGAGAGAACAAATATCAAGAAGAAAATCAGAAAATACGTTTCTACTATGTCAAGGAACGACTTGAGGAACAGATCAAGGCACTTGAAGATCTGAAGGACAATGGAAGTACTATGAGGCGATCAGATTACTCCGTGGGCGCAAACGCAGACACCTCAATAATCATGAACGACGAAAATGGCAGACGGATAGCAGACTCTACAGAATTAATTGCCGGTCACTTCAAGAAATTGTTTAAGTCAGACAGCAACAGAATTGCAGCATTTATTGTTCATTCCAGGGAATTGGAGGTGGAAATAACTCACGCAGAAGTGTGACAAGCCTGTCTTAGCTTAAAAACAACAAAAATTTGGGATCAGACGGGTAGAACCAGAGCTACTAAAGTATGGAAGTGAAAACCTACATACCCTCATGCGGAATTCTTAATGGAATGTTTAAAAAGAACAACCACTTAGCTCTTGGACAAGAATACTGGTCCTGTCCAAAAACAGAACAAATTTAAGGAAAAGTGGAGACCTCAGGCCAGTATTATTATAAACGGAAAGTGTGTGCAATTATACTCTACAATGGATAAAGCCTTGTACGGAACAATTTTTATCCGAGTTCCACAGCGGATTTCAGAAGGAAGGTCGACTTCTGACATTGTGTAGATGGCGTTGTTTCACTACTCAAAGGTTCAAAAACGCGAAAACATTCTTGGAATCGATATGTCAAGAGCTTTGACTCAATCAATATTAAGAAATTAATGGATGTCCTCACAGAATCCTTGACGAATCTTCTACATGGACGGGGTATTTTTATAAAAACATACTAATAGGTCAGGGTGTGGGACAAGTGTTCTAAGCAATTTGAAACAACATCTGGGACACCTCAAGGGGATCCGTTATCTCCCATACTATTTGTACTATTTGCCATTTATCTGGAAGATGCATTGAGGGTGCTAAAACCATACTACGAAGCAAAAAATCGATGTGGTGGCTTATGCATTTGACGTGGATTTCATCTCTCGACATGAATGCCCTGAAAGCCTATAGGAGGTGATGCCAAATAAACTTGCCGAGTGGTTCCTCTGTAAATTTGGAGAAAAAAAGAATTGACTTAACTAGTCAGACAAAAATCCAAGCTGGATGAACATTGGAGAAAAGCAAAGAAACTCTGATCGTTATTGGGAGATGAACAAGACGTAATTATGGGGAAACACATGAAAGCAGTGCACTAGTCAGCTTAAAGCAAAACTGGCTAAAGCGTAATGGATTGAGTACACAAACACGGATACGTTTATACATTCACTGGTGAAGTCAAATTCTCCTCTACAATGCCGGAACATGGGAACTCTCTGATACGAAGAATCACAATCTAGACTCGTTCCATAGAGATCAGCTTCGACGTACTCTAGCCTCGACATGGCACTCAAGGCTCAGAAGCAAATAGTTTATTCCAGGACATCAAGCAAACTTATCCCACTAGAAATAACGGCATGCAGGTGGAGACTATTCGGACACATTCTAAGAATGGATTTGGAGGCACCAGCAGACACTGCCATGGATGACTATTTTGAAGCTGACTGACCTCGTTTCAGAGGGCGCATGAGAATTATTCTCCCGGTTACGCTGGATAGCACCAGATCTGTTCATTTGATTATCAATATTCTACTAGTTAAGAGACTCCGTTGCCATAGAATATATGCTGATTAATGCACATTGAAGGGAAGTGCGCCAATTTGTTTCAGATCGAAGACCTCTAATTATATTAATAAAGGTATTACCTCTCCCTCATGCCTCAGTATCCGTGGACTATAAATTTTCCCAGGGTTTCTGTTTCCCCAAGGAGATTCCATCAGGAATGTCTGCTTGAGGGTCAGTTCTGGTAGAACTCCATATGGTTTGTTCTCCCTGATCACCCTAGTATGTTCGACCTACAGAATGGCAAGATTACTGAAATTATCTATTCAAACATCCGCGACTTTGAGGATTGCCTAATAATTGAGGGGAGTCTGATTTACCTCCCAACAGGGTGCTCATTCGAGGTAAATATTCTAGTGGGGATATCTTGAAATACTCAGATCTGTGAGGGCTGTGACGGGGTTCATTTACGTTACAGTTCCTGTGGGGGTTGAAAGTCTTGATTCCCTTGGAAATATTGCCTATGTTGGTGGGGATTTTGTGTATTCTGTTATTTTAACGTTGTAGTCTCATGGGTACTCTATGATAATTTTTGACATGTAAATGTCGAATTTAGGAAGATTTGGATGGTCAGAGTTGGAGGTTGTGAGGGGGAGGCTGTTTTTTTACGCCAAAGATGAAGTGTGGTGAATATATGACTTCCAACTACAGTGGAAAAACTACGAGTTCAAGTTTTTCTGCTTGTCGGAGACTGCATCAGAAATACCAGAGTTGAAGTTACTAATTAAGAAATTACGGAGGAAAAAACGGCTTAAACCTTATTAAATTGGCCGGGGAGTATATTATATGGTATCTCCCCGATTACGCATTAATTTATGCTCTGACTTTTGGACAGTCTTTCAATTTTGAAATATTTATGCTATCCTCAGAGATTGATTTCATTGGGCGGTGAATCTCTGTTTGTCCTCCGTCTTTGTCGGTTTAGAATTTTAGTAAAACTTTTTGAATCCCCGTGAAACGCCGCGGAATTCTTGAGAGAATTCTTGAATACACCATAAAATGGCGCGAAATACGATGCCTTTTAAGAAACTTCTAGAATCTTCCATGTTTTCTAGAAATTATGATTTTTGTTGTTAGTTTTTTAAATGTTTGAGATGATAAATAGGAAAATTTATATTAAAATCATCAAATGAGGTACAGTTTGATAATTTCTCAGAGATGAGATTTGTGGCTTTAATGAGCCATTATTATCTAAAAATAAATTATACTGAATTCAGATGATTTATAACAAAAATCGATTGTGATGCCTGAACTTCAAGAGCGGTTTGATCATATTAAGTTTCCTGAGACCCTTTGTCATAACGTTCTTCACATATTTAGAAAATGTCATCAAAGGGTCAAATCTCACTCCCAGGATAGCTTGACGAATCTGTAGTGGTAAGGAGTCTCCATAAATGTTCAAATCCAGTGATGTTTTTCTTTTATGTCCGTAGTGAAGATTGTATACGTTGATTTATCCCTGGATATGGAAAGACGATTCAACTTCAACCAGCCTCCCAGGTCGTCAATATGTGACTGAAGCTCTAATTTTGCTATATCCACGTATTTGTTTCTGCTAGTGATGATTAGGTCGTCAGCATAAGTAAGATGTATTGAATCTAGTCCTCCAGGGAGGATAAATCGTTGAAAAATAAGTTGAATAACACCGGAGAGAGAGACGATCCTTGAGGGACGCCATTTGGTAGGAGACTGGACCTCGATCTTGCGTGGCCTATACAGACACGTCCTCCTCTTCCGGAGAGAAAATTGGCTATCCATCTTTCAAATCCGTCTGAATGGTTGTGTCAAAAACCTTTTCGTGAGTAATGTTCTCGAGACAGAATCGAACGCCTTCT